>CM028380.1:79055046-79084408 GCA_013146195.2 Codonopsis lanceolata | reverse complement strand
CTTAGTAGCCATATTTTGATGAATATAAGTCCAAATTGAGTAATTTAAAAGGCTAAACTATAGTTTAAAGAGTCTTGTTTCATAAGAATCAATAATCATCTCATTTGGAGGTGTGAGCTGTTTATGGTCGATTTTACAAGATCGACTGTCCAGTAACAACAATCTGGAAATTGGTCTGTTTTATGCATTTGTGAGTTTTGAGTGGGTTTTGGCTATTGACTCTTGCACCCTTGCCCCGGACGTCCATTGTGACTCAAAGCCTCCTTTGTTGACTCTTCAACAACCCTTGTGAACCCTTTGATCATTCCTTATCAATGGTCACCCTTCCTTGGCCAATTAGAAGCTAGATAATCACCATCACTTGGATAGGGGTTTGAGGGCAAGTATATAAACCTTATGTTCAGCCTTTCAGCCATTTTTGATGAACAAAACCAGAGATTCAGAGACTTAACTCCATTTTCGTCCATGGAGGTCACTCAAACTTGAGACACCATTTCCCGGAGATCAGTGGTCCGATCGACGAACGAGACCGCCAAATCGAAGCCCTCGATCTTCTCTACAACAATCCTTTCTCTAATCAACCTTTCCTCCATTAATCTTAGGACTAAGGTACGTTGAGAAATCCCTGAAATTTTCATGTTCAATAAAATGACATGACCCCTTCATTATAGTTGCTCTATTGATGATTATGAACATCTTTTGTGAAGACAAATCCTCCAATTCAACCTTTGAAACATGTGTAGGATTTTATGAATTATCTATGAAGTTGTGATTTTGACATTTTATAAAGCATGAATGTTGTTTATAATGAGCTTAGGAATAACTCTTGTGAAGGAATATGTTTCAATTCAAGGTTTAACAAAATCACGAAACTAGGGTTTGAAACTCGGGATTGTGTTTAAGGTTAGTTTAAGATCATGAGCGGCCTAGTTATCGAGTTCTAAATGAAAGGAGAATTAGGAAAGGGCAATGTAATGCATATATTATCAATGCTCTATTTGGTTGAATTTTAGTAAAACTCACGGAGTTGAGATTAGGTTATTGAACAATACGACTCCACATTCAATCACGATGTTTGTAGTGCTAGACTAATATATTAGCCTCGTGACTTGGGATGGATTGAAGGGCATGTTTGATATGAGTGATTATAAGACTCAATCGAGTTCTTATGTGATTTATGTGATTGTGTGAAGCAAATGCACAATTGAGAGCATGTTGTAGAATGATGTATCTATTGACGTTTGAATTCTTTTTGTCGAATTCCTACTTGATTCTTTAATGAGTAAAAACACCTACTTGTTGAATAATGAATTTGAGGACTATTCTATGAGAAGATTTGGATTGGGGCTTTCTTAGTACTCTATACATGGAGTCTACTTGTATAAGTCGCTAGGATGACCATGTTGTTATCTAAGACTCACCCGGTATGGTTTGACCTTACGGGATATTACCTAGTGTTGCTTAAGTCTTTGACTACCATCGACTTTTGTGTTATTGGATGAGTTACTACTCTAGGAAGAGTTTAGTAAATGGCTTCATGATCCGAGACTAATGAGTAGTCTTGGATAGTATAATGGATTTGATGGTTAAGTTGTGACTCGTTGAATTTCGTAGGTGAATATGGAATATCTGTGTATATGTTATATTATGACTAAATGCATGATTTCCTACCTTGTCAAGAATTGATTCTTCTATGTGTTTCTATGATATGACTTATGAGCATATTGAATGTATTTGCCTTCGTGCCCGATGTTCTACGCTTAATGAATTGTGGTGAACTTGGATTCTACTATTAAGTGGAATTATGAATCAAAATTGAACTAAGCTTGATTTCACAATAATCAACTTAGGCTTCTCTTATATAATCGACTTGGGACTTTGAACTAAATTTCTAAATGGAAAGAGAACCTTGCTATGCCTAACGAGAACATAGAAAAGAGTCTTCGGACACACGTATAGTGTTCAAATTCTATTTGGTTGGAATTGTAGTAAAGACTCAACGGAGTCAAAGTTAAGGAACAATTGAACCTTACGATGATCGTGGTGAGATCCTATGACAATTATATTCCAGTTGACTAGATTTAGCTTTGGAACTTGAATTGAATAGAGTGAACAAACTTGGCACTTATGATTTAGAGACTCAAATGAGTTCATATTGTGGTTTTGTGATTTATGTAACAATGTGCATAATCGTATGAGTTTAGTAGGTCATCATATCTACTTGAGAATTAGCAAGTAAACATCTACTTGTGCATTGCATATAAGTCCAAATGGCGTTATTTGGAGTTTTCTTGATGATCGTGGACGATGTGCATTGTCTTCACAATTATGGGATTGTGGTTGCAATGTATCGCCGCACTCGATTCGGGTTTCACACACACCTCCACCGCTAGCTACTGATGGGAAGTAGCCCCTGTCAGTAAACCACCAAGAGCGCATTGACTAGTGCTATTTTCCCGAGTAGAGAGCTCGGACCGAGAAAGAGTTTCGGTACTTTGATACTTTAACACGGGTATCACCGGCGCGATTTGATTAACGCAGGTGATTGCAGATAATGAATGACGATTGATATCTCTCATCCCTCTCCCTTATGTGGCCTTATGGGCACTTATGTGATAACAAAGTGCTAGTTGAACATGAGATCTTATTGACCATGTTTGTATTGTCTCGATGATATATGAGAGATTTGATATGTATATATAGAGATATGCATACTTGTATATGAGATATATATGAAAGACTTGATGTATATATATAGATATGCACACTTATGCATGATGATTTTATGGGAGATTTGATAGGTATATTTAGAGATATACATGCGATATAGATGTATATATATAAACATGCACCCTTACACGTGGTAACAAGTGTGAATAACTTGATTCGTATATATAATGATATGTATACTTGCGTATGATGTTTTGTGGGAACTACCTTCTAATTCATTTGATTTGTGTGTGAACAGGGAATTACACCCTGGTTCATTTGGACAGTTTAGTAAGTAAGAAGGAGTGGATATCTTGTGGAGTATCGTAACGATACGACGCCTCTTCACGGGTTTTTCTGTCATATATAAAATGACACCCTGGTTATGTTTATGTTACATAATTATATGTTGCATATATATTGTAGTAGCGCATCGGGTCATTATGACTCATCTCGTACTTGTTTTTAGTTGCGAATCGATAGTCGCACCGAGGTCGAGTAGATCGTGATCGTAGTAGTGCGGTGGTCGATAGATCGAGGTTAGATCGTGTGGTTCGTGTTTGTAGCAGGCCGACTTTCCCAGTAGCGCCTTGTGGAGTCTTGTTCCTTTTTAGCATTGTCATTGATTTCATGTACTTTGCTATTCCTATGAGATCGACATTTTGTAAAGTTATTTAGACTTTACAGTCGGGTAGAATACTTGGGTATTTGTATTGGTTATTTCTTGGGCCGACGTGTTGTGTCGTGCCTTGTTTGTGGTTTTAGTATTTATTTCAGTTGTCCCCCGGGCACGCAATAGCTTTGGGGGAATTTCCTTATTCTAGTTTTTATAATTGTTGGTTGACCCCGGTATGCTTTAGCCGTTGGGTAATTGTTATATCAGGTTGGTTCTTTGTTGAAACGCCGGCCTGGAGTGCCGATGGTTTGATTAGCGTCTGCAATGTTGCGGCACGCGAGTTTTGTTTTTCCTCCTTTGAGAGATAATGTCTCTCTTGGTTTCATTGTCGTTGGTTTCGAGCTTCATAGCTTGGGACTTCTTTCTTATATTGCTTCCGCCGATTCGATTTTTGAACTACCGTATTTTTAGTGCGGTGTTATGTTCATGTTTAGAGCGGTTGCTCGATCGCTTTGACTAGCACTACTGTTTATCAAGTGCTTGCCCTTTTATTAAGTTAGTTCCATCGGCACGACCTTGGGATTTCGTGTTGGAATCCGGGTCGGGTCGTTACATGTTAACTTGAAACCTAGAACTTGTTCACTAGTCCTTAACATGTTTAATAATGTCCATTCATGCTTGTAGTATTCTTGTTTAACTCGTTATTGAATCGATTGATGTTCTTCGTGAGTTTCGCTCTTTATTCCTTCTAGTCTCCGGTGATGTTCGGACCTATTTCGGACATGTTTTGAGTGTGTTAAACATCCCTTATTGTTTGGGGTTGCATAAGGCACATTTAGGACTTGTTTTCAAGTCATTTTGGCCTTCCAGACACCTGAGCGCTCGACTGACTGAGCGAGTGCACAAAATCCAGCAGCACAAGAAAGGAAAAGGGGAGTGAGCGCTGCTGAGCCTTTTGATTGGGCAACCGCCCAGCTCTATTTTCAGCACTTCGGGATTTTTAAATTTTTTAAATTTGGCCTGAACCCTTGAACCCTATCCAACCCAACTCAAACCCCCACTTGATTTGTGACCTCTTTAGGTTTAATTTTAACCCTTTGATGAGTTTTAATCAAGGACACACATGAATCCTGCAATAGGAAGCCAATTAACTCAAACCATGGATTGAACCCTTTGAGCCTTCATCTCCCCAGACTCAAACATGACAGCCATTTCTCATTTCCACCATTGTTGAACTGTGTCCGTAATGAGAGAAAGTGAGCTTGGAGTCCTTCATCTTGCCTGCATGATTGTCGGAGATCTGGCCATCGGATTTTCGATTGGAGACCACCAAATCAAAGCCCTTGCTCTCTAGTTTCTTAATCATTGCTTTGTTTTGTCATCAAACCGTTTCATTTCGAACAAGGTAAGCACCCAATCCCATGTTTTTGTATGGTCAATATCAAGCATGGTCCCTTCATGATAGTTTCTAGATACATGCTCAAGAAGACATGCACCATGTTAATAATAACTTGAAATATCTAAAGTTAATTTTTCTGTAAATTTTGGGTTAATGACTCATAATTGGTAATTTGGACTTATGTCTACAATTAAATGTGTTCTAAAATGGATTTGGAATAACTATTGTTCTTGGACTTGTTGAAAATTGTAACTTCAAAATGTTGAACATTCTAGGGTTCACAAATTGGGGAACTTTGATCTTGATGGACTAAAGTTATGAATGACTTAGTAGTCTAATTGTAAATGAATCGATAACATAGAAAAGAGCAATGAAATGCATATATCATTCATCCTCTACATGGTGGCATTTTAGCGATAACTCAACAGAGTTGCACTCAGCGAGTCATTTAACAATACTGACTCTACAATCAATCCCTACAACGTTTAGAGTACAATTGAATTGTAAACTATCTCTTAGAAATTCTTAATATGATTGATCTTATGCTTGACTTGTATATTGTAATACCCCGATTTTTGGTTAGCTTGAATTGCGTGCAAAGCTCGCATTTCTTCCCTTGTTGACAACAAAAAAAGGCAATTTTAGGGTCGCTACTTTTTAGGTTGCATCTATCTCCCGACCCAATTACATAGTTATTTAGGTCAGCTGAGTTTAGGGTAACAAATACCTTTCATTTGGTACGTTCATTTACCGTCCTAAGTAAATCAACAGGTCAATTGGGAGGCTAAAATGAAAATAACAAAAAACTTTCCCTCTAATATTCCCAAAACTTTCACCCGCCTCTTCTTTTCCCTCTCAATCTCTCTCTCCCACCTAATTTTCTAGGGCTTTTTAGGAGAAATATTCCAATCCTGTTTCAAACTTCTAATCCAATCATGTTTCAAACTTCCTTTTCTTGATTCAATTACAAGTAGAGGTACTGATACAATCTAGTTAGGGCTTCAACGAGCGGAAACGAGTTAATAATATGATTAGGGCTTCAGAGAAAGGATTTCGCACATGTAAACAATTCGCTCTCCTTATCGTTTTATGGTTAGTTCTTATTTTTATTTTGTTTTTCAATTTGTTCTCCTTCTCGTCGTCCTCCCTCTATGTCTAGGTTTTTGTTTGATTTCAACTTTAGTGGTGCACATAATAACATCGCATACACTCGATTTAAGGCTGTAATTGAGCTCTACACCCTTAACAACAGGTAATACTCGGCGATTTTATTATGAATAAGCATCTGTAAACCCTTATTATTTGTTTTCATTTGATATATATGAACATTTTATACCCTGCTTTCCTTCAGAGTTCTTTTATCCTTTTTTAGTTTTATATTTTGTGAAGCTCACACCTTTGAAAGTTGTTCTAACTATAGCCCTTGATAATCATATAATATGTTAATATCTGAATTAGCTGCCTTGAAATTATAGTACATGCATTCCCCACAAAGTGTTACTATAAAATTGTATTTTCTTAGTATTTATATTACTTTCCCTAATGCCAAGGATGGTAGATGGATACTTAAACTGAGGCATTTGGGAGGTGGCAATTGCCTCATTATGAGAAGTGTAGCTATACCGATGTACCTTTTGATTATTAGTAATACTTGCTCATATCTGTGATATATTTAGATTGTCAAATATCAAATAAATGGAAAAAATACTAGGGGAATTTTTAAGATTTTTACCCAGCGAAAATTAAAATTTCCCTATTGAGTGTAATATGCAATTCATTCTTTAGGGTGCAATCATTCTATCAGTAGTACTTCTTGTAGCTGTGGATGACTTGGTCAATTGTCCAAATTAGATTTAAAAGAAAGATATTGACACCATTTTAGAACTTTGTACGCAGTTGATTTTCACTTGTGGAGTACAACATGCAATGCGTTCTCTAGGTGCACTACATTTATAGGTGCATCATGTCAACCAGAAAATTGTTTAATGATTTTGCATCTGTCAAGAGATGGGGTTTTTCATTTAGTTATTAATACAATTGTGCCTTTGATGAGTATATATTCCTGTGTTTTGGTTCATGGTGCATTTATATCTAATTAGACCTATGTTCCTAATAGCTGATCGTTAACTTCTAGAAGATGTGATTGGTCTGATTGCTTTGTTAAATAATAACTGACTAGTGGACGATGAGGGTGTCTGTGCCTAAGTTAGGTGCAAGGACATTTCCAAACTTGATCAAACTTGAATTCTATGTTGTCTTTGTTGAAGCAGTTTCTGGTGGGAAACTAGAGAATGACCTTGGTCATCTTTAGATTGTAAATATTTTTTTAGCTCTGGTCGCTATGGTATTGTTAGATTCCTTGATTGTTGATTCTGTGCTACTTACTTACGTGTCTGAACGACTCTTTTGTTTGTATTAAGGGATTGGACTGGACGAAAACTCCATTGCATTGAATCCATTATCATGGGATCCCAGACTATTTAGATTTGTACAAGTTATCCTATCCAGAGTAGGTTTATTGTATGGTTATACAATTGACATCCGGTCTATAGGATATGATAGGATAATATATTACAATGTTATCCTTATCATCAATCTTCATCACCAAGATTCCAGAAATCCTAAAATGGGAGACGGAGAGAGTCTTTTCCTCCATTCGATCTATTCCTCTTCCCAGAAGAGCAGGGAGAATTATTGCATGATGTAGGTGTATTTGGGAATGCATGAAAGAGTGCTTGAAATCGTTTGGGCAGGTTTTTTTTCTTCTTTTAATATTTAAAAGAAACTTTTTATCTAGGGCTTTATTGCATTGAATCTTCATGATCTATTCTAGTGGCTACTTCAAATTTGAGATGGGGTTTGCTGCCGCCTAACAACAAGTACGCGATTGTGCTTGGAAAAAGCTTTACATTCAGGTAGTT
This sequence comes from Codonopsis lanceolata, assembly GCA_013146195.2. Taxonomy (NCBI): domain Eukaryota; kingdom Viridiplantae; phylum Streptophyta; class Magnoliopsida; order Asterales; family Campanulaceae; genus Codonopsis; species Codonopsis lanceolata. Next base: position 79,076,763 of record CM028380.1, on the reverse strand, counting down.
TTTGACAAGAGTTTGAATTCGCATGTATCACTTTCATAATTATGATTATTCTTATATCTGGAGGATTACTTTTGGGAGATGCTGCTAATTAATATGAATACAACTAGTTGTATGAATTTAATCGGAACTGCATTTTTACATTTGTTATCTGTATTTCCAAGGAAGATCATATCAATCTCTCCCCTACTGCTGATTTGATGCTTAATTATTTGTGGAAAACTTGACTTTACTTTAGATCAGAAGATATATTTCCTCACTATAGTGTGATGAAGAGGACATGGTTGAGTTTGTTAGAGATTGCCCATCTGAGTTTAAAAAGTATTACTTCCCAATGCAAGCAACAAAAAGAAGTCAAGCATTTCTTCCTTTGCAGGTTAGTAGGGATTACTATTCGCGCTTGCCCCTTTTTCATGTCTATTCAAGTGTGATCTTCCACTGCAACCTGGGAAGGGAACATGCTACCTTACTTCAGATCCTTATAAGTGTTCATTGTTCACAATGCCTAGAGCATTGTACATTGGGCCTTATAAAATGTAGATGTTTCAATAATCCAGCCTTGCTCCTACCAACGTCGCAACAGAAAAACCATAATTTAAGATAACATAAGCAAATGTTCTGTAATAGAAGAATCGCTAAGGCTGAAGATGGTTGTTTCTGTTCACTGGGCCTTCCCCTAAAAATTAGTAGCCTTGTGCACACAATTTTTTGTGCTTTGTTACTAAACCTCAAATGTGGTACCCTCTTCATCACATTGGTCCTTCCATTAAACTTATACCGAAAATGTGTTCTTTATATTGATGAGTTGTGTATTGAATGATGAAATCTTGTTCCCTCATATTTCAAGATGAGGTGCTTTGATTATTTCATCTGACTGACATGTACTTGTGAAGGTGAAGGATGACACAATAATTCTTGACAAGAATGTTGCTGATTAAGTTTCTATATGGAAGAGCAGCAAAAGCAAGGGCCTGACTGATAAGGTGTTCTTGGATCATGATTGTTCTGTAGAAAGATGTACTTACTTTCAAATTGGAGATGTTTTTGTTTGGGAAAATACTGGACATGTTCATGGTATGACTAGCAAAAAAGCTTGTTTCAATAGCCATTTATATTGCCTGGACTCGACTAAGTGGATTGGATACAGTCCATACGGGCGTGGATCCGGGTGTCGGGCTTGCCAATGATTTTGCACTAATTTAGTGCAAAACTGCCATACCCACACCCATGTCGTGTCGGTACTAAGCAAAAATCCAGGGTCGACAAAACATAAATAAAAATGCAATATATATTGTTACTCTTGGATATTGAGTTTTAGACTCACTGTTTTGTTTCTTTTGCCTGCATAGTGTGCGATGATACTTGAAAGGAAGTTATTCTTGATCCCACAAATGAGCTTTTGGTTTGTACAATTTCTGGGCACTATAAGGTACTTATTTTCTTTGAGCTTGTTTCATTAAGGTTATCCTCTGACAAGGATTAACATATTTATTTTCAAAGGGAAATGCACTTTTGTTTGCATGACAAACTTAGATGGTACCTTGGTTTAGGTTGGGGAAACCTACTGTTTGACCGTTGCTCGTCAGGAGGGACTCTTAAAGTTTTGCTAGCTAGCGAATTAACTATCAAGTTTGATTTAAACTCATAATGTCATTATTGGTTATGATTGTCTTACTTGGAAAAAGATTAGGATTCATAGATAAATGGCAGGTAGGGTTCCACAATTAGCTCTAGCCTGCTGTGTTATTGAGTAACATTTCTCAACACTATCCACAATTAGCTCTAGGGATTACGAGTACCTTGATGAGAATGTGCTCATAGATAAACATATTTCTTTCTTGCTTGCGTAGGGAAAGGGAAAGTTATTTTATACAACTGGATTGTAAGAGTCAGGGACAACTACTACAAAATAAATGAATTGGAAACAAAAGAAGGAAGCCTGTTAATTGCATTAGCCTTAGTATCTTCCACTTTTCCAAGTGTTGCAGGGAAATTTTACTAGAGGAAATGTCAAGAACACCAAAAACTTAGGGAACTACATTTGGTAGAACTGTTATTAAATATGATGCATGTTTCAGATGCCTCGAAGTTTTTTTCGACATTCCCAAATGCTTTCAGTAAACACCTTTCACTTCAGACACATAACTGTAAGACCAGACAGACCGTGTTTTAAGACTTACCTATTATTGGTTTTAGCGATTAAGAAGTCGATAGGTTGTGGAGATAATTAAGATGATATATTTTGAATAATCATCAACAGTCAAGCCACCTGAAGAGTAGCAGTGTGTCACAAATTGAGTGTTGAGCACATCAAGGGTTGGGTATTTATTTCTTTGAAGCATACTCATGCACACATCACTTATCCACAAATATTAAAGATGCTTGATATTGGCCCTCTTGGACAGAAGCAATGCATCGATATTTAAGTTTCTGATTCATGTCTCTGTTTTCTGTTGGTTATTTCGTAGCAAACAACCCTATATAAATAGTGTTTTGGAAGAAAATAAGTGGAATATATATATATATATATATATATATATACATTGTAGATGTATAGAGGCTTATCCAGTGCACTGAAGGCAAATTCTTGCCATTGACCCTAGTATCCGATAGCCTTACTATTTAGTACTTCTCCAGTCTCGAATTAGAAAGAGAGGTTTTTAAAAGAAGAAAGAAATTCACGTGAGAAATTTTCCTTTAAATCTCATTTGACATGCAGACAATTCATTTGAGATGATAATATAGCTTCTTGTTGCCTTCTAATTTAATTTCTTGCCTTCTATACTTTCCGTGTGTGGATGGTATGTCTGTTGTGTAATGAGGCAAATATGTTGAGCTTGATTGTATTAGCCAGGAAGTATTGCTTGCAATTGACAGTCTTTTCTTGACTAGTTTTTGTTGCATGGAGAAAAATGTTTTTTTTCTTCTAGCCCTAAACTTCTTATAAATTCCTGAAAGTTAATTGCTAGTGTAGTACGTGAATTTCTTTTGGCTGAGTTCTTTCTGGATTTGTCGGGTTTTGAGAGCTTTGGGTCTCTTGCTTCTCCATTTTATGGACGTGGCTTGAGCTGAGAGTAACTTGGAAAGAGAGCACCTTCTGGTTTGGTACATTATGAGTTTCTGCATATGCTAGACAGCCTCTGCAAGTCGTCTGATACATGCTGTATTGGTATGTTAAGTATTTTCCTTTTGGAAAACGGTTAGCGTAATATATGAAAGGGCTATATGAAAACGTGCAAGGTTTACTTTTATGTTTGAAGTCTATGTTAGGTGTCTTAAATGTGTATGTTGTAGACCTATTATTCTTACTCGCAGCGTCATTTTGTTACACACCATTATAACTAAACACAGCCTATCTCGATGAATATGTATGTACTCTCTCTCTCTCTCTCTCTCTCTCTCTCTCTCTCTCTCTCTCTCTTTCTCTCTCTGCCCAGTTTGGCCCAAGTAACAGATATACTTTACACAGTTACTCTTACTGCAGGAGCACTGGCTGAAAGGGTTATGGTTTTGATGTTAAAACACTTTTTTCACACCTGTAAATAGGTTATGTTGTCCAGAATATTACTCCCTCCAATATTGTACTTTTGCATCCCTATTTTTGAAGTTAGTTTTATTTTTATATGACTCGTAAGAGGAATATCATGTTTTCTTAAAGAAGAAAAAAACTGATTTTTTTTCCTGAGATTGTAGCTTAAATTTTAGAAATGCAAACTTCTAATGGGACAAACCAAAATGGAAATTATGACTTGTTTTTTTGGGACAAAGGGAGTACAAGTAAATTGAGTTTTTGCTCGTACTTGTATTAGAGACTTATATCCATACCCAAGTGTCTCAGTGTAAGATGGTTTCTACCTAGTAACTCTTTGTTTCGAACCAAAGTCAAGTTCTGTCTTTAGGGAAGTAGTTTATTTCTTAGATTGTTGATGGATAAGACCCATCCGTTTATCGAGGTTTCTGAAGATGTTGAGTTAGTTCATTAACTGTGTTTCTAATGTCTCATAACTCTTTTCTGCCCCCTTTAAGAAATTGTAGCATTTATAACTATCATATGGCTTTGCTTCAGTTTGAACCCATGTTCCTCTATCACGTTCTTTGAATGCAATCAGTTGGTGGAATTGGTTTCATTGTAGATGTGTTCTTTGTCAAGGGAATGGATCATAAGAGTTTATTGTGCAATAGTAATTTTTGCCCTTTTTCTGCCAGTTTTACGTGAACTGAAATTTTCTTATATTTCATTGGAAAATGAAAATTATGTGATTATTTCAATTGATTGTTTTATTTCATTTATTTTTCGAGGTTGCTTTTGGGAACAACGCAAGATGTTGTTCGATGCACATTGGTCAAAAGTTATCATCAAGCCTTTGTTTTTTTCTTTTTTTATGGTGTACAAGTTTGGAGTTTAAACTAGTTGAGATCATATTTTTAAATTTCAAGAAGTTGTTCGTAGGTTGGTTAATTAATCTTAGGATCTAGTACGTAGATTTATTCTTTTGGTAAACAATCAACTGTATTAGCAGATTGATGTAGTGATAACATTTTATTATTAATAATATCTTCTTTTACTAAAATCTTTGTTTGTTGTATTGATGAAAAAAATGTTTAATTTATAATTCGTTAATAGAATGCATAAATCAATATAAGAAATTATTGTTTATTAATCAAGACGAAGAGATCTTGATCCTAATGTTTTGTACATCTTTTGGGATGGTGGAAGTCGACCTTAATAAGTTTCCCACCAATTTTTCCAACAACATTATCCGCCACTATTTTCAGTAATTTCTCACCAAATGTTTTGGCGCCAAAACATTTAGGACACCAACAATCGGTCCTTTTTGTTTTCCGACCAAAATTTTAGAACAAAAAATGTTGGCGCCAAAACATTTAGGGCGACAACAATCCGTCCTTTTTGTTTTCCCGCCAATTATTTAGAACGTTTTGAAACGTATTAGGGTCGGCGAAAATTTCGTCCTTAAAAACCTTTAGGGACGGCTCGTCGTGTCCCTAAAACATTTAGCACCCATATTATTTAAGCCCCCATGTTGCCGTCCCTATGGTCGTCCTAAATACTATTAGGGACGGCAAATGGACTTTTAGGGACGACAAATGAGGTATCCAAATACACTCTTTTCTTGTTGTGTGATTTCTTGTTTGGTTTGTGAGAGAGTCTAGATGTGTATGAGCGATCACATTAAGACCAAATTACTATTAAGAGATGCCATATAGTTGTTAACTTGCTAAAGTCACAAGTCGTAACTCGGCGATAGTCGAAATGCGATGCAATTGAGAGTTTACTTGCGTTTTGTGTTCCTGACCTCGATTTGGTCCTAGATCTTTACATGATGATTTATTAACATGTTTATATGTGTTAGACTTCTAGTTGGATGCATTCCTTAAGTCTAGCGATGTTTTGACGCTTCGAGGATATCAATTCTTCTTATCGCGTAGTTCGAGATTGAGCCGTGTGATCGTCTCGTCTTTCGGGAGTTCTTTGCTTCTATCTATTGTTTAACATCTAAGAAGAATTTAGGCCTATTAGATAGCCTTTTGAAGTGTTTATAATCTTGTGTTGTTGCCCGTTGGTGTGTGGTTTCATTCGTTGTTTCGTTAGTGAGGTGTTGTAACTTGCTTCGGATTCGCTCCGAGTTGTTTCGGGTGTTGTTTATGGGAGTCTAGACCTACTTTGAAAGTGGTTTGAGACTTGGTTGGTTTACCTAAGTGTTTTAGGTCTTTTAGGGTTGAATTATAAGCCATTTTGAAGCTAAAAGGCTTGTGATTGCATGCAGGAAGGACCATGGCCGAACAAGGTTGCAGGAAATGGATGGCTAGGCAAAAATTTGAGTTGGATATGTCCTATGTTGAGAAGCCCGTGAGGATTTTGGATACCAAAGAGCAAGTGTTGCGAACCAAGCGGATTCCTCTAGTTAAAGTCCTTTGGCGAAATCACAACATTGAGGAAGCGACTTGGGAAACGGAAGTGGAGATTCGCGAGAAGCATCCACATTTATTTGATGGACTTGGTAAGAATTTAGGAACTAAATTCCTTAAAGGAGGGGAGAGTGTAACGTGGTCGCCTGGCGCCAGCGCCCGCGCTCTGGATAGGGGTACGCGTACGTACGGATGCGGGACATCCACTGCTCTCGTTCACCCTCCCTTTTTAAGTGGAAGACGAAATCAAAAGTGCGAGAGGAGTGATGTCTAGAGTAGCGCGTTGGAATGCGCCTTGGTTGACTTTAGTGGATTTTTTATCCAATATGGGAACTTTGGGTTTCCCGCATCAAGTTATCCCTTTTTTAGGGGATACCAGGATATGAGAATGCATCACCCTTTCATTCCCATTTTCCCTTTTTTAGAGGAAAATGGAAAAGTGCAAAAAAGGATGTTGCGACGCCCCCACTATGGATTTTATAAAAATAGCCTTATGGCCCATTTAGGATCACTATGGGAGCTTTGAGTTTCCCGCATCAAGTTATCCCTTTTTTAGGGGATACCAGGATATGAGAATACACCACCCTTTCATTCTCATTTTCCCTTTTTTAGAGGAAAACGAAAAAGTGCAAGAAAGAGGTGCTGCGAGGCCCCACTGGATCCAAAAAGTTTTAGAGTCGCCATCTTTATTTTAAGGCAAATATAAAGCAAAACCAAAAAAAAGAAAAAGAAAAACCAGAGATAAAGAAAACGAGTTCGGAGGCTAAGTTACGAGTTGGGAAAGAGCTAGGCACCCAACTCGCCCTTTCGGTCTCAAAAATAGTTTTTGGCTAAAGTATGCTTATTGTTATATTTATTTAGCAAATAAACAAAGCATTAAAAAACAGGAAAATAAAACAAATACATCCGCGGCTACATTATTTACGGACTTGCAACCATTTCCTTACAATAATTACAAATATATTAAAAAATATTTGGCGATTATAACGGCTGTTTTACATAATATTTCCTAATCTAATTTGGGCAGCACAATGGCTTATATTAGCTACATTGGGCCGAATTTAAATAATAACTTTATAAAAAATAAAAGGAACGCCCTTAAAGGCTATTACCTTTTAGAGCGCGGTGTGCTCGCTCTGTCCTTCTCGGGAGAGGAAGACTTTTATTGCTGCTGCTGCTGCTGTGATTCGGGCAGATTGACGACTTATTTGTGGTGGTTTTGGCTCACTCACTCTGGCAGAATGACGGCTTAGTTTCGGTGGTTTTGGCCTAATTGGTTGGGCGGAATAACGGCTTATTTATGGTGATTTCAGCCTATTTACTCGAGCAGAGTAACGGCTTACTTTATGGTTTTTGGGCTAGGGAAATAAGGTGGATACCTAACTAAAGGGCTAGGGATCACTTTAACCGGTTGAATTTGTGTTTTGGCGGAGTTTGGACTGGGTTTGGAAGCTTTATGAGAGGGGAGGAATCACTCGCTCATTGATCGCACACCGCGTAAAAATTACGCAGAGTAACTCTGGGCTTCAAACCTTCGTCGAAAAACTGTCCCTCAAAGCGTAGCCGGGCACCTGTATTTATAGTTGGATTTGTGCTTCATCGGATTGTACTGCGCGCTTGACATTTTGTACAATGCGTTAACTGATCGGGCACTGTTGAGGACCTTTGCGCGGCCAACAAACTCCCTTGGCACGGTGCCAAGGCCTCCTTGTGGCGGCGCCAACCCCCTATTTCTAGCTTATTTTTTACACTTTCCCCCCCTGCAGTTCACTATTCATGCATCCTACCTTTTCCTTTTGCATTTTCAACCATGTAACTTGACATTTTGTTAAGTTTAAACAGTTCTTGATATCACATGCCAGAGTCACACATCAGGGGTACGAAATTGGGGTGTCTACAGAGCCCCTCAACGATGGAGTCTACGGGTAACCGAAGGCTTACTGAGTAGACGAACATCGTTGATAAACAATAGACTCTCCAATTTCGTTGAATTAAAACGAGAGAGAAATGCAACAGGTAATAGTTATAATGCACAGTTTATCATGCTATCCAAACTCCATAACCTAGACATATTTAGTCTGTTATAACAAGTTATCATAGTTTTTAAGCAGATATGAAAATGAAGTGCTCTGATGGTCGGACCTACTAATGTAGGCTGCCTATGTATCCCTTAATAAAGGAAATCAGACCAAACGTAGTTCAGGCCAAAACCTAAACTATCATTCGTGCAACGGTCGTGCCTACCGAAATAGGCTGCCTACGTATCCTTATGCAAGGAATCAGACCGAGACGTAGTTCACTCAGCCGGGGACCAAATGCTGCGGTGCAAGTGCGGCAATGCTAAATGAGCAAGTGCGGCAAAACTTTATCAAATGAGTGCTGCAAAGGTAATTATAACGTGATGTGATGGTCGTGTCTATCGAGATAGACTGCCTACGTATCCTTAGCCAAGGAATCAGACCAATCGTAGTTCGCATGCGGCTGTGCGGCATGAATTGTCTCCTCAGGAATGCAACCTACGTCGGAGGACAAGACCTTTCCCTCTGATATGGGGTTGCGTGCCCCTTAAGGGAAAGTTTCCAACACAGCTACAAATGCATGGAATGCATTGCCTCCTCAGGAATGCAACCTTCGTCGGAGAACAAAGCCTTTCCCTCTGATCCGGGGTTGTGTGCCCCTTAAGGGAAAGTTTTCCAAATATCATACAAATGCACTGAAAAAAAAGGAAAAATACCTTCCTTTTCTTACCCTTGTTGTGCCCATGCGGCAAATTGCGGCTGCTGTTGCTTTGCTACTTCTTGCTGCTTTATGATGTTCTTTGCTGCTCTTGCTGCACTTTGCTGGGGATTCTTCTTTTGTCACAGTTCCAGCCTTTGCTGGAAAATCCTTTCCCCTGTTCCGCTATGTTTTCCGCTTTAGCTGGAAAATCTTTCTTGATGCTGCTGCATTTTACTTTACTGCTCTTTCTAACCTTGGTTAGAAATTTCCTTTCCTTGTTGCCGCATCTTTTGGTACCAGCTGAAATCATCTTTTCTTTGCTGATGTTTTCTTTTCGCTCCATCTTCTAGCTTCAGCCAAAAATTTCTTCTTCTGCCGCCGCATTTCCTTTTGTTGCATGCACTTATAAATTTTTCCTTTTCTTTTCTTGTACATGCATTTTCCCTCTCCCGATTTTTTTTTCTTTTTTTTTCTTTTTTTTCTTTTCTCTCTTTTTTCTTTATTCTGCATGCTCACCATTTCTCTTTATTTGCATGCTTATTATCTGTTTATTCTCTCTCTTTTTTTTCTTTTCTTCTTTCTCTCTCTTTTTTTTTCTTTGTTTTCCTCCTTTTTTTTTTATTATGTCTGGATGTACTTCAGATCTGCTAGATTTGGGCACTGTTTGGCACTTTTGAAGCATTCTTAACTTTATTAATAATGCCTATGCATGTCCTATCTATGCCTAAATGATGCAATTAGGTAATGATGGATGAAATTTATGCAATTTATTATTGCGATGCATGATTGAATTAGCGGTCGCTATTTGACCCTACTATGCATGATTTATACTATAAATGCAATTGGGGCTATATGATGCATGTTCTAGGCTAAAACATATTTTTGCATGCTATGTGTTCACGAAACGGACTTTTCGGAATACAATTTATTTTTTCTGAACACATTTTTGGGGACATTTTTTAGATGAATACGAGACAAAACAAATATATTTTATGCCCTAAAATTTATTTTTCATGCATGCTTATGCTGCAGGGATATAGTAAATGCCATGGGAATATTTACTTTTATGATTGGTGACATTTTATTTTCTTTTTAGCGCACCCCTAATGCAGTTTATTAGATAATAAATGCAACTGCTGGATGCGTGTACTACTTTATTTGATGCAAATGTAATGCAGAAAAATTATAAGATGCCTACTAACATGAAGCATGAGCACTCCTTTTATTCTATCATGCATACGATAATGCAAAAATGCAGTACATATGCTTAAAATGTATTTCTATGATGCCTAAGATGCAAAAAGTAATCATTTAGATGTAAAATTACACATATAATCCCTTTTTTTTTCTTTTGTTTGTTTTTTGTTTTTTTGTTTTTTTATTTTTTTGGTTTTTTGTTTTTTTCTTTTTTTTTCTTTTTTTTTGTTTTTTTTCACTTCCTCCTGCTCTCGGCCATATAATTGTTGCAGGGCTACACTTGGCATAAGACTATTTTCATAGTCCCTGCTTTTTTCTTCACAATCAGACAGGGCAGCAGTGAATGGTCAAAACCCAAGTCGTCTGGCTGTTTCAGGACAATGGCAGTGCAGATAATGAATAGGACGAGGACAATTCTGGTGCTTCTCATTCTGATGAGACTGAGCCTTTTCTGTGCCTTGCAAAAGAAGTATATGGGCCCGACTGGGCGGACACCGCAAACATTGATGGACCACCTTGGGACTTAGGCTGCAAAAGAGGGGATAGTTTCTGGGGAAACAAGGGGTATACAGGCAATAGATATGTACAGGCAATTAATGTATAACCTAAATTTCTTTAGCAATTATTCCTAAGTTGCACCTTAGGACCTGAAAATTTTATATTTTAGTGTTTTACTGCGAGCTTCCTGTCGTGGTTTTTCTTCTTTTTCTTTTTTCAGTCGAGCCCCTTGCATGTTAAAGACTGGAGGTAGGATGCCGAGGTTTCAAAGAGTGCCTACCCTCCCATTTTTCTCCTGATATATATTTTTTATTTGGCTCTAACTTTTGCCTAGGCTGCCCTTTCGGGTTTTCAACCTACCGAGCCCTTATTTCTCCTTTTTTTATTTTTTTTATTTTGCTCTAATTTTTTCCTAGGGCGCCCTTTCGGGTTTTCAGCCTAGCGAGCCCTTATTTTTCCTTTTTATTACTATTTTTTTATTTTTTATTTTTTTATGCTCTAACATTTTCTTAGGCTGCCCTTTCGGGTTTTCAGCCTAGCGAGCCCTTATTTCTCCTTTTTATTATTATTTTTTATTATTTTATTATGTTTTAACTTTTGCCTAGGTCACCTTTTCGGGTTTTCAGCCTAGCGAGCTGGAGAGGGAAGCACTTGCCAGATAGGGTGGCTCAAGCATAATACCTTTTAAGCGCGTTGAGATTTGAGAGCTGAACAAGGTCTTCTTTTTCCTGGTTTGTGAGGAGTACGACACCTCCTGACCGGATCTCTTTGACAATATACGGCACATCGTGGAAGTGAGTGGTGGCAGCCTTTGGATAAGTAGCCCCAACATTTTTTTTAGCCCAGACGGCATGACATGATAGTAGTAGGTCCCCCAAGGGGTGGTGAATAAAGTCTTTTCTTGGTCCTTTGCTGCCATTTTGATTTGACTATAGCCCAGCATGTCGTCGACGAATGATCCGATTTCATGAGCAGCAACGTCGTCTACCACAATATTGATATTGGGTAGAGATAAGTCATCTTTGGGCGACGCCTTGTTGAGGTTGCGAAAATCTACGTAGATCCGGACCTTCCTGTTGGGCTTGGGAACGGTCACTATATTGGACAACCAGATTGGGTATTTTACTACCCGAATGAAATTGACTTGCAGCTTCTTCATGATTTCTTTTTTTAACTTGTAGTAACCATTCCGGCTTAATCCGGCAGAACTTTTGCTTGATTGGCCGAGCATCCGGATATAAGGGGATCCGGTGTCCGACTATGGCTGGATCTAGCCCCGACATATCTTCATAGGAACAGACGAGTATGTCCACGAATTCTTTGAGGAGATCAATGAGTGCTACCCTTTCAAAGCCTTGCAGGTAGCTGCCGATTTTGATTTCTTTTGTTTCATTGTCCAGCCCCAGATTGATAGTGGATTAGTCTTCAGTTGCTGTTGATGAATGATGTTCCTGGTGCTCAACTGACTTTACAAGCTCAAGCAAATAATTTTTATATTTTGGGTCATTTTCATTAAATGACTCATTATCATAATAATTATTATTTAATGTGTATTTTAATGTAGGTGCAATTAAGGAATAAGCAAAGACAATTAGATTATCATTAAAAGAAAATCGTACAGGGTTTATTACATTATTGAGGACCTGGGGTTTAAGATCCTCAACTTTAGGGAGCGGATCGGTAGATGACCAATCCGTAAGGCTAGGGAAAGGAATAGGGATAATATATCCGAAGCGATCCATCAGATATGCGGGTGTCAAAAGCGGGTCGGTCGTAGTATACTAGTTCTCGAGAGGCTTATTAGAAATAGATCAAACTCGCAGGAGCTTCTCATAATCGGTGCCTCGCTTATCATACCTGAAGCCGCCGCTTCGTCTTTGTCAGAGTGATCACCTATTTCCAGGTTTGGTTGGTAGGCTCGGCCAGATCGGGTAAGGTGGCTAACATCCCCACGGACGCAAGTGTCTTTTTCAATATTGCAAGTACTTCGGCTATCCAGGATAGCGTCCCAAGAGAGCATATTGCAGCTAGGCTCTTTTATGGATGGGGATGGAAAGAAAGGAGCAAGGATATATGGTAATGGGTGTTTATTTATTTCAAACTTGGGTATACAAAAATTTTCACCAACCTCAATCATGTTGATTTGAGGTAGAGGGTTATTGACTATATTTGGTTTGGGAGGAGGCTTTTCAATAACCCTCTCATCTATAAGATCCTAGATAGCATCTCTAAGCATATAACATTTATCGGTGAGGTGACCACTGCAGCGGTGGTATTCACAGTACTGGGCATGATTCCAAGTCCTGGGCAGGGGGTTTGGTGGCTTATAATTTTCCATAGGCTTTAGCACTCCTTGTGACATTAGCCCCTACAGGATCACAGACTGGCGGACTTGCAGTTCATCATAATGTCGGTTCTGATTTCTGAAATTTCTATTCGGGCCATTATTCCCTTTGACTATGTTGACAGACCTGTCCGCTCCATAGGACCATGGAACAGTGCCATAACTTTGGGTAGGAAAAGTGGCTGATGCATTCCTTACTATATTGACAGCTGGTGCTGGTGCGGCTGCGGCTGTCTTTCCTTTAGAGTAACGGAAAGAGCTGGAAGGCGTATTGACTTGAAATTGGCCCGTCCGCATATCTTCATCTATACGGGTTTCTATCTCCACAATTTCTTTGAAATTAGTATAGGGGAGATACCGCAGATGTTCCACGTAAATAGGCTGGAGGTTTTTGATGAACATTCTACATGACTCGGCCGGATCAGGTCTATCAAAGGTCTGGGCCAACTTTCTTTTCCACCTGACTACGAACATAGCACAGGTTTCCTTTTCTCTTTTATTTTCACGGTCGGTGTTGTCTTTATACCTTTCAAGGAACCCTTCAGCTATCTGGTCCCAAGTATTCAAGGTGCCACTATCAGACAACATTAGCCATTGCTTGGCAGCCCCTATTAAGGTGAGGTGAAAATTGGCAGCCATAGCCTCAAAGCTAGCTCCCTTTGACTGCATGCTAGTGGAATAAGATTTCAAGTGGGATATAGGGCATCCAGTCCCATCAAATTTTTCTATGTCGGGCATTTTGAATTTTGAGGGCAATACTGCTGAAGGTTGTAATGCCAGTGCCCGCATAGAAAATTCCCCTTTGTTGAGAAGTTTGAGCATCATGATTTTCATATTTTCCATATTGGTCTCTATTTTGGTGGCTGGAGGAGTTGGCTTTTGGTATATGCTGGCAGGATTAGGGAAGGCTGGGTTAATTTCTGGCTGCGGTATCTGGTAAGGATTTTGGGCTGGATACGGATTTTGGGTTGGTGGATTTTAGGCTGGATAAGGATTCTGGGCGCGCTGGTGTAACTTGGTTAGGATATGGATTTTGAGTTGGTGGAACTTGGGTAGGATATGGTTTTGGGTTAGTGGAACTTGTGTAGGAGAAGGATTTTGGGCTGGATAAGGATTTTGGGTTGTTTGAACTTGGGTAGGATAAGGATTTTGGGCTGGTGGATTATTGATGGTTTCGGCTGGGCGGCCAGGATCATTAAAAGGTAAACAAGTGGTAACTTGGCCTGGCGGGTTATAACTTTGTGGGTCTATATGTGGGCTGTTCTAGAGTGGGTTGGTTATGGGAAAAGGGAGGTCATTTGGGCTTTGGGGAATTTTGGTTATTGGGGAAGGATATGAAGGATAGGACGGGTAAGGGCTAATATTTGGGTAGTAGGGACTTGGTGGAGGATTGGGATTCGGGGTATCGGCAGTATTTGGTGGGTTAGTGTTTGGTTGGGGGTTTGGGTTTGGAGGCACATGAGATGTTGATGCTTTCTGAGGGACTGTAGGGGAAGAGTTCACATCACCATTGGGCTTTGGACCTTGCATAAGACTTGCTATTTGGCTTAGCAAGCGATCATGTCGTGCATCCAGATTCTGGTCAAGCCATTGCTGCATTGCCGGAGTCGGAGCATACCCCGAGCCCCCAGACTGCACTCCATAGCGGACTGCTTCACTTCGTTGCCATACCGCTTGGATCCACTCTGATCGATTCTCGCCTCTTGTCCGATCCGAACCGATACCATCTCGATTTCGACAAGACTACTTTTTCTCAGATCAACCGGCCAAGATATCTCTATCTTTCCAAATTCGGGCCAGGTTTCTTAGGAAAATGAGTTATGGAGGAGGTATCAGATTACTGGCTGAAGTCTTTCTGGGCTTGGAGTATAGCATGCCTTTATTAGTATTATTTATTTATTATTATTATTTTTCCTACAGTTGACCGGATAAGCACCTGCTTTATTTTGATGATCTCAGGACTTTTCCTGGAATAGTAGATTCTTTCTCCAGAGTATAGAACCAACGTATTCCACCTACCTTTCGACTCCCTAAGATCGGACTGATCCCAGACGAAGAGCCTATACTCTTTCCAAGATCCACCATTCGAAATGGTTTAGGTCGAGCATCAGAGAATAATAAATCAGCCCCTGCATATATATACATATTTTTTTATATATATGCACACTTTATTTTTCATATCATCATCATTTTTTTTCTTTTCCTCACTTGCGCTACTTTATTATATACACACACACACACACACACACACACACACACACACACACATATATATATATTGACTATATATATATATATTTTTTTTTGGACAGGGGCTGACTCACGACTCAAAGATGCAAAAACCGGTCGGTCTTTGAAGTGTTCTGAGAATCTATTTGCATTCTAGCGTTGGCTCATGCAGGGGGTAGACTGGCCATGGTGTAGGGTAATAGATCGGAATATACCTATATGTGTATGCGTGTGTGCGGTAACTAAAAAACAGTAAAATCTTTATTATTTTTTTTTTCAGATATATATAAACAAAAAATAAAAACAGATATGGTCTGTCTTGCTGTTACGCCTGGATTTTCTAAGCTTTTTAGTTTGAGCGCAAGCAAACAAGCACACCACTTTAAGAAATATAAAGAAATGTGGGGAATCTATATATCACTATTAATTACAAATTTGTCCTATGTCCCCAAAATAAAATGGCAGAATGAATGCAAATATGTATAAACTGAAAGGAATAAAAAGAAAATGATAAACAGAAAGAAATAATAATACAGGGCTGAAAATAAAGCAATATCAAAAGTAAAGCCCCGGCCCTCTTATTGTGCTGTCCGGAATTTTTATTGCAGCATAAATATAACACACACATGTTTTTTATTTTTTTTTTCGAATTTTTTTTTTTGCCTCTTTTTTTTTATTTTTTTTTTAAATATACCTGTAATAGTTATCGGAACGAAACTGCTGCAAGATAGAGGATCATATCCACAAATATAGACACAGATGTATAGAAACGCAATATTCAAATGCATAAATTAATATAACAAGCATACTTTAGCCAGAAACAAAGGAAAACAAAAAAAGTTTTTTTTATGAGTCTAGCCATCCATTTTATTTAAAATAAAACGATCTCCCCAGCAGAGTCGCCACCGTCAGTCGACCGGCGTGCGCCCGCGCCCCCTTGGATAGGGGTGCGCGTACGTGCGGATGCGGGATATCCACTGCTCACGTTCCACCCTCCCTTTTTTAGGGGAAGACGAAATCAAAAGTGCGAGAGGAGTGCTGTCTAGAGTAGCGCGTTGGAATGCGCCTCAGTTGACTTTAGTGGATTTTTAATCCAATATAGGAACTTTGGGTTTCCCGCATCAAGTTATTCCTTTTTTAGGGGATACTAGGATATGAGAATGCATCACCCTTTCATTCTCATTTTCCCTTTTTTAGAGGAAAACGGAAAAGTGCAAAAAAGGATGTTCCGACGGCCCCACTATGGATTTTATAAAAATAGCCTTATGGCCCATTACAGATCACTATGGGAGCTTTAGATTTCCCGCATCAAGTTATCCATTTTTTAAGGGATACCAGGATATGGGAATACAACACCCTTTCATTATCATTTTCCCTTTTTTAAGGGAAAACAGAAAAGTGCAAGAAAGAGGTGCTGCGAGGTCCCACTGGATCCAAAAAGTTTTTGAGTCGCCATCTTTATTTTAAGGCAAAAATAAAGGAAAACCAAAAAGAAAGAAAAAGAAAAACCAGAGATAAAGAAAACGGGTTCAGAGGCTAAGTTGCGAGTTGGCAAGGTGTTAGGCACCCAACTCGCCCTTTCGGTCTCAAAAATAGTTTTTGGCTAAAGTATGCTTATTGTTATATTTATTTAGCAAATAAACAAAGCATTAAAAGACAGGAAAATAAAAGAAATACATCCGCGGCTACATTATTTACGGACATGCAGCCATTTCCTTACAATAATTAATAATATATTTAAAAATATTTGGCTATTATAACGGCTATTTTACATAATATTTCCTAATCTAATCCGGGCAGCACAACGGCTTATATTAGCTACATTGGGCCAGTTGTAAAAAATAACTTTATAAAAAATAAAAGGAACGCCCTTAAAGGCTATTACCTTTTAGAGCGCGGTGTGCTCGCTCTGTCCTTCTCGGGAGAGGAAGACTTTTATTGCTGCTGCTGCTGCTGCTGTGATTCGGGCAGATTGATGGCTTATTTGTGGTAGTTTTGGCTCACTCACTCGGGCAGAATGACGGCTTAGTTTCGGTGGTTTTGGCCTAATTGGTTGGGCGGAATAATGGCTTATTTCTGGTGATTTCAGCCTATTTACTCGGGCAGAGTAACGGCTTACTTTATGGTTTTTGGGCTAGGGAAATAAGGTGGATACCTAACTAAAGGGCTAGGGATCACTTTAACCGGTTGGATTTGTGTTTTGGTGGAGTTTGGACAGGGTTTGGAAGCTTTATGAGAGGGGAGGAATCCCTCGCTCACTGATCGCACACAGCGTAAAAATTACGCAAAGTAACTCTGGGCTTCAAGCCTTCGTTAAAAAACTGTCCCTCAAAGCGTAGCTGGGCACCTGTATTTATTGTTGGATTTGGGCTTCATCGGCTCCGCGCGCTTGACATTTTGCACAATGCGTTAACTGATCGGGCACTATTGAGGACCTTGGCGCGGCCAACAAACTTCCTTGGCGCGGCGCCAAGCCTTCCTTGTCGCGGCGCCAACCCCCTATTTCCAGCTTATTTTTGACACTTTCCCCTCTGCAGTTCACTATTCATGCATCCTACCTTTTCCTTTTGCATTTTCAACCTGTAACTTGACATTTTATTAAGTTTAAACAGTTCTTGATATCACATGCCAGAGTCACACACCAGAGGTACGAAATTGGGGTGTCTACAGTAACACCCTGGATTCTTGCACGATCATTGTGTGCTTGCCTTCATGCATTCTTAATGTTCATGAGCATGTTTACTTAGTTTATATATGTGTTAGAATCATTTATAAGTTATTCATAATGCTCTTAATATACTTAGGATCTTATTTGCATGTTTGTTGAATCGTTGGTTGAGTCACTTGTTTAGTTCTCCTTCTTTCCCTCCTTCATTTCGATTGTTCGAGTGTTGTTCGAGGGTGTTTGGGGTGAGTTCTAGACTCACTTTGATTGAGGTTTAAGCCTCATTGATTTTGGCTAAGTGTTTGGGGGTCTTTTAGGATGCCTTTTAAGCCATTTTGGGTCTGTCGGGCTTGCGGTCACAAGGGGAGAAGACCTTTCCCTCGTAAGGTTTCCAGAAAGTTTGATGTTGGAGAGCCAGAGAGCATGCGGCTGCATGCTTAGGGAGCCATGCGACCGCATGGTCCCCCGAAGCTGCTTTCCTCTATTTTGTTGTTTGATGTATTTGTGTATTCAACCCCTATCAAGACCATTCCTAAACCTAACCTAAACCTCCTAACTACTAACCTAACCTTATTACATTATTTTTAAGAGAGATTAAGTTAGATCTTTAGTGGATTAATAGAGCCCTAATCAGATTTTAAGGGACCACATAGTAGTGACACTTGTACCACGAGCATTTTGACCACTCTAACACCACAAATCAGCCATTTGTGCCCTGATTTCACCCCCCTCACTCTCCAAAAACGGGATTTCTCTTCCCCAAGGTTACTCCATGAGTTCTTGAAGGTTCCTCCTTGGTCTCCCATGATTCCTTCCTCCATTGTTCAAGCCAACTCTATAAAAGTGAAGAGCTTGAAGAGTAGAACATTTCTAACTGAATAGTTTCTCCATTTGATTTCTTGTGTGTAGTTTACAAGTAAGTTACTCTTCTTCTTTTTGGTTTTAGTACTCATTTATCCTAAGGAAACAAAACATATGATTTTTTAGGTCAATGAGTACACATACTTGCCTTATATGCCTTCATCTTGTAATTTTAACATGTGAACTTATTAGGAGCATGTGGAGGATGATTTTATGATTATTGAAGCATGTTATTATCCTTCATCTTATGTATCTAGGATTGTGAGCATGTTACAAGTAATGCCTACATGTGTATTAGAATGGTGTTAAGTGAAAGTACCCTATATGTGGCTTACTTGGTAAAATGGTGAATTGTTATGTGTTCTTAGGACTAATTCTTGTGAAGGAACTCATTGCAATTGTTAACTTTAAAGAATTTTTCACTTTAGGGTTAAAATCTGAATAATTTTGGGGCTGCCCTATACACTTAATAAATTGGGTTTGTGTATAGCATTAATAAATCAAGTAGAAGATGAAAGCCTAAGTTGATTAATATCAAATCAAGCCCTAGTTCAATTCAAGTTCATAATCCGACCTATTAGTGGAATCCAAATTTCATTGCAAGTTAACAACACAATAGTAGAACATGCTTGAAGGCAAGAAACACTATATGCTTTATAAGTCATATTCATCAAGTATGGAGAATCAATCCTTAACAAGCTCAAATATTACAAATCACTCTGCGCAACAATCTTTCTAATTGCATTAAAAATTCCTCTCAACACAAAATTTACTGAATCTTACTTATTCAGAAAGTATGCTAATAATCTGTTTTTCTGTTATGATTGTTCTGCCCAGTCAACTTATAAATTCTACCATTAATTCCTCACGACTCCAAAATTTTATGAATTTAATATATTCAGAAACTACACTCTTGGAACTATAATTTAGATCTTTAAATTACTCTATTTAGACTTGTATTCATCAATATATAGTCACCTCAAGTCATGTTAAAAGTCTGGTTTTCTGTTATGACTTATTCAGCATGACTAACGTACAAAATTCACCAAAAATTTCCCGTTGATCCAAATGACACATATTTTACATTTCCAAAACAAGACTATTTTATCTAGAGTTTACCATTTTAAAATACTCCAATTCATTTGTATTCATCAAGTCATGGTCCTCTCAAGTTCATGACATAAATTTGATTCGCTGCTATGACTTACACTGAGTGTTTATCATAGAAAATTTTATATATTCAGAAACTAGACTCTCCAAACTACAACTTAGAATTTTAAACTACTCAATTCAGACATGGATTCAGCGAAATATGGTCACCTCAATATCACGTTAACAGATTGACTTTCTGGTAACAACTTACTGGAACAGCCACGATTTGTGACTGATGAAAAATACTTCCTTAAACTCCAAAATTTATGAAACTTTATAGAGCGTTACCTAACATGTATAGGTATAACATACTAAATTTTTAAAAAATTCCCTTTAGTAGATTAGTACCAGTAACTTCCCAAAATTTGCCCAAAACAGAGACTGAATTTGTATTATTTGTTTTCCAACAAGTTCATGAACAACAATGATTCCAAATCAAAGCCTAAACATATTTCAAACTAAATCCAAGACCAAAATCATCAGGTCAAGATCCATGGAAAAATTTCCAGATTTCATAGAAGCATCAAAACATTTTATAAACTTGATAAAACTCTTCCTTAGCATGATCTAAGCACGTTTAATGAAGACTGGCATGACAAACAATGTAGTGTACAAAATTATGAGAATTAGTAATGTACCTTCAGTCTAGATCAAAATAATGGTTGATAAAACAAACCAAGGATTAGTAGTATCCTCGTCGATAGCTACGATTGGGTGGTCTCAAATCCAAAATCGGGTGGCCGGATCTTCGGGAAATCAAGAAATACACACTAATCTCACCATGAATTTTAAACACTTGAGTTCTCTAACCATGGATGAATATGAGGAGTGGTAGGAGGTGTAAGGAGTGGAAGAAATCAGATATTTCAAGTCACAAAGGTTAGGGAGTGAGTGGAAAACAAGTGTCAAGCCCTTATAGGTCAATTTTTAAGTGAGATTAAGTCCCTAATTGAGGACTTAGGGCTAAAATTTTCACTTTTCCTTAATCAACCCTAATTAAGGTCTATTTAAGTTCTAAGGTCAGGTTTAGTGAAATTCATTACGGGTCTCCAAGCAGAATCCAATAAACAAGGCAAAACTAAAATTTCTGGAAATACCGAGAATAAATGATTCATTGAACTTTGAAAATGTGCATGTACTGAAATACAGATCTAAAAATTACACAAGAGGTACGGTTAGAAATATCTTGAAGTCTAGTTTCTAACGCATCAAACGGATCTCAATTCTGAGTTGTCTAAGGAAAACTATGGCCAAATTACTATAACCCTATCATGGTAGAGGCGAATACACAAGTCACACCAAAAATGAAAGACGAGCGTGTTCTAACTTAAACACGACCAAACCAAAATAATACCAAGTTAATCGCCAAGGCCCCCCTAGTCATCAAGGGCCAAACCTAAGATCAAAATAATAATAACCGAGTAATACGACAACACGATAACTAAAATCGTGAATCGGGGAATCAAATTTACGACGACAACTACTATGAACGTCGTGGCCACGTGTAAACTTGTAAACATGGTTATTACGAATGTAAATGCATCTGAGCAAGTACACTAGGACCTAGGATCTCTCAAAGGTCGCGAGCAAGAACGAAGTACGTAAACGTTCTACCGAGTCAAGTACTTAAGGATTCTGGGTCTCACACACGTATATCATGCAAATATGATGTACAATCATCAAGTATCATCATACTTCAACTCATATACTCGATGTAATTCACACAATTTATGTAACACATATAACTCATGTAACTCATAACCATGCATATTGGTTAATCAAACAACTATTATATCACATGCGAGTACCAATCTAATCATAAATATTCATAACACGAAACCGAGAAAACATACTCATAAAATCCCATCGTGATAATTTTCTAAACAATGGAAATTTTAACAAATAACAAGGTTTGTGTATCCACTATACTCGCCTAACAACATTTTCATAATAAATCCAATGAAAAGAGGTAATATTCACTCTAGTACCCGCAATCATTTTCTGCAAGTAGTTAATTTAGAGTTATTTCTTATTAATTTAGATTTTAAATCATTCCAAAAAAACCTCTCTTTTTATTAATTACAAGTTTTCAATTAGTTTAGATTAATTACGTTATAATTCATTTTCC
>CM028380.1:79024808-79054946 GCA_013146195.2 Codonopsis lanceolata | reverse complement strand
TCGGTCCAAAAATTCACTCGTGCGCAAACATTGGGCACGTGGACAAATCTCCTCGTCATGCAGTTCAAATATATAGCATAATATAAACCAAGTCATCGGGCGAAGCTGGTCGGAACCCAACATTACACTAAGTCTAAGACTCTAGTCTAACAACTCGACGGCTAAAACATGCCTGAGAACAAACATAATACTTAACATCATGAAAGCATATCAAAACATGATCACCAAGTTATATCAAGCGCGACTAACACAAGTCGGCTACTAACAATACAAGTACCAACATCAAGAGAACATATGGAAATATAACCATAAATGTACACCAAGCACGACTACTACTTGTCGGCTACCAAAAGAATAGGCTAAACAACAATTACAAATATTACAAATCACAATTAGGTTTGCTACCCAACATGAAGTTTACATAACTTCATCTTTCCCAACGACCTCACCAAAAGTAAATAAACTATCTAAGTAGCAACCTTGCTAAAAGAATACTTTGTCAACGCAATCTTCTTGATTTACTTGGATCCGCACGCTCGGCTCGGATCTAGGGAAAACAACCAACAAATAAAAGTAAGTCACAAAGACTTAGTAAGTTACTAACCATAACTTCCTATCATGGCATAATGCTCAATAATAATTTACATCATGCTATCTTTACATAATAACCTCTTATAAAAGAATCATGTTATGGCATACATGCTCAACATTAATAAAACATGTTATCGTTGTAGTATAACATCTCACTAAAATCCAGGTCAAGGCATTTTATGCTTAACGATCATAATTCATGTTATTGGTATAACATAGCATTCCAATAATTTACATGTCAAGGCATATAAGCTTAACAATAATAACTCATGTTATTAGTATAACATAGCATTCCCATAATATTTATGTCAAGCATATAAGCTTAACAATAATAACTCATGCTTTTGGCATAATACAACATTCAAATAATGTTCATGTGATAGCATTTATGCTTAACAACCTTAAACAACATGTTATCTATAAAGTATAACATTTATGAAACGAATACAACCATCATATCATATCCAAATCACAAAGCACATTATTCACATAAGTACTTGTGAGACAATTCATATAAAAGGGATATGATACCATTACCAATTCTTCCGCTGTCGCTCCCGCAAAAACACTGCAAAACCTTTATGTGCCCTCGATATCCTCTCAGTAGATATCGACGTCCTCGAGAGCGATCTCCCCGCTCGAGTTCCATAGTTATCAAAGTCATGTGTATTACTACAACCGAGATAAACTACTTCCCCACCGTGGCCATCGATGGAGGGTGTGCAAGCTTCGACGACGATCCATCGCGATCACGAATCTCACAATTCGTGAAGACGATGTATCGCCCCACCAAAGACTCAACAGACCGACTCGGCTGGACTCAACCTGCTAACAAGTAATATATACGCATATGCTCAAAACAAGTAGGTAAACACTCTACCATCAAACTAGTCATGCTTTTCATCCACAACTAGCATAAATATCACAATAGAGAATCATATAAGCTCTCTTAATCAAGTGTCCTTCATACACTTCAAAACTTCTTGGAGGCTCGACCTTCATGATTTCTACCCAAAATTCCGTAGGACTTAAGATTATAGTTCCTAGGATTCATACTAACCCAAAGGTTGACTCCGTTGAGTCCAATCTAAACTTTCCGAAAATTTAGGGAATAGAAGCATGGGCTTCAACATCCCCCCATGTTCATAACTATCGCCAATAACCATGTTCCCAAGTTCATAAAACTCATATAAACCCAACAAAACATTTAACAATGTAACATAGAACAATTTGGCATTATGTGCATAAATTCATTCAAGTCCTCTTACCAATCATATTTTCCAAATCATGATTAAATCATACCACATGGTTTAATATACTCTACTAAGCATGTCAAACATAGTAATCAAGCTCACAACCATAATTTGCAAGCCAAAACATAATTAGGGCAAAATCCCCTTCCAAGCATCTCAACCAAATCAAGTTCAATACCCACGAACAAATCACATAACAAAGTTTAATAAACCATTTAACACATGAATTTCACATAAATCAAGGTCTCATATAGGTTCAATCAAACTCTATCAACAATGGAAGACCTAGGGTTCATGGCATCTCTACAAACCCTAACAATGGCATCCATTGACCTCACATAGCATGAATGATTGTTTCCCTAGGGTCAATGGAGCCAAAAGAAAAAGGAAGAGAGGTAGAAACTTACCCAATTTCAGCCCCTCACAAACTGAATTTTCGGAATTCAAGAGATGAGGTTGTTCTTCTCAACCTTCACTTCAATATCATGGTGTAGCTTGGGGAAAGAAGATTCCTAGCAAGGTCCACCAAGGAAGAACCCTTCAAGAACCCTAGAATCGCCCTCTCAAGCTCTCTGTTGAGTTCTCGCAGAAGACACAAGCTGAAGAAGTCGTATTCTGTACGGCCGACTATGTGAGAGTAAATCGGTTTTGGTTTAAGTGGGGGGGGGGATTAACTCTCCTAATCAACCCACTAATCAACCTCTAAACCTCTAATAGGTGTTTAGGACAAGTTTAGGCTAATAAGATAGGTTTAGGTTTAATTTAAATTGGGTTTAGGGGGTAAAAATTCGGACAGTGAGTAAAAGGATTGAAAATCCCGTAATCTGCATTCAGGGACCCTTGCGGTCGCTTGGCAGCAAGGTGATGCGACCGCATCACTTCAGCACACACCAATCCCACCTTTGTTCATTCCTTGCTCGGTCCCGGACTCTCCCGCATGCATTCTTGAGTCCTTCCAAGCCAAAAAGGGTCTACAATTCAACCTTAATGTCCTCCAATTCATAACCAAGGTAATCAAGCCTCAAACCTCAACAAAACATGGCCAAGAACTCAGGCAAAACTCTCCCGAACGACAACCGAAAAAGTCAAACGGAGAAAGGTTAACGCTAGAATCAAACTAGCAACCAAACCGACAATGCAACAAGCATCTAACCAACAACTAAGGCATGTAAATGATTTTATAAATGCCCTCTAACAATTATCCATGTGATAACAACATAAATCACAAACCTGAGATTCAAAGCATCTCGCGAAAGAAAAATGCATACGTGCATCTCAAACGACATCAACGAACATGCTATTGACTCTAAACATAAGAGTGAGCTAAATAAACATGTTTATAATGATTATAAGTGTATGAATCCATGCATAACAAAAGCAAGCCATAATTCAGGGTTTTATAAGCATAATGCCCGATGAGCGGGCATGATCTGACCGATGTTCGTGTGAGGCCGGAAGGCAGAAGGTCGGCGCGCAAGAAGCTTCCACCTCTCTGTCTACTCACGGTCTACGCTTAGCATGGTATGCCTCTTTCTCGGTGTGTTCACGAGCTCTGCGGTGAGTGTGACTTTCACTGCGGGCATAATGAGTTTGCCCGCGACTACGTTTGTGTGAAAAATTTGGGCGGCTATATCTGCTTTCCGCCTGGTCATCTGCTCGCTTTACCTCTTCAACCTTTTCGGCGGTATGCGGATAGCAGCGGATTGAAGCGCTTGCTTGGAGCGGGCCGGATGTGTGAGGCGTGGCCATCACCACGGCATGAGGGACGACGAGTTGGCAATTCTAAATCGACCATGGCAAGGGGCAAGGCCCAAGGCAAGTAATTGTTGATTGAGCTTGTACATCTTGCTATAGTAGTCTGCTTGGACTTGGAGAGCAGCGGCCTGCTGTTCGGGGGCTTGTCCCGACGGATTCACGCGGTTGCCATGGCCGTTTTCCTTTTGGAGATTTAATTGTGTCCTGAGATCCACAGCATCTGTGCGGGCACTGCGCTGTTCATTGATGATTTCTCTGGCATCACGTTGGCTGGGCCGGCTCTGGCTAACACGTTGAGATGGCTGCTCCTCCACATAGGGGACGTCTTTCCCATGAGTTGCTTGCCATGCGGCCATCCTCCTGCTCCTTGTCTGGACCCCTTGGGGTGCTTTTGGTGGGAGGTCACCGGCCAATTGACTACCAGCCTGGTTGTTGCTCACAGTAGCATGGTGCTTGCTGCTCTTACCGGCCATTGCAAGGGTTGGAAACTTGTATCGGAGGACCTTGGGAAAGCAGGGACGTTGCTTATGTCGATGTTCCCGGCAACGGAACCAAACTGATGTGGCAAATCCTCAGCTTGGGCCGTCTATGCTTTGGGTAGGATATCTGGGCTTGAATATGCTTCCTTGAACCTGGCTGAGAGCAAAGAAAACTTGAGTGGAAGTGCAAGGCAGGGCCTCGCGAAACCCCTCCGGCGTGAGAGTAAGTATCGTGTGTAAAGCAGAATACCAGAGCTCAAGGAAGAGGATCAGTGTAAGTGTGCATGTGTGTACCT
Source organism: Codonopsis lanceolata (assembly GCA_013146195.2). Classification (NCBI taxonomy): domain Eukaryota; kingdom Viridiplantae; phylum Streptophyta; class Magnoliopsida; order Asterales; family Campanulaceae; genus Codonopsis; species Codonopsis lanceolata. The sequence goes on along the minus strand of CM028380.1, from coordinate 79,050,572 downwards.
TCTCACGTCTGGCGGAGGGGTATTTATTGGCCCTTTTGTGGTAGAATCCGGGTAGGATTTGGTCTCCTCAGTTGTCTGGTTCAACAAGGAGGGGATCCCAAGATTTTAGGCGTGATACGCGGCTGGCCGCAAGATATCCAGAACAGATAAGGCAAGTGTCCTGCCCACATATGGTAATCTTCAACAGTGTCTTGGCGGGCAAGCTACTGATGTCCTCTGCTCGATATTGGTCTGGGCGGGCAGGGCCCTACCCGCCTATATGATAGATAATGTAATGGAGCGGATATACTACCCGGGCAAGGCCCCTGGTCGGACAGGCAGGGCCTATGCCCGGCCAGGCTTGGTCGGGAATACCATGCTCAATGCTCGATGCTGCCATGGCTTTGCTCGCTGGGCCCGTGGGCCTTGTGAGATTTGTGCTCGTGACCGGCACGTGAAGATAGCTCGTGCTCTGCTCGTGACCGGATTTGGGCTGGGCAAATCAATTTTTCTTTTTTTTTGTTACCTACAATTGACCGGATAAGCATCCGCTTTATTTTGACAGTCTCAGGACTTTCCCTGGAACAGTGGATTCTTTCTCCAGAGTATAGGAGCAACGTATTCCACCTGTCTTCCGACTCTCCAGGACTGGACTAGTCCCAGGCGAAGGGCCTATACTCTTTCCAGGATCCACCATCCGAAATGGTTTAGGTCGAGCATCTGAGCATTATAAATCAGTCCCTGTTTGTTATTTATATTTATTTTTTTTTTGTGCGCACTTATTTATTTTTTTATCTAAACTTGCGCATTTTTTTTGTTATATATATATATATATATATATATATATATATATATATATATATATATATATATATATATATATTTTTTTATTTTATTTTTTTGACAGGGGCTGGCTCATAACCCAGAGATGCAAAAACCGGTCGGTCTATGAAGTGTCCTGAGAAGTTACATGCATTCTAGCGTTGGCTTATGCAGGGGGAAGGCTGGCCATGGTGTAGGGTAACAGTTCGGAATATCTGTATATGCGTGCACGTGTGTGCGGTATCTAGAAAGCAGTAAAGTCTTTATATTTATTTTTTACAGATATATAAACAGAAAAATGAAACATATATGGCCTATCTTGCTGTTACGTGTGGATTTTCTCGGCTTTTTAATTTGAGCGCAAGCAAGCAAGCACACTATATTAAGAAATAGAAAGAAAAGTGGGGAAACTATCTATCCCTATTAATTACAAATTTTGGTCGTATATCCCCAAAATAAAATGACATAATGAATGCATATGTGCAAATATACAGAATGAAAAAGAACATAAAGAAATAATAATACAGAGCCGGAAATAAAGCAATAATTAAGCCCCGGCCCTTTTATTGTGCTGCCCGGAATTTTATTTGTAACATATAATATATATTTATTTATTTTTGACTTTTCGAAAAAAAAAATTTGAATTTTTTTTGCTGTTTGCTTTTTTTTAAAATATTCTTAAATACACATGTAACAGTTATCGGAACGAAACTACTGCAAGATGCAGGATCATATCCACAAATATAGGCACGGATGTATAGGAACGCAATATTCAAATGCGTAAATTAATATAAGAAGCATACTGCAGCCAGAAACAAATAAAAACAAAAAAAAATTATTTTATGAGTCTAGCCCTCCATTTTATTTAAAATAAAACAACTCCCCAGGGGAGTCGCCACTGTGAGGTACCCGGGGTGCAACCCGCGCCCCGCGCGCCCTTGGATAGGGGTGCGCGTACGTGAGGATGCGGGACACCACTGCTCTCGTTCCACCCTCCCTTGTTTAGGGGAAGACGAAATCAAAAGTGCAAGAGGAGTGTTGTCTATGTTAGCGCGTTGGAATACGCCTCGTTTGCCTTTAGTGAATTTAATTATAAGAATAGCATTATGGCTCGTTTCAGATCACTATGGGAGCTTTGGGTTTTTCGTATCAAGTTATCCCTTTTTTAGGGGATATCAGGATATGGGAATACATCACCCTTCCATTCTCATTTTCCCTTTTTTAGGGGAAGACAGAAAAGTGCAAAGCAGGAGTGTTGCGAGGCCCCACTAGATCCAAAAGGTTTAGAGTCGCCATCTTTATTTTAAGGCAAAAGAAATGGATTCGGAGGCTAAGTTACGAGTTGGGAAAGTGTTAGGCACCCAACTCGCCCTTTCGATCTCAAAAGTGGTTTTTGGCTGAAGTATGCTTATTGTTATATTTATTTAGCAAATAAATAAAGTATTAAAAGACAGAAAATTAAAACAGATACATCTGTGGCTATATTATTTACGGACTTGCAGCCATTTCCTTACAATTATTACAAATGTATTTAAGAAAATTTGGCCATTATAACGGCTCTTTTGCATAATATTGCATAAACTAATCCGGGCAGCACAACAACTTATATTGACTACATTGTGTCGGATTTAAATAACAACTTTAAATAATAAATGACTGGAAAAGTAAATAAATAAATAAAATAACGCCCTTAAAGGCTTTACCTTTTAGAGCGGTAGTGTGTTTGATATGTCCTTCAGGGAGAGGGAGTCTTTTTTGTTATTTGTTGTGTGGTTGTTGTTTTGATTTGGGTAGAGTGACTGCTTATTTTGGTGACTTTTGGCTTGTCTACTCGGGCAGAGTGACAGCTTATTTTGGTAGGTTTTGGCCTTTTTGGTTGGGCGGAATAACGACTTAGTTTTTGGGTTTTTCAGCTCATTACTCAGGCAGAATAATGGCTTACTTTGGGATTTTTGGGCCGGGGAAGTGAGGTGGATACCTAACTTCTAGGCTAAGGATCACTTATAACCGGTGAATATTTATTTTGGCGGAGTTTGGACGGGGTTTGGAGACTTTAGTGGGCTTCACTCAGCTATCTCACACCTTTCGCTACTTGGCTTCGTCGAGACGCAGAGAGAATTTCTCAGCGCTTCGTTGCGATATTTCTGAACACTGAAGAAGGGACCCGGGCTCTCTTATTTATAGGTGGAGAGAGGGATTCATCCGGAATTCTTCGATTTCCTTCAGTCGCTTTGATCGATTTTACACCAAGCTTCGCCAAGTGCACAATGCGTTAAGTGAGAGAGCCACTGTTCATCCCATGGCGCGGCATTATGCTTCTCTTGGCGCGGAACCCAAAGCACTTTTAGGCCGCGCCAAGTCCTCTATTCCAGTTTGATTTTGACACTTTCACCCCTCGTAATTTACTGTTTTGCGCATCTGGCTTTGCCTTTCGCATTTTTAACTCCTGCAACTTGACATTTGTTAAGTTTGAACAGTTATTGATATCACATGTCAGAGTCACATACCAGGGGTACGAAATTGGGGTGTCTACATACTCACATATGGATATTATGGGATAATAGTTTAACTGTTTCGTTGATTCAGGCTAGTTCTCAGTTTATCACGGTTCAACTTCAAAGTGGTCATTCGGTGGATATCTTTGTTTCTTTTGTGTATGCCAAGTGTAGTAGAAGTGATCGTCAGTCTTTTGGGATGAATTAACTAGGTTTGCTACTATGATATCACGTCATTGGTTAGTAGGGGGATGTCAACATCATAGCGCGCTCTTTTGAGAAGCTGTGAGGGGCTCCTATTGATCTTTTGGGTATGAGGGAGTTTAATGATTTTATGTTGCAAACAGGATTAGATGATGCTGGTTTTGATGGTAGTATGTTTACTTGGTATAATAACCAAGATGGTGCAGCGAGAATCTGGCAACGTCTTGATCGCGTTTTGGTTAATGGTAGTTGTAAAGCTATTTTACCGCATGTTAAAGTTGCGCATTTATGTCGGGTTTTTTCGGATCATACTCTATTGCTGATTTCTTTTGCCTCTCCAATTAAACCCAAAGCAACCTTCCGCTTTCAACGCATGTGGATTGACTGTCCAAATTTTTTAAATTTTGTTCGCTCGATTTGGGAGGCCCTAGTGGAGGACTCGGCAATGGCTATTCTTCATAGGAAACTGTGTGCTGTGCGTGCTGGGCTCCGAAAATAGAACTGGGAGGTTTTTGGTAATGTTCAACGAAGGATGAAAAGGAAGCAAGATTACATTCTCCGTCTTGAGTTTGATTTACAGAGCAGATGGACGGAAGATACTTTCAAGGATTATTGTTTAGCTAAAAAAGAATTATGTCAGCTTATTAAATGGGATGGGGAATTAATACAACAAAAGGCTAGACATCAATGGCTTCATGATGGGGAGAGAAATACCTTTTTTTTTCCATGCTAGTATTAAAGAACGGGTTAATCATAATAAAGTGCGTCTTCAACAGCCGGATGGTAGTTGGGTTACTAACGATCAGGTTATTAGGGAAATGGCAACACGACACTTTGAACAACTGTTTTCCTCCATTCGTCCTTCGATTAATGAGGAGCTGTTCTATGATTTCCATTTTCAAATCACTGCAGTGGATAACGAATTTATTCAACTAGTCTGGGATGGAGATGAGATATGGAAAGCAGTTAAGCTTCTAAATTCGGATAGTGCGCCGGGGCCAGATGGGTTTACGGGCTGGTTTTTCCAAGGTTGTTGGGACATTATTAAGGAGGATGTTATTGCGGCAGTACAAGATTTTTATCAGGATGGGCAGATTCATCGGGGTATGTCTTCTACTACAGTGGTTTTGATTCCTAAAATAGCTAGACCTACGTGGCTGAATGACCTCCGGCCTATTAGCTTGTGCAACTTTTCCTGCAAAATTATATCTCGGGTTATGGCTTCTAGGTTGGCTGAGTTCCTTCCCAACCTAATTTCTCCTGAGCAGTCGGGTTTTGTTAAAGACCGTTCTATTCAAGATAATATTGTAATAGCTCATGAGTTAATTAATAAGCTGGATCATAAAGTTCTTGGGGGTAACGTGGTTTTCAAGTTAGACATGTCTAAGGCTTATGATAGACTGGAGTGGCCTTTCCTCCTCCAGACTCTGAAAGCTTTTGGTTTTGAGGAGAAAAGTTGTGACCTGGTTTATCGTCTGATAAGTAATATTTGGTATTCGTTCAAAGTCAATGGAGAATGTTATGGTTATTTTAATTATTCGAGGGGTGTTCGTCAAGGTGACCCTCTATCTCCATTATTATTTGTATTGGCTCAGGAGGTAATGTCTATTAATATAAATCGGGCTTTTGGGGATGGGAACATTTTACCTTATGCTCATGGTCAGGGAGGCATTCTTGTGACTCATTTACTTTACGCGGACGATATGTTGGTTTTTTGTAACGCTAGAAAAAATTCTATTTTGGCCTTAAGGAAGGTTTTAACCAAATATGAAGCTGCTTCGGGTCAGCTTATAAATCTGCAAAAAACGTGTTTCCATGTTTCCTCAAAATGTTCCCGTAGCAAAGCTCACCAAATCTCTCAATGGTCTGGTTGTACTCAACGTTTACTTCCTATTAAATACCTTGGTATTCCTCTCTTCAAAGGTCGTCTTCGTCAGATTTATTTTGAAGAAATTGAAAACAGAATCATGTGTAAGAAAAACGGCTGGAAGGCTAATCTGCTTTCTTTTGGTGCAAAATTGACTCTTCTTAAGTCAGTTCTTAGTAGTATGCCATTTTATTGTCTTGTTGTGATTAAAATTCTGAAAGTGGTTTGCCGGAGAATAGAACGTGTCATGAGTAATTTCTTATGGGACTCGGCGGGGGAGCGTAGGGTGCATTGGGTATCATGGGAGGTGGTTTGCCACACTATTGAAGAAGGAGGTTTAGGAGTTCGTTCTTTGGAACATGTTATGGAATCTCTTCATGCTAAGTTGGCATGGTCTATCTGCCAAGGTGACATTCTTATGGCCCGTTATTTTACAAATAAATATGGTACGGTGGAAGGTGGTTTCCGTTCGAGTTCATCTTCTCATGTTTGGAGGGCTATCCTTGCTCAAATGTCGAGAGTTATTGATAGCTCTCATTGAATTCTTGGGGCTGGTGAGGTGAGTTTCTGGTCTTCGAACTGGTGTGGCGAGGTTTTGCATGGTCCTTTCCCAGTGGATGCTAATTTTAAGGGTGGTAGATGCTTTTCACAATCTAGATGAGTTTCTTCCTTTGATTTCAGGTCGACTGCAGGAAGACATTCGGAACATAGTCCTCGTTCCCACGGTTAAAGATAGGCTGGTAAGTATGCTTAATACATCTGGGAACTTTACTACGGCAGATTTTTGGGAATACTTTCGGTCCAAGCATCCTCATCTCTCGTGGGCCAAAAAGATTTGGAAACCATGGATTCCGCAAAGGTTTAGTGGTTTTTTGTGGAAGCTTTTACACGGTGCCCTCCCTGTGGATTCTTTGCTGCATTCGAAGCATATTAGTTTAGCTTCCAAGTGTGTTTGTTGTAACTTTCTTCATGATGTGGAAATTTTGACTCATCTTTTCCTTCACTCTGAATTGGCGACTTTTCTTTGGGCTAAGGTGGCAGCCCCTTTTAACAAAGTGTGTCAATATGTTTCGTTTCAGCATCTGTTCGAGATTTGGACGGGTGGCGCAGCTGCTACCTCTCAGCTTGGAGCTCTTCAGTTGATGATTTTCAGTTTGGTTTGTTGGGAGATTTGGAAGTTCCGCTGCGAGGCTATTTTTGAAGGTAATGTTGGCCCTCATCATAGAGTTCTCTTAAAGGTTCTAAGTGGGATTCATGATCTAATGATCAATTTTCAGCCTAAAGGTTCTATTAATTCTAGAGGGATTCGCATCATGCAGTATTTTAATGTGCCTGTAGTTCGTGTGGATATTCGTTCTGGAACTTGGCTTCACTGGGAGCGTCCGTTACCAAGTAGTTACAAATTAAATACTGATGGTTATGCTATAGAGGGCAGATGTGCTGGTGGGGGAGTGATTCGTGACTGTTCTGGGAATGTGATTTGTGTTTTTTTCTCATTTTTATGGGAATGGGTCTAACATGTGATTTGTTGTTTTGGATATAAATGGGGTTAACAAACTTCCTTGGTGTTATATTTATCTGTTGCGAACTTGTCAGCAATTATCTAAAGATTATTCGTTGGTGCATGTTTTTCGGGAGAAGACTTTGTGGCTGATATATTGGCAGCCTTTGGTCAAATCCATAAGGAATTCTGGGTGTTTCATAGGCCCAGTGAGCTTCCGAGATCGGTTCAGGTGGTAGTTAGACAGGACTCTTTGGGTTTGTACAATTTTCGTAGATAGTCCTTTTGTTTGTGTTTGTTTTAGAGGTAAGGCGCCTTTGTCCCCCCGTGTTTTGGGTTCGGCTGGTTGTCCCCCTCCTTCTTTTTGCTGCTTTTTGTTTAATAAATTCGCAGGTGCCGCCCTGCTTCCTCCAAAAAAAATACAAACAAAGTGGATTCGGACACGAAGTAAGTAGCACGGGAATCAACAATCGGGAATCTAACAATGCCATAGGGCCGAGCTACAAATATTTACAATCTAAAGATGACCAAGGTCATTCTCTACTTTCACCGAGAGGCGGCTGACAACATTCAAGTTTGATCAAGTTTGGTAATGTCCCACCTAAATCGAGGCACGATTACCCTCATCATCCACTAGTCAGTTATTATTTAACAAAGCAATCAGACCAATCACATCTTCTAGAAGTTAACAATGAGCTATATATTAGGAACACAGGTCTAATTAGATATAAATGCACCATGAACCAAAACACAGTTATATATATATACTCATCAAAGGCACAATTGTATTAATAACTAAATGAAAAACCCCATCTCTTGACAGATGCAAAATCATTAAACAATTTTTTGGTTGACATGATGCACCTATAAATGTAGTGCACCTAGAGAACGCATTGCATGTTGTACTCCACAAGTGAAATCAACTGCGTACAAAGTTCTAAAATGGTGTCAATATCTTTCTTTTAAATCTAATTTCGACAATTGACCAAGTCATCCACAGCTACAAGAAGTACCACTAATAGAATGATTGCACCCTAAAGAATGAATTGCATATTACACTCAATATGGAAATTTTAATTTTCACTGGGTAAAAATCTTAAAAATTCCCCTAGTATCTTTTCCATTTATTTGATATTTGACAATCTAAATATATCACAGATATGAGCAAGTATTACTAATAGAAACAAAAGGTGCATCGGTATAGCTACACTTCTCATAATGAGGCAATTGCCACCTCCCAAAAGCCTCAATTTAAGTATCCATCTACCATCCTTGGTATCAGGGAAAGTAATATTAATACTAAAAAAAGACAATTTATAGTAACACTTTGTGGGGAATGCATGTACTATAATTTCAAGGCAGCTAATTCAGATATTAACATATTATACGATTATCAAGGGCTATAGTTAGAACAACTTTCAAAGGTGTGAGCTTCACAAAATGTAAAACTGAAAAAGGATAAAAGAACTCTGAAGGAAAGCAGGGTATAAAATGTACATATATATATGAAATGAAAACAAATAATTAGGGTTTACAGATGCTTATTCATAATAAACTCGCCGAGTATTATCTGTTGTTGAGGGTGTGGAGCTCAATTACAGCCTTAAATCGAGTGTATGCGATGTTATTCTGTGTACCACTAAAGTTGAAATCAAACAAAAACCTAGACATAGAGGGAGGACAACGAGAAGGAGAACAAATTGAAAAACAAAATAAAAACAAGAACTAACCATTAAACGATAAGGAGAGAGAATTGTTTACATGTGCGAAATCCTTTCCCAGAAGCCCTAATCATATTATTAACTCGTCATCACTTGTTGAAGCCCTAACTAGATTGTATCAGTACATCTACTTGTAATTGAATCAAGAAAATGAAGTTTTAAACAGGATTGGATTAGAAGTTTGAAACAGGATTGGAATATTTCTCCTAAAAAGCCCTAGAAAATTAGGTGGGAGAGAGAGATTGAGAGGGAAAAGAAGAGGCGGGTGAATTTTTTGGGAATATTAGAGGGAAAGTTTTTTGTTATTATCATTTTAGCCTCCCAATTGACCTGCTGATTTACTTAGGACGGTAAATGAACGTACCAAATGAAAGGTATTTGTTAGCCTAAACTCAGCTGACCTAAATAACTATGTAATTGGGTCGGGAGATAGGTGCGACCTAAAAAGTAGCGAACCTAAAACTACTTTTTTTTTGTAGTGAAGTCTTTAGATTAAAAACTTTTTGTTACAAATAAAATAGATGCATGTATCTCACATTGGTTACAAAGTATTCTACTATTATTATCAATAGAAGAGACGTATCTCACATTTGTTAGAAATGAATATTGGTTTTGAAAATACTATTATTACCAATGGAATAGATGTGTCATACATTTGATAGAGGGTAATGTTGGTTTTCAAAGTCTTTAGATATAAGACTTCTACCATTATTACCAATAGAATATGTACATCTCACATTGGTTTATTAGTGATGTTGATTTTAATTTTAGATAAAAGACTTATATTATTATTACTAATAGAAGAGATATCCTACATTGATTAAAAAATGAAATTGGTTTAAAAAGTTTTTAGATAAAAGACTTTTAATTTTATCATCAATATAATAGAAAACTTCTACTAATATTATCAAATGAGGATATGTATCCCACATTAATTAGAGAGTGATACTAATTTTAAAAGTTTACCACTATTAACAATAGAATAGAAGTATTTCACATTGGTTAGAAAAGTGATACTAGTTTAAAAACGTTTTAGAGTATGAATCTCACATTGGTTACAAAGAAATGTATCTCACATTATTTAAAAATTAGTATTAGTTATAAAAATCATTAGATAAAGGCATTTTTATGTTATTACCGATAAAAATATATATCTCACATTGTTTAGAAATGAATGTTAGTTAAAAATTCTTTTATCTACTACTATTATTAGTAATATAAAATATCTATACCACATGGTTAAAATGTGGTGTTGATTTTAAAAATTTTTAAGTAAAAGATTTAAACTTTCATTACCAATAGAAATAGAAAATAAGTATCTCACATTGTTTAAAAATGAACTATGATTTTAAAAGTTTTTAACAAAAAAACTTATAATATTATAATCAAGTTAGATGTTAATTTTAAAAGTCTTTAGATCAAATATTTTTACTATTATTAATAATACAATATATATATATATATATATATATATATATATATATATATATATATATATATATATATATATATATCACGTTAGTTAGAAACTTATGTTAATTTTAAAAGTATTTAGGTTAAAAAAATGTTTAATATTAGTAACAAGAAAAAAAATTATTATAATCATGAAAGAGATTAACAAACTAATTATAATGTCCAAAAGTTATATTATTATTACAAAAATTATATATATCTCATATTGTATTCGTACGAAATACAGACTAAATAACTAGCAATGGATTTGATGTTAGACTTGTCTTTTAGATTCATTTCCAATCATTTCCAAAAGTGTAACCGACTAGAAAAGACATACTTGTTGCTACTTTTGAAATCATCATAAGCAATAAGGTACTTTTAAAATTATTCTCACTCACTTTTTAAATTATTTTTAAACATACATGTACGTGGGAAATGCATAAAACATCTTAATGCGGTGGTGTATTTATTAAGTGAAATAATTAAGTATTTTAAGCTCCATTTATTTTACATAAAATAATTGTAAAATCAAGGTTCAATGAAATATCACTAGACTTTTACTAAGATCTGATCAATTGAAAAATTCAAGGTTTCTATTACTTAGCCGAGGCTCTAATAATCACTTATATATTTCAATGCAAATTTGAGCAAAAGCTGGACGCGATAATGCAAGAGTCTTCTCATCTGCACGCAGAAAACGACCCAACGAATTTTCAATACATTACAGAACAGAAGGGTTAAAATAAGTCAAAGGTAACTGATGCAAACAAACCCATACGGCAACCTTCATGCTATATCCTTCCTGAAAGGAAAGTCTGGCGACCACCGAAAAGATTGATACATACTAGATTGAATCATATGAGATACATACTTGTCGTGCCGTTTTACACTACAAGAAAACAGAGCAATTGAAACGGAAAATTTCGTTGCAAAAAATGAAAATCTGTTACAATTAGACGATTGAAACGGAAAAAGTTTGTTGCAAATTTGGTTTGGAAAACCCTCGTTGCAAATTTTGTACAACCGAATGTATTCCGTTGCATGATATCGCAACGAAAATCGAGCATTGCAATTTCAAATTTTTCTGTTGCAAATGTGCTTCAAAGGGCAGTTGACGTCCGTTGCAAATAGCAACTAATTTTTTCTGTTGCATTCTTGCAACGAACTTTTTTCGTTGCATTCTTGCAACAAACTTTTTTATTGCATTCTTGCAACAGATTTTTTCGTTGCATTCTTGCAACAGACTTTTTCGTTGCATTCTTGCAACAGACTTTTTCGTTACATTTTTGCAACAGACTTTTCCATTACAATGTTTATATATTTTTGTTGCTAGTTCGTAATTGAATTTTTTTTAAAATTATTATTGCAACAGAAGATACCATTGCAAAATTTATTATATATATATATATATGTGTGTGTGTGTGTGTGTGTGTGTGTGTGTGTGTATGTGTGTGTATCGTACCTGATTGAACATTTCATATTTCACATTTTACAAAAAAAAATAAATCTAAAATCAAACATTTAAAACAACTCAAGTTTAAACATTTCATTCAAAAGTCATTGTCGAAGTATCGGATTACATGAAAGTGTGGAGAATGTTGAGAGCCTCCAAGTGACTAACAAAAGACATTGTCTAACTGTCAAACTACATAGACGTTGATGAAGGTTGTTGGTGTCCAAGTGACTGAATTTCCTCTTGCATTAGTTTGAAATCAGCTTCGATTTGCTCCATTTCTGCAGAATTGTCAGTTGGTATTTGTTTTTGAATATCTACCCTCACTTGTTCTACTCTTTCACAAAGCTTATCTTGAAATTGTTGGGTTTGTGTGAAATCGTCATTCACACTTCCATGTGACTTGCGCTGCCATTGCAACTCACAACCCCAATATTTTGGGTTCTATTTCCCTATCAAAAGTATTATCCAATGGCATCAAAACAATAAGAGATACAAGGTGGATAGAGAGAGAGAGAGAGAGAGAGAGAGAGAGAGAGAGATTAACAAACAGAAAATGACTCCCAGTAGAAAAATTGCATGTGCACAATAACCAAGGAATATATCTAGCCCCCAAGCATGGATCAAGTCATTCTACATAACATCAGAAAACAGTTACCACAAATATCCTAACCACATTGATACAAGCTAACATGTCCATCCATTCCATTAATTTTTCACTCAACAATCTCTATTTTCATTTGCAGAAAGCAATAGACAGGACGCATGTTACGCCACTTAAGCCTGCATCTTGCCTTTAGGTGTCTAGTAAAGGCGAAGAATGGTGGTGATTTTCATCCACTGATAGTTTTGGCAGGTACCATAGTATATGGTAAAGGTACAACATTGTTTGACGGAGCTATATATTGCATAAGAGATGATAAGCCAAAAGGGACACTAGTGAAGTAGAAATGACAAACCTGAATCATATGCCATACACATTTCCAGGCAGCTCTGGAAAAAATTGGAGCCATCACTTCTATCCACCTGAAATACAAATTTTACACAAGTATAAGTTTCTTTTCCCTGATCATCGCGAAAGGAGCACAATATCATCTGAAATGATCCCAATAGAAAAGATTCAAGATGGTAATGTTGCCCCACGACACATCTTTAAGAATCCATTTTTCTGACAAGTTTTTGCATTAGATTTCTAGCCAATGGCCCAATGGTAATGAAACTCCCACGATTTGTGTGAAGCTTCCACTCCCACACCCATGTCTTGTTGCGTCGACACAGGTACTATGGGCCTATGGAAAAAATGAAGGGTCCAGGTAACATAGTGTTGAAGCACGTTAAGTAGCTCACTGAAAGTTAACTCCTACCCAGTGCACGAAGGGTTTTTACCGTCCCAATCACATCTAGTCCGGCTATCCCCAGACTTGAAAGCCCTCCTGTTAACACAACAATATATAATAAGAATCAAGAAACAAACAAACACTGAGGTTCATGTGGAGTAGGATAGCTGTAACTAATGGCATATTTGACCATCCTTTTCTCGCTCATGCAATAGGTAGTTACTAAATCAATGTACATCATGGCGATTTCTGCACAAGTAAGGACTAACATGCCATGGAGATCATCAACGCAGTATTTAAGGCAAATGGTAAATGAGCACACATTCAGAAATGAGATGGAGACAGGAACCTGTGAACATCTGACTTCCTTCACGTGCGATGTCGATGATGAACCTCGATTTTTCATGATCAAGTCTTTGTTGTGAGATCTCAAGCCCTTCATACTTCACTATTGATAGATATCTATGAATATGAGATAAGGTATGACAACATAAATCAGGATCAGATAGATCTCAAGCCCTTCCTACATCACTGAAATTCAGCATAAAACAATTAGATATAGAGTCCCAACAAGCTTCATACTTTATAAAACAATTCGATAAGAAATCAAAGTCAAAAGTAAAAAAGATATGCGAGTACTATTGACATCAACAATGTACAGAAAAGTAGATTAGGCAAGATTTTCTAACAATATTTTAATTTATATTTTTAATTATTTAAATTTATGAATTTATGTGCAGCATGGAATCTTTTGTTCCAACTCTTAGATTACTGTAGAAAGAACAAACATTTGAATAATTAACAATCAAGGTAGCCTCAACTATGCAAGTACCTGACTAAATGTGACAGGTTTATGAAGATTATCTGATTAACTTTCATATAGACGGGTAGTACCTGTGCAAACATTTTCCTCGAACATGCATCTACCAAGATCTCGAACTTGGCAGCAAATAACCATGTTGGAAATGTAATAAACCAATATCACGCGGTTCCTTCTTCATTTTCAAACAAAAATGAAGAAGGGCTTTTACATACAGAGCAGGGTGGAAATGCTCAACTCTAAGATCTTCATCCCAGATAAAAATGTAATTGTACTCGGAAACAATGTCTGGATGTAAAAATCACTTGGCAAACCACCTACACAATGAATATCGGTGATTGATGTTGACAAAAATAGATACTTATGAAGCATATTTTCTTTCCACAAGATGTCAGCATTGGACATTAAGCCTACCATTTAGTTTGATTAACAGCAGAAATATGTATCACACTATCAGTCCAGTTTAAATTCTTCCATTCATCAAGAATACCATCATAATGGAAAAGCATCACTACAAAATCACTTGACAGAAACTGCAGTATGAGAGAAAGAAAGTAAATACCATCGTACAACATAAAGGTTAAAGTAAATCAGATGTAAGAAGAAGTCAGTATAAGTTCGTTACTTACTTTCCTAACAATCTTATCAACCAACTCCTTTTGTTTTATTACAGCAGCAATAGAAAATAAGCTTGTTGATGAATTCACTTTTTTTCGCTGAATATAATGCAAAGCCAACACTTTTTAAACCTGATATAACAATTAAAAAAAACAAGTATATCAATTCATCGGCGACTTTACTACCGGAACCCAACACTACGCAGTTCATGCAAATATACCTCAACGGCTACAACACGCCGGAGAAACAACATAAATAAATAAGAGCTAAAGTAATGCCCAGCGGAAGATTTAAAACAGATGAACCATACTACAGCTATACAAGGCTCGGCGTACATGCGCCGGCACTCAAAAATAGGATACATGAACTACAAGTATAGTCATAAATCCAAATACACAAAGTTCCCAAGCAAAGTCTAAATGACTTGCTAAACCCAACGTCCTTACAAAAGAGAACAAAATAAAGACATCTATAAACCACAACCTCGTCGCGTGCGATCACGGACAAGCGAGAATCCTGCTACACCTCAACGAGTGGTACACGAGCGGCTCGGATCTAAAGCAAGATAAAAAGGAGGGGTAAGTCATAAAGACTTTGTGAGTTAACAATTATGCATGTCATGGCATTATGCAACATACATAGCAAGATATCATCTTTAATATCAAGTCACTCAAAGTATTCATTTAATAAACACTTAAATCACATATCCATGGTAGCACGTTGTTTCACATAAGTGCTAAAAAGTAAATCACATATAAGGAGGATATGTTATGGAACCGGTGCCGCTACGTAGCTCCTGCAATACACAGCGTTAACATTCGTGCCAATGATACCCGTGATGAGTGTATCAAAGTACCGAGCTCTCTACTCGGGTACCGAGCTCTCTACTCGGTTACCAAGCTCTCTACTTGGTAATTAGACTTGCCAATGTGCTCTCTTGGTTACAACAAAGGGGCTACTTCCCCACTGTGGCCAACAGTGGAGGCGTGTGTGATAAAAACCCGGTATAACAACCCATCACTATCACGAGTCCCATAACTCGTGACGGCGATGCATTGTCACACCAACGACTCAACCAAATATGCCAGCTGGACTCATGCAATGCCAAGTAGATGTTTACTCGTCATGTAATCTCAAATAAGGAATAAGTTCGACAAGAGCGAACTTATTCAACAAGTAGTTGTTTACTCATTTAAGGAATCACACAAGAATTCGACAAGAGCGAATTCAACATGTCAAATAGATACATTATTCTACAACATGCTCTCAATCATGCATTTACTTCACACGATCACATAAACCGCATAAGAACTCAATCGAGTCTTAAAAGCACACAAACCTCAAGGCATACTCATCAATCCATCTCAAAGTATCGTAAGCTAATTCATTAGTCTAACGAACTACATTCGTCGTAAGGATTGATTTTGGAGTCGGTATTGTTCATAACTCCTAATTTCAACTCCGGTGAGTTTTACTAAAATTCAACCAAGAAGAGTATTGATACTATATGTATCACATTGCCCTTTTCTAAGTTCTCCGATCATTTAGAACTTGATAACTAAGCCGTTCATGTTCTTAAACTAGCCTTAAACACAATCTCGAGTTTCAAACCCTAGTTTCGGCGATTTTGTTAAACCTTGAATTGAACCGAATTCTTTCACAAGAGTTATTCCCAAGCTTAATACAAACAACATTCATGCTTTAATAAATGTCAAAATCATAACTTCATAGAGATTTCATAAAATCATACTCACATTTTATATGTTGAATTGGAAGTTTTGTCTTCACAAAAGGTGTTCATAATCAACCCTAGAACAACTATAATGAAGGGGTCATGTTATATTATTGAACATGAAAATTCTGGGAATTGTCACTCACCTTAGTCCTATGATTAATGGATGAAAGGTTTATTAAAGAGAGGATTGTAGTAGAGAAGATCGAGGGCTTCGATTTGCCGGTCTCGGTTCGTCGATCGGACCACCGGATCTCCGGGAAATGGTCTCTCAAGTTTGTGTGACCTCCATGGACGAATTTTGAGCTCAAGACTCTGAAGTTCAGCTTGTTTGATGATCAACAATGGCTGAAGGCTGAATAAATGACTTATATACTTCCCAAGATGGCCCCAATCCAAGTGAAGGTTGATATATGGCTTCTCATTGGCCAAGGAATGTGAGCCATTGATAAGGAAATGATCAAAGGCTCAAAAGGGTGGTAAACAAGTCAACAAAGAGGGCTTTGAGTGACCAAGGACGTCCAAGGGCCAAGGGGTTAAGGGTCATTAGCCAAAACCACCAAAAAAATCTCTCAAAGCTGAAAACTGTCCAATTTCCAGATTATTGTTACTGGACAGTCGATCTTGTAAAATCGACCATAAATATCTCACACCTCCAAATGAGATGTTTATTGATTCTTATGAAACTAGACTCTTTAAACTATAGTTTAGCCTTTTAAATTACTCAATTTGGACTTATATTCATCAAAATATGGCTACTACAAGTTCAAGTACAGAAGCTGATTGCCTGAAAACAGAATTCTGGCACAGCCGTAAGTCAAGACCTAAATGATGTACTTATACACCTTGGAAAAATACCATATTTTACAGGGAGTATCCTAACATATGTAGGTAAAACATACTAAATTTTTAGAAAATTCTCTTTAGTAGATTGGTACCAGAAGTTTCCCGAAGTTTAACCAAAAACCGGACTGAATCTGAGAAGTAATAAGTTGGTCATCTTATTTCCAAATGCAACAAGTCTATGAATGAAATGAAGTCTCTAACATGTCAAGACCTATTATAAACATGTTATAATGATGACAAACAGAAATGGGGTTTGGGTTCTCACATGCTTTGCACAAGATGTCCATATTTTATTACAATTTGGTTGATGATGCATTGCAAAACATTTATGGAACTACTTTCATTTAGTGTTTTTTTTTCTAAAAGGTACAATGAAGATGGATTTGCATCATATAATACCTCTCTAAGATCTTTTGCAGTAAATGTAGTACCTATCATGAATACAAGACACAATAAAGAAACGACGGGTAAAACGATGCTGAAACATGATCTCGTATATTTTGGGTCTTTGACTAGTGATACGACAAAACGAGAAAAAAAAGAAGAAGGTAACTTTAGACCCGGAGAAGTTAATTGGTTGCAAGTAACTCTTTGGAATGTAGAAGTGAAGCAAAGGCAAACAAAGAACTCGAGGCCCATTCGGAAAATTTCAAGTTAAGGAGAAATGACATCCTGTCAACCATACTAATTGAAAGAACAACACTTTATGATAGCTATTGAAGAAGCACCATAAAAAGTAAAAAGTAAAGGAGGGCAGGCAAAGTGAGAAGTCCAAGATGGATTAGTACCCAATCAGAACATGGTACAATAACATGAACATATTCATCAGAAAAGTTAGATGCAAAAGTGAAAGAACGCAATGCCACAGAATCTCAATATGAAACGATGTTACTGTCAATGTTGCAGTGAATGTTGCAACAATAGCGATAACAATGTGAAGTGTATCCGAGAAAATATGGAAGTTTTGTTTTAAGATATAAAATCAAACAGACTTAGAAAGCCAGAAAATCACACAAAAAGCAATCTACAAGTATTAAACTTGTAGATCAAGCCTCAAGGCAACAAACTTTATTAAGATCAACACTGTTTTTGGAACTTAATAATAAACACAAAATTCTCACAAGATATAGAATCTTGGAGAATCACAAAACCCACATAAACTACTAGAACAAACGTGGGAAGAAAGAAAGAATAGCTTCCAAAACAATCACACCGACTGAAAGCACAACACAATACTTCAGGAAACACAAGGCTGTGTTCCTGAAGCTTTACACAGCAGCAGCAGCAGGTATGCAGAATGGTCTTCGTGTATGAGATGTTGAATTCTTCTCACAATTTCAACATACAAGACTTCTGGATTTAATCTCTCTTACTACTGCTTTCTGAATCTCGACTCTTTCAGTATACACAAAGCTCTCTGATTCAAGGCTCTCTCGGTGCAACTTCAACAGCTCGACCTCTTCTCTTAATATAGGCAGCGAAAACTTGCAAACCAAGACTTGCAAGGAATCCTGCAAGTACACGGCAATCCAAACACACCTACTAGGAAAGATATTAAACATAAATTTATGCAAGATTATGTTTCCTAATTTGACATTATTAATGACTAAATACATATGCAAATATTTAGTTACCTAAAAAAATATCACCTAAATCTAATAAGGGAATCCTAATTAAATCCTATCACAATAATACCAATTAAGATCCTATTTTGACCAAGAGAGTGAAAAACAAGATAAATTAGGCAATGCCTAATTTACCCTTACAATCACCCCCTTTGTTCGAGCATTCTTGGTCAAATCTACATAAGACCTGCAAGAAGATCATGATGAACATTCCCTGAAATGAAGATCAGAAACATAGAAGAGAGATATGATCAAACAAACCAAGGTCACCATGAACAACATGTTACATGTATCTCAAATGCCTAATCTAATTATTACAGACCCAAATGAAGTAAATGTTTAGCCAATCATCAATCATCAGTTACATAAAATCAGAACCACAAGAGAGGATGAAACAACAGATTAACTTTCAGAAGTATGTTTGGCAGTCTCAGAAACACTTCCAGATTCAGGGACTTCATCACGAACCCTTGCATCAGCATCACTACCAACTCTTGTTGCAGCCTCACCCCCTATTTGACCAGAGTGGTGTCCCAGCCAGGAGGAGTAATGGGCAGCCAAAGTAGTGAGAAAGGCCTGATGTACAGCAATGTGAGTTAGTTGAGTCTGTATCAACTGTAGTTGCTCTTTGACAAAAGAGACTGACATGGGAGCAGTAGGAGTGGCAAACAGAGGTGATGTTGCACTAAATGTTGCAACATTCGGAGTAACAATGATGGGGACAACAGGTGAAACAGGAACTGAAGGAGACACAGAAGAATGAGGGATAGTAGGATCAGAGAGAGGTGTAACTGAAGCTGAACTGAGAGGCAAATTGATGAGCCTATCTCCTTTTAAAAGTTTTGAGGAGAAATGGAGAGGCTCAAGAACAGGCGAGAGACGAGCGGAAGAAGAAGGTTTGTACCCTTGAGAGAGTAGAATCTTGTATATGAGAGAGGGAAAGATGAGGGACCGTTTGTCACCACCCGTTTCAGCCATGGATGATATTTTCCTAAAAACATACAGGCCTAGATCAAATGGTTTTTGAGAGCCAAGGAGGTACAAGATTTTAGCATGCTCTGCAGTTATAACATTTGTGTTTTTGGACGGAGACCAATTTACTGTGATTTTATGCAAAAAGGCATAGAGAGAAGACAACTGAGAAGTACTAACAGGAATACCTTTGGCTGGCCACAATGAAATTCTACCACCCGAGAGTTCACAAATACACAAATTCAAATCGACATTGAAATCAAGAATACCAGAGGGATGAGTACCAAGCATGGAATTTATGACTGTGGGGGAAAATGAATACCATCGACCTCTCACAAACACTTTTTCAAAGCTAGAATCAACAGAATCAGAAATTCTCTTTTCAAGATTGGCATAAAACTCATGAATTAGTTCACGAAGATATGGGGTAGCAAGAGACAAGGTTTTCAAAAGATGTCGAGCAGAGAAATAAGCAGACAGATTATAGGTATCCAACATAGAACTCAGTACATTTCGTTCATCAATGATATTTCTAGAAATATTATACCTACGAGAAGCAGTTTTAGAGATAAATGAAGATGAGTAGGGAGTACCAAGGGGTTTCATTTTTCTGGATGTTGCAACAATAGGTGCAACATTGAGACGTACAGAGCGTCTCCTTGAAGATTGTACCGGAGACTCATCAGATTCTTCACTAATAGCAGGGGTACCTTTCGGAGTAGCATAGTTCTGGTCAGAACTATCGTCAAATTCTGAGGAAGTCGATGAACTAGGTGCGGTCGGAGGAGGAGCAGAGGTTGAAGGACCTGATGAAGAGACACGAGCTTGGCGCAATCGAATTAAATTTTGTAACACTTCATCATCAATGACAGATTGTGCATCCTTTGATGATGGCCTTCGAGGGGGAGGAGATTCAGAAGGGAAGACTACCCTTGGAGACGGAATTGGATAATTATCATCTTCAACCGGCTCTTGTGCGGGGAGGAAGCCGGTGACACACGGGCAGCTCACGAGTAGGGGGAATTGAACCTGCTGGAGGAACGAAATCCTCATCATCAGAGTCGCTTGCAAGAATAACTGGTTCCTTGAAGAGTCCAGCTTCAACCTTATTTTTCTTCGCAGCTTGAACATCGGCAGGGGAGGGGTCATCATAGTTGGCCGGAATTCCTCGTTGACGTTTGGACCGGCGAGTGCTAGGGTTGCCGATGGAGGAAAAACCGGACAAGTCTCCAGGATTTTCAACATCAATTGAGTTTCCTTTTTCACCTGGGAGAATCATGGTGAGAGGTTCAGGGACTGGTTGATAGACAACCATGGCCTTCGACAGATCATCTGATGCTGAGAAATTGGGGCTCACTGATGTCTTCGTTGTTGTGACATTCGACCTCGAAAATTTGGGGCTTTTGGAAGAGGATGCCATTGATGTCGAATGAGTGGAGAACTTAGGATGATGGAGATAGAAATTTTGAAAGCAGGCGAGACCGGACAAAGTCGCCGGAAAATTTTGAAGAGATTTCGTGTGAACAATGGCGTGCGTTCAAGAGACTCACTAAACACGCCACTAATTGGAATTAGTCGTTGGTAATTAATGCAGAATAATGAACCGTCGCACACATTACCAGGCACTCAAAATTCAAACGCACAAGCTGACCAACCTGATATAAGTAAGACATGAGTTTGCAGTTTGAGACATGAGACATGAGAGTTATAAGAGCAATTTGAGTTACAATCTGATTTCAAAAAACACATTCTTTTAATTGATCAGAAATTTTGGGAATACACAAAAACATACTTAACCAGAGTTGAGACTCCACAAAATATATAAGCACAGATACTCATCCCAGTTCTAATCATGAAGAAACAACACAGTAGTGTAGACAGCCACATAAAATCATGACTTTGAGAACAAGAATCAAAACAGGCATTAAACTTGAGGAAGACATTAAGATATCATGCACCTATATGTCCTAAACGGTATGTCTAAAATATGCAAAAAAGAAAAACAATCGAAAGAATGCATATACACACAAGTGATATGTCTAGATCAAGCGATTGGGTTCCCAATGTTGCAACAATGGAAATCACATTCACCAAAAATCTGTGATTTTATGTTTGAATTTACAATTTTTCTTTCACCAAATAACACAATTACTCCCAGAAACATTATAGGTACTTTATTTCCCTATAAAACTAGCTTTACTTTATTTCAAGCTAAAGACACCACTAGGAACCTTTCACACTATTTACCAAGGGTAGCAACTTTGCATTTGATCAACCCATGAAATTCGAAAATCCATAGTCCCAAAAGAAAGAAGCCACAACCTTGTTCATAGGTAGCTCTTTTTTCGTTAGGTAGCTTTCACACTTTCTCAAATCGGAGGAGTCAATTTAGTCAAGATCAACCCATGCAAGTCGAAACTTCATGGTACATTGACAAATTGCGGCATCTAAAACTTTTGAAAGGTAGCTCTTTCCTTTGTGGTGTAAAGAGAGTTTTCTCTCAAACACAACAACATTCTTGGGAGAAGGTGAGAAGAAAGTTGACAATAAAATCACGAGAATTTGAATCATTACACATGCTCAAAGGTACTTAATACAAAGCAGATTTGATCTAGTGTGCCCTCTAGAACAACAATGCGGTATGCCTAAAATTTTATTTTTTTTAAGTGAGTGATTACATGGCACACACATAGAGAGATTTCTAAGATTGATGAATCTCTCAAAATCTAGACTTTTAGTAAAGATATCAGCCAATTGGTTATCTGTACCAACATGTTCAATGCACACAATGCCTTGTTCAACTAAGTCTCTAATAAAATGGTGTCTTATATCTATGTGCTTTGTTCTTGAGTGTTGAACAGGATTTTTAGCTATGCTTATAGCACTTGTGTTGTCACAATACATAGTTAAGATGTCACTATGCAATCCATAATCTTGAATCATTTGTTTCATCCACAAAAGTTGTGTACATGCACTACCAGCAGCTATATATTCAGATTCAGCTGTTGATAGAGCCACACAATTTTGTTTCTTGCTAAACCAAGAAATCAGATTGTTTCTAGATAAAAACATCCTCGGATGTACTTCTCATGTCATCAAAGCGCCGGCCAGTCGGCATCACTGACACTTGCAGTTGGTGTTGTATGCTTAGTATACCACAAACCCATGCCAAATGTCTCACCAACATATCGAATGATTCTTTTGACGGCTTTTAGGTGAGAAACTTTGGGGTTTGCTTGATACCTTGCACACAAACACACCTTGTACATGATATCGGGCCGAGTGGCGGTCAAATCACGACAAACTCCTATCATACTTCTATACAAGGTAGGATCAACACTTTCTGATTTTTCATCTTTATTAAGCTTATCGGATGTACCCATAGGGGTTTTTTTATGTTTTCCATTCTCAAGATCGAATTTCTTCACCAAGTTTAGAGAGTACTTGGCTTGAGAAATGAACATCCCTTCATGTGATTGTTTGATCTGAATGCCTAAGAAATATGTCAATTCACCTACCATGCTCATTTCAAATGTGGATGTCATACAATGCACAAATTCTTTTTCCAAGGATTTGGAGGTGGATCCAAACACGATGTCATCAACATAAATTTGAGCAATCAAAATATGTTTATCTTGTTTTTGAATGAACAATGTTTTATCCACCTCTCCCCTTTTAAACCCACTTTGTAAAAGGTGATCTGTAAGCCTACCATACCAAGCTCTAGGAGCTTGTTTGAGACCATACAAAGCCTTTTTCAATTTAAACACATGATTGGGTTTATGGGGGTCCTCAAACCCTTTTGGTTGTTCCACAAAAACTTCCTCCTCAAGAATCCCATTTAAAAAAGCACTCTTCACATCCATTTGTTGAAGAGTGATGTCAAGGAAACAAGCAATTGCCAGAAGTAGACGGATAGACTCAATGCGGACTCACAGTGCAAAGGTTTCATCAAAATCCACCCCCTCAACCTGTGTATACCCTTGAGCTACCAATCTAGCTTTATTCCTTATTATTTCTCCCACTTCATTCGTTTTGTTTTTGAAAATCCATTTAGTTCCAATAACATTTATTGAAGTGGGTCTGGGAACTAGATACCAAACATCATTTTTTGAAAATTGATCTAGTTCCTCTTGCATGGCGTTTATCCAACTTTCATCTTTAAGGGCTTCTTGCACATTTTTAGGTTCAACAGTGGAAACAAAACACGAGGCATGTATATCATCAAATTCAAGAGTGGTCATGCATGCTAGTTTCTTGTAGTCCACTTTACCTTTCTTTCTTGTTGACACACCATCTTTTACATTACCTATAACTTGAGTGAGTGGATGGTTTCTCTGAATCTTGCTTGGAATGTCAATTTCCTGATCAGTCAATCTGGACTGATCATCTTCCTGATTTGAATCTGCTCCAGCGCCTTCTTTTCTGTCGGTTCTGTGGTTAATGTTTCTTCGATGTTGCAACATCCGGACAACATCGAACATTGGGTGAAACATCTGATTTTTCCATCGAACCACTGCGTCTGCGAATCGATGCGCTCACTGAACTCTTTGGATTCGTCCTAATTCGAGGATCAAAGTCTCCAAAATCCAAAATCCACAAAACATCTTCCTCAGAAGTTTTGTGACCAAGACCAGTTAAATCATCAAACACAATATTCATGGATTCCATAATAGTCTTAGTTCGAAGATTAAATACTCTATATGCTCGACTATTTGTGGAATATCCCATAAAAACACATTTATCACTCTTAGAGTCAAACTTGGAAAGTTGATCTCTATCATTGATCGAATAACACACGCGACCAAACACATGAAAATATTTCAAGGTAGGTTTCTTCCCAAGAAATATTTCGTAAGGTATTGTGCTACACAGTCTCAAGAGACTATTTCCAATGTGACAAGCGGTGTTCAATGCTTGACCCAAAATCTTTTAGCCAAATTTTTGAATGTAACAACATCCTAGCCATTTCTTGTAATGTCTGTTCTTCTCTCAGCCACTCATTTTGTTGTGGAGTTTTGGGGCTTGATTCATGAAATACCATTGGAGGCACAATAATTAGAAAGGATGCATTTTCATATTCGTGCCATGATCGATCTAATCTAACAAGTTTTAGATCATACAAGTTCATTACTTGGTGTACCAAATTTTGAAGGCCTCAAAAGTTTGGACTTCTCTCTTAAAAAATATTACCCAAGTATATCTAGAAGTCATCTACACAAACAGGTATACTTTTTCTTACCTAGGCTTTCTACTTCAATGGGCCCCTAAGATCGGTATGGATCATCTCCAAACATCTAGAAGTGGAACATTGTGTTATGGGAAGATGTGAAGCCTTGGTTTGTTTACCTTTTTGACACGATCCACATACCTTTGAGTAATTCCTTTCCAAATTTGGTAATCCTTTGACAGCATCATGCCTCACAAGCTCATCGAGCTTACGAAAACTCATGTGACCAAGTTTAAGTGCCGGAGATGCATTACATCAAGACTTGCTTTTGACACGAATGGGTATTGTTGAACAAATGCGATTATCGAGACGATCTTAAACACGTCGAGAAGACATTTGTTATTATGATCAGAACTTCACACGAATGTTTGTCAAATCTTACACGAAGATCGTCATCACACAAGCCCGACTTATCTTGTCGGGTTTGTCTTAAGACCCTCCACATGGTAAACATTTTTGAGGTTTGGAAGGCCTTCAACGTTCAATGTTCCTTTACCTACAATTTTCCCTTTTGCACCACCAGTCAGTGATCCACCATTAATACTCACGTATTCCTTCAAATTCTCAGCTGCACCTGTCATATGTCTAGAACAACCACTATCGAAATACCACGATCCAGCAACATGAGATTTTAAGGAAGTAAAAGTGACATTACATTTTTCATCATGAGATATGGAAGCGCCAGGGCAGATATCAAAAGGCTCACAGTATTTGGCTCTGCATTTTTCATCACATGTTTTTGGAACCCACATTTTTTGACTGTTTTGGGTTGAGGTTTTGAAAAAAATTATGATTTGCCTTTGAATGAGGCTTCCAATGTTTTCGCCAATGTTCTGCATTGGTGGCGCATGGTTGCTTCATCTGTTACGCCAATGAGCTTTTCAAAGAATTCTTGCCTCTTTTCATTCTCATACATTGCCTTTTTCAGAAAGCAAGGCGTATGTGACCGGGCTTATGACAGAAGTGACAAACATAATTTTTCCTTCTTACTCTGGTTTTACAGAAAACAGTTTCAGGAAGCTTTCATCGGTTTGTTTAGTTCAGATGTTCCTTCTCCTTCTTTCACAAACACAGCAAGGGACAAAAC
>CM028380.1:78967058-79024708 GCA_013146195.2 Codonopsis lanceolata | reverse complement strand
TTTTAAAACTTTTAAACCAATATCACTTTTGGCATACCTAATGTGAGATAATATTTCTTTCTAATTTTAATGTGTGACTTTTAAAATTAACATCACTCAATTAAGTCAATTTGTTGAACAAATATCCTCATTTGGTAATAAATAGTAGCTTATTTTTATTTTAAATTTTTTTATAACTAACATCTCTTCCTAAATAATGTAGTATACATCTCTTTCTATTACATTTATAAAGTAAAAAGTCTTTTATCTAAAGACTTTTAAAACCAACATTATTTTTTAACAAATGTAAGATATCTCTCTATTAGTAATAATAGTAAAAGTCTTTTTCTAAAAATTAAAATCAACATCATTTCTTTAACCAATGTGAGATATACATATTCTATCGATAATAATGGTAGAAGTCTATTTAAAGACTTTAAAACAAACATACTCCCTCTACCAAATGTATGATACATCTATTACATTGGTAATAATAGTAATGTAAATACATTTCTTTATAGCAATATGTGATACATCTTTCACTATTGGTAATAATAGTAGACTCTTTTAACCAATGTGAAATATCTTAAATACAAATACATTTGTAACAAAAAGTCTTTAACCTAAAAGCTTTTAAATCAACATTTATTTTTAAGCAATGTGAGATACATATCTTTTATTGGTAATAAGAGTAAAATATTTACTATAAAAACTAACATCTTTTTCTAAACAATATAAGATACAATTTTTATTTCTAATAATGAGATACTTTTCTATTTCTATTGGTAATAAAAATTTAAGATTTTATCTAAAGACTTTTAAAACAAACATCTTTTTCTAAACAAACATCTTTCAACTTTCTAATCATGTGGTATACATCTTTTCTATTGGTAATAATAGTATTTTTTAAAACCAACATTAATTTCTAACAAATGTAAGATGCATTCTTCTATAGTAATAATAATAAATTTTTATATAAAACTTTTGAAATCAACATCTCTTTCTAAACAATGTGGGATATATCTCTTCTATTGGTTATAACATAAAAAATAATAATAGTAGTAGATATTTTATCTTAAATAGTTTGTAACCAAACATCTCTTTGTAAACAATGTGTGATACATCTCTTGTATTGATAATAACATAAAAATTCATTTATTTATGAATTTTATAACCAATATATATTTCTAAATAATGTGGATGTCTTTGTAACCAATGTGATATATATTATCTAAAAACATTTTAAACCAATATCATTTTCCTAACTAATGTGAAATATATATTTTTTCTATTGGTACTAAGTCTTTTATAAAAAGACTTTTAATACATACATCACTCTCTAACCAATGTGTACTACATCTCATCATTTGGTAATAATAGTAGTTTTTTATCTAAAAAAAATATCTAAAAAGCAACATCTCTTTCTATATAATGGAATATATCTCTTCTCTTTTATTAATAATAAAAGTAGAAGACTTTTTATTTAAAGACTTTTAAAATCAACATCACTTTTTAACCAATGTAAGATTTATCTCTTTTATTGATAATAATAGTAATTTAAAACTAACATCAATTTATAACAAATGTGTGATATATATCTTCTATTGCTAATAATAGTAAGTCTTTTTTATAATCTAAAATAATTAAAAATTAACATCATTTTTAAACCAATGTGAGATATACATCTTCTATTGGTAATAATGGTAGAAGTTTTTTATCAAAAAACTTTGAAAACTAACATCACTTTATAGCAAATGTATGATACAGCTTTTCAATTAGTAATTAATAATAGCATTTTTAATATAAATATCAATTTCTAACCAATGTGTGATATAAATCTTCTATTAGTAATAATAGTATAATATTTTGTAACCATGTGAGATACATCTCTTGTAAAAGTGAAAGTCTTTAGTCTAAAGACTTTAAAATCTAACATTTTCTTTTTAAACAATGTGTTATACATCTCTTTTATTGGTAATAATATAAAATAATTTAAACTCAACATCATTTTCTAACCAATGTGAAATATACATCTTCTATTGGTAATAATAGTAAAAATATTTTATCATATATATATATATATATATATATATATATATATATATATATATATATATATATATATATATATATATATATATGGTGATGAGCACTATGATTGTGCCACCTCACAACCTTTGTATAAATCTTCATTCTAAAACATCCATGTGGAAGCTTTAAAAGCTTTTGGTTTTCTAGTGACTTTGAAAATCAACATCACTTTCCAACCAATGTATGATGCATGATGCATTTCTTCTATTGGTACTTAATAATTGAATTTTTAAAACCAACATCATTTTTTAACCAATGTGAGATACATCTCTTCTATTGTTGAAAAATTAGTGTTTTTTGTGAAAGAAATTGTGCAACTTGAGGCACGAATTTTTTTACGTGTCATTTGTTTGTTAACGAAGGTAATTGCGCAAATGTATTCTACTCTGTGAGAGCATCAAAATGATATATTTATTTGTTCAAATCGAGTTTTGGATAATAAGATATTAAGGCTTAAAGTATAATATTTGTTTAAAAAAAAATTAGTGTTTTTAGTGAGAGAAATTATGCAACTTGAGTCACGAATTTCTTTACGTGTCATTTGTTTGTTGGTAAATGTAATTGCGCAAATGTGTTCTACTCGGTGAGAGCATCGAACTGATATATTTATTTGTCCAAATCGAGTTTTGGATGAATAAGATATCAAGAGTTAAAATATAATACTTATTAAAAAATTAGTGTTTTTAGTAAAAGAAATTGTGCAACTTGAGACACAAATTTCTTTACGTGTCATTTGTTTATTGACAAAAGTAATTGTGCAAATGTGTTCTACTTGGCAAGAACATCGAAATGATGTGTCTATTTGTCCAAATCAAGTTTTGGATGAATAAGATATCAAAGCTTAAAGTATGATGTTAAAAGTGAGTCATTAAAAGTAATATCTAACCTTGAAAAGTTTTATCCCACATTGGTTAGAAGTAATGTTAGTTGTAAAAGTTTTTAAATATAAGTCTACTATTGACAATATAAGAAGTTATATATGCTAATATTAATACCCCTTATCATATTGATTATTATTATGTACTATTATTAGCTAATGGCTAGACAACCAAAAGTTTTTAAAACCTCCACATGGATGCTTTAGAATGAAGATTGTATATATATATATATTCATAATCAATTGTATTACTTACTTTGTTTTATGACGATGTATTTGTCTATAGTAAAGTGATTTCTATTTTTATTATATATTAGATCTTTATGTCCGTGCTTATGGCACGATGCCCGTATATCTCTGATTTTGTTAATTGAAATAATAATGCATGAATAAAAGGTACGATTTAAAAAAATGTTACAGTTGAAGGATATATTGCTTCAAGTGAAAGTTGAGGGATTGATATTTTATAAAAGATGACTGTTCAGAAGATTAATCGTAGGGTGTGACTTTGTAATATGAAGATAAAATATAGGGAGAAGAAAAATAAGTGATTGCTCATAATGTTAATTGTAGGGGGTGACTTGTAATAGGGAAAAAAAATAGAGAGTTAAAAATAGATAACTACTCACACATGCGAATGTGAGGGTGAATCTCAACCGTTAAATTTTTTAAGATAATTTAATCTCAACCTTAAGTAGCTCTAGTCAATTACCTAGTTGTTTTATAATATAGATTTTTTAGTTTGTAACTTCAAATCTATTTTTTATTTTTCTTTTCTTCTCAAATAATTTATGTCTATTTACCAACAATGAAAATTTAAGCTGTCCATTATTTTTCATTTGATTTCCTTATAGAATATATTCTTTAAGCAAATTAAATTTTAATTTTAAAATGCTTAAATCGTAATTTGACCCTACTTTCACACTTTTTTCATTAAGCTCACTTTATTTTTTCTTCCCTCAATTTAGTGACTATATTTGGTCAATCAAGCCAATAGGGTCGCTGGAGGTCATTTTCGTTAGTTAGATGGACGAAAATATTTGAAAGACGAAAATGCCCCTAACATTTGGAAGGGTGCGCTGCACGTTCATCGCTCCATCCAATTTGTTGGATGGAAAGCTTAAGAAACCTTGTGGAAACCAAATTTGCTCATTGTGTTGGCCTCGATTACACCAACCCTCACCATTCAAATTTCCACAAAACCAATTAAACATCAAAATAGATCGGAGAATATAGGAGGGTAGCAGAAGATGCCATCGTCATAGGAGAATGATCAGCAACAATGGTTTGCTGAAGCTGGCGCATCGGCCACGGAGGTTGCCAGCATCGTCGAATACATCTAGGATCAACAAACTCCAAACCCCATCGTTTTTAAAACTCTCTGAGCTTTAGAAGTCCAATATCTTAAAGAGTGATGAGAGATCTCAAATGGAACTAGTTGACTTACACATTTTTTTCTCTAACTTATGGAGCAAGGATGGAAGAAGGTGTGAAAGGTTTCGGACGGATTTAGGAGCAGGAAGGTGGTGGTGGTTTTGGAGAAAAACTTTGATTTGGATCGATCGTAAGGGAAATTGTGAAGAAGGGTTTTAGAAAAGAATCAAAGAAAACCAAAAAGGGCTTCAATGGAAGGGATTGAAGAAGAGATACTATAGCAGAATTGAAGATTGTGCTCAAGTATTTCAACTTGTTGGTTATTTGTTTGAAATCAATTGTTGGGTGATTGAATAAACAAAATGTATATTGAAAGTGGGTTTAAAAATGATGCTCTACAAGTGTTTGATAAAATGCATGAATGAATTATTTAAATTTAATGTGTTTTAATTTTTTTATAAACAATTATAATTCTAAAATATCTGAAATATTAAATGGGTATCAATTTTTATTTTGATTAGTTGTAATTTATTTAAGAAAATTTATAATTTAAAATTTAAAAATATACTAAATATCAATGGTTACCAATTGGATGAAGTGATGAACGTGCACTGCACCCTTCCATAGGTTATGGGCATTTCCATCTTTTCAAATATTTTTGTCCATCTAACTAATGGAAATGACTTGCAGTTACCTTATTGGCTTGATTACAAAATATAGTCAATAAATTGAAGAAAAAAAGTACGGTCAACTTATTGAAAAAATGGTAAAAGTAGAGTGACCAAATTACGATTTAAACTATTTTAAAAATACTTAAAAATGGTGTACAATCGTCAATATATTGTACAAAGTTTTAAGAATTTGCTAGACACATAAACTTTAGTGAATTCACCATTAAGTTTTTCTGTTTGAAATCTTAATTTTTAATTTAACACTAAATAATTTATTTAGGAAGATAAAAATAAGAAAGGGAAACACAATGGTTAGTGAACTTTTTGGTTTGAAGGGCAATTGTGTAAAGATATTGATTACTTTAATTAAATTTTAATGAACCAATGAAGTAATTGTAATTAGGACCAATGAAATTTCAACATTGTGATCGCACGTTAGCATTGAATGAAAGGGGGAGAAATTTACGAAATTAGAGTACCTTTCCTTGTGTGAGCTATCGTGGGTTGCAATGAATGAAATGTTATATTCAATGAGGTAAAAAATCAACTATTATATTTCGGTATGTTTTATGAAAAAATTTATTTTAAAAAATTATGCATACATTTTTTAGTTTGTCATTTTTATCATGCGTTTGTGTTCTAAACATATTAATTGTTCATAAATATTTTTTGTAATTATGAAAAACTTGAATAACAAATTTATCATTTAATTATAAAATTTTGAAACGTAAACTCTTGATTTTACGCGAAAGCAGGCAATTGAAAATATTCACAATTCATATAATCATATATATAAGACGTCGTGGGTCAAAAAAAAAAAAAGAATGATGCATAAATTATAGGAGTATTTGTTAGAGAATAATAAATTTATTATTCTTATTTATTTGTAATTATTAGTTATTGGTAATTACATTATATAGTATTTTCCTTATGTTGTTGGTTTTCTTGTATATGTAACTCTACTCCAAGTGTAATCCTAATTGTAACTCTCCCTATAAATAGATGATTCAATCAATGAAAAGATCATATCATTATTATATATTCCTAAATTTTATTTGTTTATATATGGTATCAGAGCTTTGCTCCTAAACATGGCCGGCCCTTCCATAAGCCAAGTGAGGCCATGACCTTGGGCCCCTAAAAAATCTCATATTTTTTAGGCCCCCAAATCTAAAAAAACCATGCCTATTGCTCCCTCCGTTTTTAAAATATTGTCTAAGTTCACTAGGCACACCATTTAAGAAAAACGAATTGACTGGATTATAAATATTGGTGAAATGTGTGTTTTCCTTTAATGCCCTTGAGTATGTAGTCATAATTTAAGTAATAGAAAAAGTAAGGGTAAAGTGATAAAAATGTTTTCTTAAAAAGAAAAATTTTGAAATAAGACAATTGTTTAAGAACGGACGAAAAAATAAAGATAGATAATAATTTGAAAACGGATGGATACCCTTAGTTTAACACTAACAGATCGGACAGAGTGAGACAGTAAGTGACAGAGATAGCCTATACTGGCTTGACTCTTTTTAGTTTCTATAATTTGAAGAAAAAACACTAAAGTAAGATTTCTACTACGGTCCTTTCCATTTTCCCAAAAAAAAATATATGTTTTTTTTTAATGTTTTTTACTTTATGAGTTATTGGTATTTTGATAATAAAATTGAAATTTTTAAGCTTTTAAGTATGTGAATGAGTGACTTGTCATTAATTGGTGGTATTATAATTGAAATTTGATTATTTAAACATATACTATAATTCTAAAATAGAGAAATTGAGATTAATCGTTAATTTATTTTAATGGAAAAATTGTACATACACTATAATTATATACTAAAATAGAGAAATTGTACGTGGAGAATTGTTTGTTTTTTTTTAGTGATAATGAAATTTGAATTCTTTTTGTTAGTTATTCGTAAACTTTGATCGCAATTATTGTAAGTAAACAAAATGTCATCACGAAAGTATTTCAAGAATGCTTGAATGTGCTAGTTATGATATCTATTGAGAAGAATAGGGTTGGAAAAATTGATTATTATACTTTGATTACTGATTTTATTCTAAATGTCCTATAAGAACGACATTTAAGTAGTACTTTGTAAATATTTTATGTTTTATGTCAATGATTCTGTGATGAAGTGTTTTTTATTATTTTTTGTTTGTTTCTTTAATTATTTTTTTTAAAAAAATTATGTAACAAATGAAGGCCCCGTTCGATGTAATTGGCCTTAGGCCCCTAATTTCACAGGACCGACCCTGCTCCTAAAACCCTCTTTCTTGTCGTTGCCGCCTCCCACAACGATCCCGCCTCCATAGCTAACGGTAATCAAACCCTCACCATCAAAAACCCTGTTGATCCGATCCAAACCTTCGACCTCATAAATATCTCACACCACAATACCACAAAATTCACCTCCACCAACTACATACTTTGGAAACTCCAAGTCGAGGCAACCTTCATTGGCTATGGCCTCTACAAGTTTCTAGATGGCTGATTTCTTATTTTTTTTAACCTCGCAAGTGTACGAATCAATTGAAGTATAGCGTACGGAAAACAAGGGTCGAAACCACATATATTTTAATTTTGATTAAAGTAAATTTAATTAATCTAACAAAATAAAACAATTAATAACTAATGGGGGTTTTGGTTTTACTAAATTAAATTAACTAGAAAGCAATAAAATAACATAATTAACAAAACATATAAATATGAGATAAATCAAGATTTGTAAAACGCCTAGTAATTAGGATTCACTTGTATCTACTCTAATTCTCTTTTGTCTAATATATCAACCAATTTATTTTGGGTTCGTTCACAAAAGATTGATATAAGTCATCAAATTATAATTCAATCTCCATCCTAAATAATTCATTCGAATCTATACCCTTAAGAACATGAACATATGAATTTTCGTCTGTCACTCAGAAGCATATATATGAACATAATCATAACTTATCACTCCAGTGCATCGATAAGTTTAATTTATCACAATGGTGAACTAGTGTACGATATATGCATATGGTCGTGCAGTTATCCGCACCTCTTGGTCTTTGACTATGACGATACCATTCGTTAGGAAAAAGTCAAATAGCAAAGAGATTGATAAACACTGTGATCAATAAGATTTGATTGAATAATAAATTAATATAGAACAAAAGATTTGATACAAGTTACCTCTAATTTCTAGATTATGGGGTTAGTTCTTCATAATTGAAAATACAAAGCCTTGAACCATTTTTGAAGAATCTTTCTACATAGACAAAGAAAAATAATACAAAACTTCTCTCTTTTTTTTCCTAACCTAAAGGGATCTATTTATACATAATAATAATCTATATATATATATATATATATATATTATAATAGAGCTCATTCTCACACATGTGCAATTGACTAAAGCTATTTAGAGGTTGAGATTAAATTATCTTAAAAAATTTAATGGTTGGGATTCACTCTCGCATTCACATGTGTGAGAGTAGTTATCCACTTTTAAATCTCTATTTTCTCTCATCCTGTTACAAAGTCACCCCCTATAATTAATATTATGAGCAGTCACACCCTGAGATTAATCTTCTAAACCATTACCCCTTACAAAACATCAATCTTACAACCTTACATTAATATAATCTCATAATAGAGCTCAATTAATTGACTGAGACTATTTGGGATGGGGGTTGATTCCCCAGCAAAATCAAACGTTCATAGGTCAGTTACATATAACTCCTAACAAATAATCCCCCTCAACTATGGGTCGAGTTCGAATAGCGCCCATCAACTACCACTTGAAGTAATGTACCCCTCAACTGTAACATTTTTTTTTAAATCACACTTTATATTTAGATGTTTGTGTTTCAATTGACGAGATCAGATATACTAGTGTGCCATAGGTACGGCCGCACGGGTACAAAGATCTAGTTATACAACAAGTAGAAAAGGAGATACAAAATAGTCAAAAGACATCAAAGTGGGCCTTGCACGTTTCCCAAGGCAACCAAAACACCAAAAGTGACGGTTGATTTTAGCTTGGGAAAAACTGATTTTCAGCTTTTGCACTTCAAGTTTTCAGCTTTTGCACTTTGGTCCCTGAAGTTCTTCAAGTCAGCATAAAGTGTCTATATTTTGCACAATTGTTCCAAAAGTCCCTGAAACTATAAAACACAACTAAAACATATATTAGACAACAAAAACCCCGATAAATAGTATAATTTAAGTCGGAATAATACCCAATAAATGCGTATAAAACACATTCATCAATGGCTCACATCCACGTCTGCCTCCCACTATCCTCGCCAATGATACTCAAACATCCAAGGACATTCCCACACCCAACCCACACTACCAACCTTGGATCCGGTAAGACAAACTTCTGTTTGGTGCTCTTGTCGAGTTATCGGCTTCCTGTCTGCTCCCTTGGTCCCCTTGATCCAACAGGGCGCTACCACTCGTGATGCTTGGCAAACTCTTGCCCATACTTATGCTCGCCCAACTCGTGGTCACATAAAACAGATCAAGGACTATCTCAAGCATGTTTCCAAGGGCACTCAGTTAATCTCTGACTACATGCAGTCCGTCAAAAGGCGTGTTGATGAACTCGTTGCTCTTGGCAAACCTCTTGATCACGAGGATCTTATTGAGATCATCCTAGGGGTTTGGACAATGACTACCGCCACATTGTTGTGTGGGGACTTTATCTCGTTCGATGAGCTTCACCCAAAACTCATCAACCGCGAGCCGCTCTCAGCCAGTCGTTCCTCGTATCCTACCTCGGTGAATCTACCCCGCTTCACCTGTTCTCCTACATACCTGACATATGTTCTGCCCAATGCTTGCCCCAATCACACCACATGTCGCCACCACCTCGCAATGGCCCCGGTAAATGGCCCCATCACAGGCACACCTCGCAACCACAACAGACCCAGGACACCGAGCTGGCTGCTTGATAGTGGTGCTTCTCACCATGTCACTAGCGACCTTGGCAACCTCTCTCTTCACACCCCTTACACGGACACAAACGACATGGTCAATGGTGATAGTGCATCGTTATCTATCTCCAAAACTGGTTCCTCCTTGCTTTCTACACCATCATACATTTTTCCCTTACATAATGTTCTCTTTGTACCTGCCATGAAAAAAAAAATCTTATTTTCATATCTCAATTTTGCATCTCTAATAATATTTTTATTGAATTCTTATCAAATTCTTTTCATGTGAAGGATCTACGGACAGGAAGCATTCTGTTAACCGGGCAATCTAACGATGGTGTGTATGAATGGCCGACCACAGCTCCTTCTACTCGCCCATCTACTTGTGTCGGTTGCAAAGTCTATCATCATGACTGGAATCACTGCCTTGGCCATCCTTCTGAACCCATCCAGTGTCAGATTTTTTCTAGTTTAGGTGTAGTTATAGACTCTACTCGCATCAAACAAGAACATTGTAATGACTGTTTATGCAATAAAAGTCATAAACTTCTTTTTTTGTAATCTATTATTGTGTCTTCCTCCCTCGCTACAAATTATTTTTTTCTGATGTCTGGACCTCCCCCATTCATTTTGTTGATGGATTTAAATACTATGTTATTTTTGTCGATCATTACAGTCACTACATATGGCTCTACCCGCTCAAGCGAAAATCTGATGTTGCTACCATCTTTCCTCGCTTCAAAGCCCTTGTCGAAAACTTTTTCAAAACCACCATTGTCACTCTTTACTCGGACACTGGCGGCGAGTACACGGGTCTAGCCCGCGATACTGGCTTGGCCACCTACCTGTCCGCTAATGGCATCTCTCACCTCACCTCACTACCTCACACTCCGGAGCACAATGGGTTCTTAGAGCGTCGCCATCGCCACATAGTTGAGACCAGTCTCTCTCTTCTCTCTTAAGCTTCCCTTCCACTGCCCTTCTGGTTGTTTCCTTCCAAACAGCGACCTACCTCATCAATCGACTACCAACACCCACTTTAGACTAACTTTCTCCCTACCAACAACTGATGGGTTCTCTGCCTAACTACTCTAAACTCTGTGCCTTTGGGTGTCTTTGCTACCCTTGGCTCTGCCCTTACTCTGCTCACAAACTCGCTGCCCGCTCCACTCTCTGTGTCTTCCTCGATTACTCGTTCACTCAAAGTGTATATCTCTGTTATGATCCGAGCACCACCAAGCTGTTCATTTCGCGTCATGTCAGGTTTGTCGAGTCTGTCTTCCCCATGTCCACATCGGCCACTCATCACGTTCGCACAAATCGCACAAATACCTACACTTGTGTCTCCACGGTTCCCACCATGAACTGCTGATTCATACACACTGCCGTTCTTGTAACTCTTCCTCTTCAGCACGAATCGAATGTGGTTGATCTCGCCGCTCACACCACCTTCCTTCTCCAGCTCCTATGACCGAGGATACCACTGTTCCCGCTATACGTCATGTGTCCGCTACTCACCCTTCCTCGGCCCCCAGCTCCATTTCCGCGGACAACACTGAGCCTCCTGCTCCGCCCTCCTCGCCACCATGTACCATGACCGAGGATAGTCCTGTGCCCACCAATCATGTGCTCGCTGCATCTGTTCCCCTGCCCGCTGCATCTGTGCATGTGCCCGCTGACCCTGATCTTGTGCCCGCTAGCACCTCCTCCATGGTTACCCGGTCCAAGAACAATATCTTCAAACCTCAAGTCAAAATGAGTCTCTTGGCTCAACTGGCAGCGGACAGCGAACCAACATGTGTCACTCAAGCTCTCAAAGATGTCAAATAGTGTCAGGCCATGTCCGAGGAGTTTGATGCTTTAACTCGCAATGGTGCGTGGGATCTGGTTCCCTCGGTAGATGCTCACAATATTGTTGGCTGCAAATGGGTCTTCCGCATAAAACGACACCCTGACGGTACTATTAATCTCTACAAAGCTCGGCTTGTGGCCAATGGGTTTCACCAGCGACCAGGAGTGAACTATCACGAGACCTTCAGTCTAGTGGTTAAACCGACCACTATTTGTCTTATTCTCTCGCTGGTCGTATGTCGAGGATGAGATCTTTGGAAATTGGATGTGAACAATGCATTTCTTCAAGCCAATCTGTCAGAGAAGGTGTTTA
Source organism: Codonopsis lanceolata (assembly GCA_013146195.2). Classification (NCBI taxonomy): domain Eukaryota; kingdom Viridiplantae; phylum Streptophyta; class Magnoliopsida; order Asterales; family Campanulaceae; genus Codonopsis; species Codonopsis lanceolata. Next base: position 79,012,632 of record CM028380.1, on the reverse strand, counting down.
TGGCTCAACCACCTAGCTTCCTTGACAAGGACAACCTTCAACATGTCTGTAGACTTCACAAGGCTATCTATGGTTTCAAGCAGGCTCCCCGAGCATGGTACAATGAACTGCGTCAGTTTCTCCTTGCCTCCGGGTTAAAAAATTATGTGGCAGACACTTCATTGTTCATTCTTCATACAGGGAGCACCACCATCTATCTTCTAGTCTATGTGGATGACATCATCATCACTGGGAACCAGCCCGCTGCAGTCTAGATCTTCATCTCCTTGCTCACTGCTCACTTCTCCCTCAAAGACCTTGGAGAACTTCATTATTTTCTTGGTGTTGAGGTTATCAAGCGACCAAGTGGTCTCTCGCTCACAATGGGTACATTGTTGATCTTCTCTTGCACGGGCATGACAGATGCTCGCCGCCGCCAGTTACTACTCCACTCCCCACCTCGCCCAACTTAACCCTTTAGTCGGGCACTGCTCTCACAAATCCGACAGAATTTCGGGCAGTGATTGGGAGTCTTCAGTGTCTGTTTCTTACTCGCCCAGATGTTGCATATGCCGTCAACAACTCTCTCAGTTCATGCATAGGTCGATTATCGAGCATTGGAATGCGCCAAGCGTGTTCGCCGATACCTATGTGGGTCTATTAATCATGGCATTTTACTTCAAAGCCAGTCGCCCCAAGCCATTCATGCATTCATTGATGTTGATTGGGCGGGCAACAAAGATGACTACACCTCTACAAGTGCCTATATTGTTTACCTAGATAGCAACCCGGTCTCGTGGAGCTCCAAGAAACAACGCATTGTTGCTCTGCTCTTTCTGCTACCACCGGGTTCGTTGGATTGTGTCTCTGCTCGGTGAGCTCGGTATCACCTCCTTCATTCAGCCCGTCATTTATTGTGATAATGTCGGTACCACTAGTCTCTGCTCCAACCCGGTCTTCCATACTCGCATGAAGCATGTGGCTCTGAACTTTCATTTCATCCGGCAACAAGTTCAGGATGGGCTTATGCGGGTGTGCCATGTCTCCTCGGCTGACAGTTGGCCGATGCACTGACCAAGCCTCTTACTCGCCAACGGTTTCATCAATTATTTCACAAAATTGGACTCTCCTCTCGACCGCCCATCTTGCGGGGACATGTTAAAAAATAATATATTTATTATTCTTGTTTATTTGTAATTATTAGTTATTGGTAATTTCATTGTATAGTTCTTTTCTTATATTGTTGTCTTGTATAGGTTTTTGTATCCTACTTCAAATGTAACCCTAATTGTAAATCTCCATATTTCAATCAATGACATGATTATGTCATTATTTTTAAACTTTATTTGTTTTTTAAAATAAAAATCCCAATAATCATCAAATGTAACAGGTGATACATAATAAAAGCATGTTGTGCGTTGACTGTACAAAATCTTTACGGGGGAGTACTCGCAACTTTGTTAACTCCAAAAAGTTGCAAGTTACAAGTACAACATAGGAAGTAGATCTCATTTACTTTACATGTTTCTTTATTCATTCATTGCCAATTTGACATCAATCAAGTCTCAAGAGTATGAAACCAAAACCACAACCAACGGAGAGTGTCCAAAGTAACATAAGAATGTCCGTTTATGGCTTGCATGTTGTGAATTGTTTGTGATATACAGGAGGAGGGCCCCCCTGCCCTACTTCAACCTCATTATCAAGCTCACTACTTTTATTTTTATATTTTTGCTTCAACTCATCAATCATTCACCCTAGTCCCTACATACAAATCAACCTACCCACTAACCCCATCCTACTTACCTTTTTCTTTCATCTTTCATTATTCATTATTAATACTCCTCTTTTCCTAAATTATCGTCTTACTTGATCCAACGTATGAATTAAGAAAAGCAATTGATTTTATTATTTATATTGGTTTAATATATAATTTTCTTTAAAGCTCATATGTATATAGCTCATAATTAAAATATGGTGAAAAGGTAAAGATAAAATGATAAAAATGATGTTTTAAAAAGATAAGTTTCAAATTAAACAATTATTTTACGACGAATGAAAAATAAAGGAGGACAGAGGGAGGGAGGGAGTAATATTAATGCAAAAACACCCGATTGCACCGAAAATCTAAGATTGGGCCTTAATCTACAATAATTGAGACCACAAACCCTATGGTGCAAAAATGTGTAAATCCCATAAATTCGGTTTTGTAATTTAGAAAATTAATTTTTTTTTGTTTTATCATTTTTCTGTTTTACCTTAATTAAATTGATTGATTTTATTTACTCGAGTAGGAATTAATTGCATTATGGAAAGTTTGTATTTTGGAAGGAATGTATATATGGAATTACTTGTGGCCTATAGATAAAGTTTTGGAAAGATTGTGATTCATTATGATAAGGATAATGCTAAGGTCACTCTAATAACACTCAATTTTGGGTATTAAATGATGTATCATCTTATATGTTATATTGTTAACATAACTTTTAAACTTATAGTGGAACTCATAAAATGCCAAATAAGATGACATATTGGAAACCACATCATTTGGTACATAAATTTAAATGCCCTTTGAGACATTATTTGGAAAGATATGTTCTATCTCTAAGGACTCCCGTTTGAAGGTTACGCATTCTCCAAGTTATACACAAAGTTTGAAAAGTGATAAACAAGTTTCTAAGTCTCTAAACTGTTGGAACATTCGTGTTGCTGACCGTCCTTCCAAATGAGCTTGACATTGGTGACCTCATTCGGCTCAATTTAGCTGGGAGGCTTTGGAGCCGTTTGGCAGTCAATATTAAGATTAAATAAGATTAATAAATCAAAATTTTTAGATGTTTGGTACACAATAAGCAATTTGAACTAATAATCCGTGTTTTTCAGATAAGGACCTTATCTCTCACCAATTATACCAAGGGAGACATTGGAATTATTAGCGTCATTGCAAAAAAAAAGGATTAATATTTTTTATTCCAAAACTACTAGTGAGGACGTTAATAATACTGTTTATCTCGGCCTAACTATCAAACAAGTCTTTTATGTTTTGTTTTCACCCATGTTCTTTTATTAGATCTTTAAATTTTGAATCATGCACTGTTGGGTGATTAGTTCTTAAGCAAAAACTTGTGTAGGACGGTCTTACGGATCCTAAATCCGTAAGACGGAACCCCATTTAGAAATTCGCGAGTCATAATAAATAAATAATACGTTACAAGAATTTATAAAAATGAATTTGTTGAGGTGGTTCATAGCAAATACTCTTAAGTTAGAAAAGTTAAGTGTTGGTCCATGGTTCAAAACCCCCCAGTGTTGCTTTTAAGTTTTTATTGGCGAGATGTGTCATTTTGCTCTGGTGCCCCTGCACTTTCAAGGTTTGTCGCCGAAATTCTTACGTTTCACACGTCTTACAATTTAATGCTTTATCAGCTCCGTTCGCATCAATTGCTTTGAGATACTTGACAGACTTTAATGGACTTTAACAAAATGATAAATGACATGTTTAAAGCCAAACGTGACACATTAAAAAGACAAAAGTGACACATTTTAAGGTTAAAAGTGATATTATAAAGAGAAATTTATTATAATTCTCATTAAAATTCAAAGTGACACATTGGCCCTGTTTGATATCACTTATGGAGGAGTGCTTTTTACTTATGACTTCTCATAAGTCATATTTGGGAGTGTTTGATTTTTTTTTTGTCAAATAAGTCAGAAGTAAGGTACAAGGACTTTGAAGCACAATTTGCCAATAAGTCATAAGTATCAAGGCTATTGCTGATGACTTATGGAATGAAAAACACGGATGAACAGTACATTTTAATGAAATTTTTATGTTCCAATATTACCCTCGTTTTAATTGAAATAGGGTTTCCTTCTCATTTGTAAAAAGCACGCCTTCTTTCTTTTCACAACCAAAGCTGGAACAGCGTGGCGAGGAGCAAAGCATGACGGCCAGAGATCGCACGCCTCTTCCAGATCTTGAGCTCCTCCACCGCATCTTCGATCTCCACCGCATCTCGATCTCCACCGGCAGGCAACTTCTCTCTATTCCCTTGGTCAGAGATCCAAGTATTCCGCTTATTTGAAGCCCAAAATCACCGGTGCAAGTAAGTTCTTTCATCTAATCTGGTGGCCTCCTCGTATTTTTTAAGGGACAAAGAGATTGGGTCTGAGATCCATAAGAATCCCCCCATTTTTTTGGTTTAAGTTATCTATATCATTTATTTATTTATTGTTAATTTCTATGATTTCTATTCCTCTGTTAGCGTGATTAGGAAAAAAATGCTGAAACATGTATTAGGAAAAATTAAAAGTAAAAGCAATAGCAAGATCTACAAATTAGTTAAGAAAGCAATTTGAGAAACTAGCTTCAGTTCCATAACTTGTTAACCTTTATTTTTTTTATATTATCATCTCTATTTTGGTAGAATGTTCCATGACCTGTTAATGGAACAACAATGTGTGTGAGAATCCTGAATGTGATTTGTAGAAACAGTGAGCTTGTTAGTTTTTTTTATGATTCCAGTGTGTTGTTTGATGAATATGTTTCCCCGGATGTAAGAAAGTTCTGTAGATGAATGAGCTGAACTCGATGTTTGCGGTATTTAAATTTTTCGATTATAAATTTAGGATGAATGTGATAATCATCAATGGGGTCATTGTCACATTCTTACTTGTATGAATAATTTCACTTTTGAAATGCTTTCATCGGCTTTCCTCGCTTTGTTGGATATATGTTTAGAAATTAATTTTTAAGTCAAATTTCTAGTGTAATAAACAAATGTCACCAAACTTTTTCGGTCAGCTTGTCTAGTAGTCGTTATCCGTGGGTTCTTGTTGATGTTTTAGGGCCCGTTTGAACCAACAAATCTGAACCAACAGCCCCAAAACCCGTCTCGAAACTGTTTGTCTTTCTTTTCTTAAATGCACTAGGCTGTCACAAAAATTGAAACCCAAAATTCCCTAACAATCTGTAAAAAAAACTACTAGTTTGTTCCAGCTTTTTAGGCTGCCCAAACCTGCTCAAATATACTCCAACTTCAGCCACGAACCTGCTCAATAATCCTTGCTAAAACAGCCCTTAATGTAGCTTGTAACACCAGTTTCGATCAGCCAAAACACTGTCCAAAACTGCTCCATTAGGCTGCCCGCACACGCAAACAGCCCCAAACACTCACACAATACACACACACACGGTAGTAACAAGAATAAAAAGGATAACAGCAAATTAAAGCACTTTCATTCATGAATTGTTGTTTCATTTTCCTTATTTCATTAATGAATTTTCCTTCTATTTCCTCATGAAATCCATGAACTAGACATCGTCATCGATAATTGGACATGTGTCGCATCTTTTTTCCTCGACTTATCTCCCTTTCGCTCGTGATAGCTAAGTTCAATAGACTTTTATAGAGTATGGATTGAGATTGACTTTGATGAACACAAGAAAGGATGCATAAGTTGGGATTAAAAATAAATGCAAGTCTTAGGCTGAGTGAAGGGAAGGGTGGGGTAATGTTGCAAACTTGCAAGTTGCAATAATGATAAAAAGAATTAAAATAGTAGCTTACTCATTAATGAATTATTATCGATTAGTGTATGAAAGACATGAAGAATAAAAGTCGTACTACTAGTACATTAAAATAATGGAGTATGCAATATCTTTACTTGGATAAATGGGCACAACTTGCAAGTAAAAAAGATTACAAAAAATGAACACGCTTCGCATACATATATGTTCCATATAACATTAAAGAAAAATTCCCTACGTTTACTTGTAATTTTCTATCATAAAAAATGATAATCAATGTGCCCTGGCTCAAAAGTTGGTCATAACATCACTTTATCTAGTAAAATCTTGAGAAACTTGAGAAATATGAGATTAGTTATGTAGGTTATAAATCTTTTCTCTACTGTTGTTATGTAATGTAAAAGTTTGCCTATGTTTTCAATATAGTTATGCCTTTTACTTTGCATATACTATTTCTTTCCTTATGCAATAATAATCGGAGAAATGGGTTTATTTTTTTCATGTTATTTAAAGAAGAATGACATCTCAAATGAAATCGAAAGGGAAAATGACAAGCACGTCACAAGGAACAAGTGAGAAGGCCAATCGGGAGCCTCGCACACCATGAACTTTTTGTTAACCTTTGTGCTGAACAAGTTTTAGCCGAAATAGACCTACTACTTGTTTGAGCAAAGAAGGATGGAAGAATGTAAGAAATGCTTTTAATGAAAAAACAGGAAAAAATTATGTCCAAAAACAATTTAAGAATCATTGGAATCATCTTAAGAAAGATTGGAGTTTGTGGCGCTCTTTACTTCATGGAGAAACCGGACTTGGTATTGATCACGCCGTATAGTAGATGCTTCTAATGAATGGTGGGAAATTAAACTTCGTGTATATATAAATAGAGTATTTTATTGAAGTGGTATATATTTTTTAAACCTATATTTGAATATGTTTGCTATAATTGCGCATATTCCTCGGCGCGATCAAGTTTAGAATAATCCATTAACTCATCTTTCAAAACTGGAAATCATGTTTTTGGATACCGTTGCTACCGGGGAATATGCATGGACCCCTAGTTCAGGTGTTCTTCCACCACACATGCGTGATGCAGGTAGTGAGGATGAAGAGAGTGACGATGATGACAATACTCAACAATTTGACGATATTATGGGTGCCGTAGAGTGTGGAGCTAAGAAGACAAGAAAAAAAGGATCTGTAAGTGTATCACGTCCGTGTAAGAAAAAGGGAAAAAGAATTACTACCGCTGCCAAGTTGTCTAATACACTTGATAAAATTATGGACGCGGTGACTGCCGATAGTGTGTCAAGTGTTGGAGATGCAGGGTCCCGAAGTAGCATGGGCACTTGTCTTGACATCATGAGCAAGATTCCAGGAATTACTGTTGCTGATCCAATATACTTGTTTGGGGCACATTTGTTTAAAAAAGCTGAAAATCGGGAGATGTTTATTGAACTACCTAGTGAGGCACGTCTTGCATGGTTGAAGGCCGAACAATCTATTTTCAACCGTTGAGTTGAACACTCTTTTTTACATGTCTTCTTGATGTGGTCGGACAAGGATTATGTTTTTCTTTATTTATTGGCGAACATTTTGTCGTTAATGTGTGTTTAGAACTCTAAATTTGTCGTTAATGTGTGTTTAGAACTCTAAATTTGTTATTTATGTTTCTTATGATAGTATTGTTTTAATTCTCCTATCTCTTGTCAACTTAGATGAATGATGATTTAATTGAATGATTGCTTTTTTGACATGATTTTTTGTTTGCAGTTGTAATGGAAAATAATCATGAAGAAGGTGTGTCCAAGAATAACAAAATTACTTCCAAAAACAAGGGAAAATTTGCTTTGATGGGTGGGCTTATTTCTGGTTATTTATTTCAAAAATATGCAACTAAATCACCTTATAACACATCACAAGTAGAAGGGTGGAAGTTTGTTACAAGTGTGCTTGTGCTTGAAACCGACACAAGTTGTCATAGGATGTTTCGTATGTCTAGAGTCGGATTTTTCAAATTTTATGCGTCGGAAGAGGAATATGGATTATTTAACAGTAGAGAAGTTAGGGTTGAAGAGCAGGTGGCAATGTTTCTCCTAATAGTTGGTCACGGTATGAAAAATAGAGTGATTTCAGAGTTATTTAACAAATCTGGTCAAACGGTTAGCAAGTTTTTTCACTGTGTTCTTCGTGCTACAACTAAGATGTCATTTGATTGGATAAAGCCTTCAGCTAGTATTGGAACACATCCTCATATCAGGAACAACAAAAAGTATTGGCCACATTTTAAGGTATTTTAAAAACCTTTTGACACATCAATCTTAGTTATTACTATTCTTTATTGTTTCTTATTAACATATTTTTTGTTTATAGGATTGTATCGGTGCCATAGATGGCACTCATGTACGTGTTACCATTTCGTTGAAGAACGCCTCGGTTTATAGGCAGAAAAGGGTATCCATCTCAAAATATACTTGCTATATGTGACTTTGACATGTGCTTCATCTATGTAAAGCCGGGATGGGAGGGAAGTGCTCACGACACACGTATATTCCTACATACTATTCGAGATCCCTTATCAAAATTTCCTATGCCTGCTCCACGTATGTCTTATATTATGAATATTTCAATAAAATTCATAACTTATCTTTCTTGTTTTCCCTAAATTGTATACATTATTTGTTTTGTAGCTCAATTTTACTTGGTTGATGCGGGGTATCCAAATAAAATTGGGTTTCTTGCACCTTATAAAGGAGCACGATATCATTTACCTGAGTTTCAACATGGCCAGCAACCACGTAATGCACAGGAGAAGTTCAATGTTGCTCATTCTTCAATGAGAAGTGTGATTGAGAGGACATTTGGAGTTTGGAAAGCCGATGGAGAATTTTATGACATGCCAAAGTTATAGTTATGAGGATCAAATTTGTATGGTTTGTGCAACAATGGCGATTCATAATTTCCTCAGGAGAAGAAACATAGAGGATGATGAGTTTCAAGCTTATGATGATGATCCTAACTTATTTCCAGAGGTTGAGGAAGATGACCCTAATGTGGTCAATCAAACACCTATCTCTTTTCTGGGTACGGCAGATCCAGAGATGGAGGCAATGAGAAATGCAATGTGTTATCAAATATGTAATAATAATATTTTCAATTAACATTTGTATATTACCACTTTGAACTTAAATGTATTTTTGTTAAACACATATCACTAGTTATATGTAATTTGGATATTATCAACTTTGAACTTATATGTATGTAATTTGGATATATGTAATTTGGATATTATCAACTTTGAACTTATATGTATGTAATTTGTGTTTCTAATTTGTTTTGATTTACATTTGGATATTACAACTTATTTGTAATTTTAGGAATTCTCTTTCAAATATAAATTTATTTATAAAAAAAATAACATTATTTGTAACTCTAATTTAAAAATATTTGGAAATAAATTTGATAGTTATCACAGCTTATTTTAACAAGGAAAAGATTGTATGATGAGGTTAATTTAGTCTTTTATAATTTTATTCAGCACTTTTTCAACTTATTAATCAAACAAATCACACTTACTTATAACGACTAATCAAGCACTTTGAAAAACTAAATCAAACAGCATCATTCATCAGTCCATCAGTCATAAGTCATCAGTCATAAGACATAAGTCATCAGTCATAAGTAATAAGTAATAAGTCATCAGCACAAATCAATAAGCTAAATCAAACGGGCCCATTGTAGACTACATATCATGAGAAGTAAACCCTTAAAAGTGCTTTGTTTTGTTGAAGTTTGCAAATGATTTAGGTATCTCTCCATTTATGCGATTCTGGTCAATTTGTATCCTGTCCAAATTAGAAAGATAACCAATCTCTTCTGGCAAGGGACCTGTAAGTTGATTTCCATTCAAGAGCCTGAATGCACATAATAAGAAATGGAATGAGCAACTGAAATGCATTGTATTTTTCAAACGACAAGCAAGAAATTGAATAATGTCCCTATCAAGAAAATATAGCACACGGCATCCAACAATTTAGAAACTTAAGATCATGACTATATGCATAACAGTTATGAGCAGCATCTATTTCCTAAAGGTATTAAAACCTAGAGTACAGTGGATGCATATATCCAGGAAATAACAACTTCAACTTACAAGAGCTCCAAAGACATAATTGAGTCTATTTCCCTCAGTATACTCCCACTTATCAAGTTCTACATGAAATCCCTTTATATAAGAAAGAAAGAAAAAGAAGTACATGAGAACGTATAAACAAAGAAAAACATTGCATGCAGTACCAGCAATATGAAATCCATTGCAGAGTGCCCCTCCTGCCATTTGCTGGAGTAAAAGAGGCAGCTAAATAGGTAGCATTCAAAATAACATTTGACTCACAATATTTGCATGTAAGATAATTTCCCTAGTTCCATATTTGCATGTAAGATAATTTCCCTATTTCTGGTGATAAACTTCCTGAGAGATTCATATTCAGTAGTTGCCTGCAAAGGGAAAACAAAATCATCACAAAAGAAGGATAATTGCATTTGTATAGGAGTTGCATAATGTCACATGAGAAAACTTATTTCGTCTTTAAATCATTAAATATAACAATTATAATCCGATTTTAAGAGATTCTGTAGACAAAGCCACATATCTAGACAATCACACCAATATCAATGTCCTATTTCTACATTCTTTTTTTGTTTGTTTGTTTTGGGGGGTGGTTATTCACCTTGGTTGCTTCCTCCTTGTTGGGAGAAGTCTGAACATTAGGAGGCTTATGCATTTTACAGTTTATCATAATCTTCAATTTCCTATAAAATGGAAATCAGGAAGGTTTTGCAGCCTCTAATGTGCCAAGCATCAAGATGTTTCCATTTACCAGATAATGACTTGAGAGACACTAGCAACTGGTTTTGGCACGGTTTTCAGGGATCTTTGTAACTTTAAGGAGTTTTGTAGTTAAGAGTCGGTGTATTATCATAACAATTGAACTAAAGCTAAACTTTTTTCATATTTGAAGTTTAAATTACACCATCATAAAAGTTGTTTATAAAGCAAATGGCCCATGCATGAAGCTACTGCCACAGTAGTATCTTTCTTACGCAACCTTACTCCCAGTTGGAGGAGAGAGGCTGGCATTTCGAACTGGCGAAGGTAACATCATAGTGGAGCAACCTCACCAATGAGCCAGCAGCCATGACAGCGAGGAGAACTCACAGGTACTGAGGTACATTTATGTGTTCAAGCTACAACTAGTAAGTTCTCCAAAGGTTTGCCCATTTTATTTCTTTATCTTATTATTTTATTTTATTTTATTTTTTGGTTGTGAACCAGCAAATTTTTAATGGTGTACGATACATAGAAACTTAAGAAAGTGGCTTGGGTGTGTTTGGCTTTGCAATTTAGCGGACAATATGATACTAAAAAGCATATGAAAGACGAATATTAATAGACAGATCATAATTCTCCTGAACAAGACCAAGATCAAAGGCTGAAATCATACAGTTCTCTGACGTGCCGATAGCCATCCTCCAATGTCCTATTGAAGCACAAAACTCTAGTCCAATTTGATGTACACGGATCTCCACGATTCCAATTATTGAGATTTCTGTTCCGATCAATCAAGCTTTCCTTAATAGCCCGCAAAGCTGTCACTGCATATTGATTGACAAGCAGACATGACTAATGAGAGCTCCATATAAATGCACTTCAAACTGATTATTAATTAATCAATGTAAGCACAGTTGACCATTACTGAATTTTTTTTACCCTTAACCATCTTGACATTTAAAAAAAGAAAATCATATAGAGCAAGAGTCAAATGCAGCACATTTTTCTTAGGATCAAACTATTGATTAATAGCCTACAGTACGCTTATTAATTGAATTCGACACCAGCAAACGAAATGGGACACAAATTGACTTTGAATACACTATCCACAAAGCATAAAGACTAATTTTCCCAAGGATTATAGCGTATGACTGGTAACCAGTCAGTCGGGGTATGAGGACGGACTACAAATGCGAGGAACTCTCAGTAAACAGCTTACCAGCTTAAAAGCATACAAACTTGTGCTTTGACGATGAGGGTTCTGTGAGGATAGGAAAGGTATGGAACAGTTAATCCTTTTCATTACAAGCAAACAGGGTTTAGCGGCAGGTGGAGAGCAATTTCACTGGATGATGGGATGGTGATTCTTTGGTCCTTGAATAGGATAAAACCTTTTCTTCACTAGGTCCAAGAATAATTGACAGTTCTTTGGCAAACGTCCCATCACTTGAGAATGTACTCCCAGTTAAAGCATATAAAGCTACATAACATACCTCGACACAAGATTCTGAAACCAATCAGGCACTTTTGCAAAAAAGGTTAACAGGTGGGCATCAATTTGCTAGCAGTCCCTGAACACTTGTTATACTAGAGCAAACACAATAGGATAATATAAGAGGTGGAAAAATTCAAAACAGAAACAATAGCGAATACAATAGGCCCAATCATTTTGAAATTAAAAGGTAAATGTATCCAACACGCAACAACTTCAACCAAAATGGAACAAAAATGAAAGTAGAACACAAAAACTGTGATAGACTTGGTTCTAGTAGACAAGCAAAACAACAAGAGTATTGGGTCCTCGAAGATCACAAATAACATGACTGAAATCTAGATTCTAAAAATATAGTGCTGGCCAAATATCTTCGGTCATGCACCAATTCTTATGCAACAGCATCAAGGAAAGCTCTTCCAGGTTGGCGTAGAGCAAGACGTCCATGACACCCAAGAAGCTGCAACAATAAAATTAAATAGCATGAGCTATGGGATAAACATATAATAGTAAGGCATGAAAAAGAGTATATCTGTATGGGCAGGAATATAGGATGTAGAAGACCTACTTTAGCATTGACACCATCAGGTAAGAGACGGTTTTCTGACTTCCATTGCACATAATCAGTACGGCTAAACTTGGTAAATCCCCTGGAAGACCACAGCATAAATTATATGTTACCAACTCTTCTTTACTGTTGCCAGCTTATCACAGTCTAAAGTCCTAGAAATAAATATATTAAAGTCATCCTTCGACAGTTATTGATATCTAGGTTGCGTACCACTTTCTGCTGACGATAATCTTTTGGCGCCCAGGGAACTTGAACTTCGCACGGCGAAGTGCCTCCTGAGCATGCTGGCTGTTATTGTCTTTGCAGCGGACCGAAAGAAGGACTTGACCAATGCTAACACGAGCACACACACCCTGTGGCTTGCCGAAAGCACCCCTCATACCTGTCTGGAGCCTATCAGCCCCAGCACATGAAAGCATCTTGTTGATACGTAGAACATGGAATGGGTGAACCCTAACCCTCAAGTGGAAAGCATCCTTCCCTGCAAACTTTGTCATATACTTGTTGCATGCAATGCGAGCAGCTTCGAGTGCCTCACTTGAGACATTCTCCTTCTCCCAACTGACAAGATGCACACAGAATGGGAACTCATCAACTCCCTTCTTCTTCATTCCAACATCATAGATCCTAATTTTTGGGTCAGGCACACCACGGCAGTATCGAGACTTTGGGTAAGGCTTGTTTTTGATCTGGCGGTAACACCTAGCAGGTCCTGCACCATTGAGATCAACATTACTCACCATCTCAGCAATCTAGATAATAAGACTCCAAAATAAGCATTAACCCATTGAAAATTCATACAAGATTCAAAAAATTTGGTGAGACAAACAAAGACAAAATTAACTAGTCCTACATAATTTATGGGCCAAAATATATACCATTGCAATAATTAGATTAAGTTACAGTTTAATAACAAATACAAACAGTTTCATTGGAAAATTCAACATTACTCAACATCAAGACTCCAAAATTAGCATTAATCCATTTAAAATTCATGCAAGATTCATAAAATTGGGTGAGACAAACAAAGACAATTAACTAGTCCTACGTAATTTATGGGCCAAAATATATAACCACAGGGTGAGCTCCAACCATTATATTCCCAAAAGCCAAGATAACATATCAAATCCAATCAACAAACACACAAATGGCAAATACGAGACATCAAAAAATGAAAAGGCTGATCATAAATCTATGTTTTCAGCTGTAGGAATTCTCCCAACCCAACTAAACAACAATCCCAAGCTAACCATTCAAAGCCAAGTAAAAATTTACATATTCAATAATGCTTCGTGTCTATTCATCCGTTCAATTGAAAAAAAAAAAACAAGACTTTCTAAGATTTATACGAATTCTCAAGACACATCAAAGGGGATCAAAAATCATTTCTCGAATCCTAGCATATCAATAGACATTTCCAATCATAAAATATGCATACAACTTTCAATTCATTTATATGCAATAAACATATATATACAGAAACAGAAAAAAGCCTTAATTCGAGAAACGGAGAAACTACTTACTTCTCCCCATGGCTAGCTCTCTGTAATTTGTTAGATTTCCGGCTAGAGGGAAGGTGTCCTGCGGTTCTGTATTAGGGCAGTCGGCAAAGCTAAAACAGTAAAACCTAGCGTACCGTGTGGGCTTTGTGGCTTTCTTTGGGGGTATGCGCCAATTTTGCATATGCCCTCCCAATATAATTCTTGGACTTTAAAATATCAGTTACACAACTTACACCAACACAAATGTAGGGTTTTCTCTCCTCAATAAGACTAGGAGTAGTAAAACTTACGGGTCGGTCCATTTTTTTAAATATTTAATGGTTATAGTATTTTTTTTTATTTTCAATCGAAAAAAATCACTTTTGATGATAAAATAATACGATACCCTTAATGAACTGTATGCGCATTACGGAGATCATTATTTTTTGCACTACAGTACAATTAATTTTTATAAATCGCGGTACAACAATTTTATATGAATCAAACTTTTGAATCGCGGTACAACTTTTAAAAAGGTTGTTAAAGTGCAAAAAACTAATTAATTTTCAATAAATTACAGTCTAAAGTACAAATATATCGCGGTGCAACAATTTTAAGAAAAGAATCGCAGTATAAAACAATGCTAGCTTTTTGAATTTGTGAATCGCTGTACAAAACTATTCAAGCTTTTGAATTTGTGAATCGCGATTTGAAAAGGTTGTTAAAATGTATAAAAAAATTAATTTTTAATAAATTACAGTTTAAAATGAAAATATATCGCGGTGCAACAATTTTACATTAATCAAACTTTTAAACCACAATGCAAAAATAATCAAACTTTTACGGGTCAATCCTTGTTTCGTTATGCATAATCACGATTATCGAATCCAAAGTGTGTTGTGAGAGCTGTTGAAGAAGACGATGACATTTTTGGAACAATATTTCAAAAAGTAGTCTTTTGCGGTTGAAAAAAAGAACGGTAGACTTATGAGGTTAGAAACTTTAAAAAAGGGACCGGTCAGAATTTTCCCCTAACTATTATTTAGGGTGAAATTCGGGCCACTCCGTTTTGAAAATTTTGTAAACCCTTCACTCCCCCGTTATTATTTTCAACCGCAAAAGGTCATTTTCAAAATAAATATTCTTATAATACTCAAATTCAAAAATCGTTGTAAACTTCTTCTTTTTCATTTTCATTTTCTTTATCTTTTTCTTTTTCATGGCCGTTTAATTCATTGACCCGAACACGCACAAAAAGTATAAAGATGAAAGATAACGAGGAGCTAGGTGGCGAAGAAGACCTTTGGTTACTACTTCTTCGTCACCCTAACTTCCACTCTTTTACTTATTTACTAGTTTTACACAAGTGCGTTAAACACACAAGCATATATCTTTTTAATTAAATTATACTCAAATAAAATGAAGATTATAAATCGAAACAAAAAAAACATGATGAAGGGAACAAATTACATTGGTATAATTGATATAATGAAAAAGCATGTTAATCCATTGTTTTATGAATTGCTAAAATCATTTTCTCATTCATAATTTTCTAAAATTTAATAATTGATATTTTTTGTTATTAAAATTTAGGATCTTAAGTAGTATAAATATTAATTCAGATGTATATTCTTCTCTATATAACCTATAGATTTATTAAATATTTATCATTTGTGGTTGGCATTTATGATTTAATCGTATATATTTGCTATGATTTACCAATAAGTTATAATTAAGTTACAATTTAATAACAAATACAAACAGTTTCATTGGAAATTCAACATTATTCAACATCGACTCCAAAATTAGCATTAATCCATTGAAAATTCAAGCAAGATTCATAAAATTTGGTGAGACAGACAAAGACAATTAACTAGTCCTACGTAATTTATAGGCCAAAATATATAACCACAGGTCCACAGGTGAGCTCCAACTATTATATTCCCAAAAGCCAAAATAACATATCAAATCAAATCAACAAACACACAAATAGCAAATACGAGGCATCAAAAAAATGAAAAGGCTAACCATAAAACTATGTTTTCAACCGTAGGTATTTTCCCAACCCAACTAAACAACAATCCCAAACTAACCATTCAAAGACAAATAAAAATTACATATTTACACATTCAATAATGCTTTGTGTTTATTCATCCGTTGAGTTGAAAAAAAAAACATGACTTTCTAAGATTTACACGAATTCTCAAGACACATCAAAGGGGATCCAAAATCATTTCTCAAATCCTAGCATATCGATAAACATTTCCAATCATAAAATATACATACAACTTTCAATTCAATTATATGGAATAAACATATATATATATATATATATATATATATATATATATATATATATATATATATAAACAGAAAAAGCCCTAATTTGAGAAACGGGGAAACTACTTACTTCTCCCCATGGCAAGCTCTCTGTAATTTGTTAGATTTTCGGCTAGAGAGGAGGTATCATGCGGTTCTGTATTAGGGCAGTCGCCAGTCGGCAAAGCTAAAACCTAGCGTACTGTGGGCTTTGTGGCTTTCTTTGGGATATGCGTCAATTTTGCATATGGGCTGCCTTTTCGGCCGATTGATACAAATATTAGCAAGTCAATATAATTCTTGGACTTTAAAAGGGTTTGGGCAATGGGATATCAGTTACACCGACACAAATTTAGTGCTTTCTCTCCTCTATTTAGTGCAAAATTCTGGCCGGCCCACTTTTCAAGTTTCTAATCGCTAAAGTACATCTTTTTTTTTTTTATCGGAAAAAGTCAATTTTGACCACGAAAAAACTACGATACCCTTAATGAGCAATAGGCGCGCTACATCAAGTTTATATATCGCGATGCAAAATTTATTTCATCAATTAATTTCACATATTTTTACACCGCGATTCAAATATTCATTTTTAAATATTTTTACAGCAAGTTTATATGTCGCAGTACAAAATTTATAAAGTGCAAATTTATTTATCGCGGTACATAATTTCCTTAATCAATTAATTTTACATATTTTTGCGCCGTGATTCAAATATTTTGAAAGATATATCGCGGTACATATATGTTGTTAACCAGTGTTCATAACAATTAATATTTATTAATTTTTACATTATTTAAGTTTTAATAGAAAAATTGAAGTAAATAGATATATGTATCGCGGTACAACTTTTTATATATCGCGGTTCATAGTTTTATATATATAGGTTTTGCACCGTGATATATAAAAATTATACACCGCGATGCAAAAATAATAATTCACTCAGTATTTGAATAGAGAAATGTAAGTATACAAAAATTTATATCGCGGTACAACATTATTATATATAGCGGTGCAACATTATTAATAATGCTTCGTGTCTATTCATCCGTTGAGTTGAAAAAAAAAACAAGACTTTCTAAGATTTACACGAATTCTCAAGACACATCAAAGGGGATCCAAAATCATTTCTCGAATCCTAGCATATCGATAGACATTTCCAATCATAAAATATGCATACAACTTTCAATTCAATTATATGAAATAAACATATATATACAGAAACAGAAAAAGCCCTAATTCGAGAAACGGAAAAACTACAAAAATGTAAGTATACAAAAATTTATATCGCGGTACAACATTATTATATATAGCGGTGCAACATTATTAATAATGCTTCGTGTCTATTCATCCGTTGAGTTGAAAAAAAAAACAAGACTTTCTAAGATTTACACGAATTCTCAAGACACATCAAAGGGGATCCAAAATCATTTCTAATCCTAGCATATCGATAGACATTTCCAATCATAAAATATGCATACAACTTTCAATTCAATTATATGAAATAAACATATATATCGTAAAAAGCCCTAACCGGAGAAACTACTTACTTCTCCCCATGGCAAGCTCTATGTAATTTGTTAGATTTACAGCTAGAGAGAAGGTATCATGCGGTTCTGTATTAGGGTAGTCGCCAGTCGACAAAGCTAAAACCTAGCTTATCGTGGGCTTTGTGGCTTTCTTTGGGGTATGCGTCAATTTTGCATATGGGCTGCCTTTCGGCCGATTGATACAAATATTAGCAAGTCAATATAATTCTTGGACTTTAAAAGGGTTTGGGCAATGGGATATTAGTTACACCGATACAAATTTAGGGTTTTCTTTCCCCTATTTAGTGCAAAATTTTGGCCGGTCCACTTTTCAAGTTTCTAATCGCTAAAGTACATCTTTAAAAAAAAAAAATCGGAAAAAGTCACTTTTGACCGCGAAAAAACTGCGATACCCTTAATGAGCAATAGACGCGCTACGTCAAGTTTATATATCGCGGTGCAAAATTTATTTCATCGATTAATTTCATGTATTTTTGCACCACGATTCAAATATTAATTTTAAAATATTTTTTACAGCAAGTTTATATGTCGCAGTACAAAGTTTATAAAGTGCAAATTTATTTATCACGGTACATAATTTCCTTAATCAATTAATTTTACATATTTTTGCATCGTGATTCAAATATTTTAAAAGATATACCGCGGTACACATATGTTGTTAACTAGTGTTCATAACAATTACTCCCTCCGTCCCTAAATAATCGTCCTAGTTGACCCGGCGCACAGTTTAAGAAAAACACAATTGACTTGATTATTTATATTGGTTTAATGTGTAGTTTCCTTTAAAGCCCATGTGTATGTGGCTCATAATTAAAGTAGAGTGAAAAAGTAATGGTAAAGTGGTAAAAGTGATGTTCTAAAAAGGTAAGTTTCAAAGTGGACAATTATTTTGAGACGGACGAAAAAGGAAAGGAGGACGATAAATTAGGGACGGAGGGAGTAATATTTATTATTTTTTACATTATTTAAGTTTTAATAGAAAAATTGAAGTAAATAGATATTTGTATCGTGGTACAACTTTTTATATATCACGGTTCATAGTTTTTATGTATATGTTTTGCACCGTGATATATAAAAGCTATACACCGCGATACAAAAATAATAATTCACTCAGTATTTGAATAGAGAAATATAAGTACAAAAATTTATATCGCGGTGCAACATTATTATATATAGCGGTACAAATTGAATTTGAAGTATAGGTTTTGCACCGCTGTATATACAACTATGAACCGTGATTCAGAGTCTAGTTATCCGTTACACGAATCTCGTGGTCATTGATTGATCAACGAGATTTCTGCCGGTATCTCTGATTCAACGAACCAAGCTCACCCATATCCACGGGCTTCCTCATGTTTGTCTAACTGAAGAAAAAACTAAAGTATTTTTCAAGAATACAAACAACTGGGGATACAATAAAAATAGTTTATTCAATTCATAATCTATTTTGATATCGAGACAACTAAGGCAGCATGTGAAATGAAATATTTTCTTCGAATTCGAGTTGTGATTCATGGTCGAGAACAGAAGATAAAGACATAGTTTAAAGAAGACGAAGGAGGGCGTTATTGGAAATTTTGTATGAAAGTTCCTTTTTGCTAGTTAAAAAAACAAGGTGCTTTAACGATTATAGTTTTAAAAAAATGTACCGACCCACAATTAATCCTATAAACTTTAAAAAGTGGACCGATTTGCAAGTATTAGTTATAGAGGAGAAAGAAAACCTTAATTTGTTTTGGTGCAACTCATAAGTCATAACCCATTGACCAAACCTTTTAAAGTCCAATAAGTATATAATATACTTGGGCTAATATTTCCATCAACCGGCCACAAGGCGGCCCATATGCAAAGTGACGCATGCCCCCGCGTAAACCTTTTAAAGTCCAATAAGTATATAATATACTTGGGCTAATATTTCCATCAACCGGCCACAAGGCGGCCCATATGCAAAGTGACGCATGCCCCCGCGTAAGCCTACAAAACCCACGCGGTACACTTCTTCAACCACCCCATATATAAAGAAAGAGTTCATCTTCTTCCGTTGGGGTAAGGATTGCTGCAGTTAATTAAATTACAAACTTCTCAGCTCTCGCCATGGGAAGAAGTAAGTCGTTTCTCCCTTTCTCGAATTAGGTTTTTTTTTATAAATTTGTTTCTGTTTATATCTGTTTATTCCATTTAAATGAATTGAAAGTTGTATGTGTATTTTATGATTGGAAATGTCTATCGACATGCTAGGATTTGAGAAATGATTTTGGATCCCCTTTGATGTGTCTTGAGACTTCGTGTTTGTTTTTTTTTCAACCGAACGGATGAATAGACACGAAGCATTATTGAATATGTAAATTTTTATTTTTATTTGAATGGTTAGCTTGGGATTGTTGTTTAGTTGGGTTGGGAGAATTCCTACAGCTGAAAACATAGATTTATGATCAGCCTTTTCATTTTTTGATGCCTCGTATTTGCCATTTGTGTGTTTGTTGATTTGATTTGATATGTTATCTTGGCTTTTGGGAATATAATAGTTGGAGCTCACCCTGTGGTTATATATTTTGGCCCATAAATTACGTAGGACTAGTTAATTGTCTTTGTTTGGCGCACCAAATTTTATGAATCTTGCATGAATTTTCAATGGATTAATGCTAATTTTGGAGTCTTGATGAATTTTCAATGAATTTTTGATGTACTTATCAAAAAAAAAAAAAATTGTAGTCTTGATGTTGAGTAATGTTGAATTTTCCAATGAAACTGTTTGTATTTGTTATTAAACTGTAACTTAATCTAATTATTGCAATGGTATATATTTTGGCCCATAAATTATGTAGGACTAGTTAATTGTCTTTGTCTGTCTCACCAAATTTTTTGAATCTTGTATGAATTTTCAATAGGTTAATGCTTATTTTGGAGTCTTATTGTCTAGATTGTTGAGATGGTGAGTAATGTTGATCTCAATGGTGCAGGACCTGCTAGGTGTTACCGCCAGATCAAAAACAAGCCTTACCCAAAGTCTCGATACTGCCGTGGTGTGCCTGACCCAAAAATTAGGATCTATGATGTTGGAATGAAGAAGAAGGGAGTTGATGAGTTCCCATTCTGTGTGCATCTTGTCAGTTGGGAGAAGGAGAATGTCTCAAGTGAGGCACTCGAAGCTGCTCGCATTGCATGCAACAAGTATATGACAAAGTTTGCAGGGAAGGATGCTTTCCACTTGAGGGTTAGGGTTCACCCATTCCATGTTCTACGTATCAACAAGATGCTTTCATGTGCTGGGGCTGATAGGCTCCAGACAGGTATGAGGGGTGCTTTCGGCAAGCCACAGGGTGTGTGTGCTCGTGTTAGCATTGGTCAAGTCCTTCTTTCGGTCCGCTGCAAAGACAATAACAGCCAGCATGCTCAGGAGGCACTTCGCCGTGCTAAGTTCAAGTTCCCTGGGCGCCAAAAGATTATCGTCAGCAGAAAGTGGTACGCAACCTAGATATCAATAACTGTCGAAGGATGACTTTAATATATTTATTTCTAGGACTTTAGACTGTGATAAGCTGGCAACAGTAAAGAAGAGTTGGTAACATATAATTTATGCTGTGGTCTTCCAGGGGATTTACCAAGTTTAGCCGTACTGATTATGTGCAATGGAAGTCAGAAAACCGTCTCTTACCCGATGGTGTCAATGCTAAAGTAGGTCTTCTACATCCTATATACCTGCTCATACAGATATACTCTTTTTCATGCCTTACTATTATATGTTTATCCCATAGCTCATACTATTTAATTTTATTGTTGCAGCTTCTTGGGTGTCATGGACGTCTTGCTCTACGCCAACCTGGAAGAGCTTTCCTTGATGCGGTTGCATAAGAATTGGTGCATGACCGAAGATATTTGGCCAGCACTATATTTTTAGAATCTAGATTTCAGTCATGTTACTTGTGATCTTCGAGGACCCAATACTCTTGTTGTTTTGCTTGTCTACTAGAACCAAGTCTATCACAGTTTTTGTGTTCTACTTTCATTTTTGTTCCATTTTGGTTGAAGTTGTTGCGTGTTGGATACATTTACCTTTTAATTTCAAAATGATTGGGCCTATTGTATTCGCTATTGTTTCTGTTTTGAATTTTGCCACCTCTTATGTTATCCTATTGTGTTTGCTCTAGTATAACAAGTGTTCAGGGACTGCTAGCGAATGGATGCCCACCTGTTAACCTTTTTTGCAAAAGTGCCTGATTGGTTTCAGAATCTTGTGTCGAGGTATGTTATGAAGCTTTATATGCTTTAACTGGGAGTACATTCTCAAGTGATGGGACGTTTGCCAAAGAACTGTCAATTATTCTTGGACCTAGTGAAGAAAGGTTTTATCCTATTCAAGGACCAAAGAATCACCATCCCATCGTCCAGTGAAATTGCTCTCCACCTGCCGCTAAACCCTGTTTGCTTGTAATGAAAAGGATTAACTGTTCCATACCTTTCCTATCCTCACAGAACCCTCATCGTCAAAGTACAAGTTTGTATGCTTTTAAGCTGGTAAGCTGTTTACTGAGAGTTCCTCGCATTTGTAATCCGTCCTCATACCCCGACTGACTGGTTACCAGTCATACGCTATAATCCTTGGGAAAATTAGTCTTTATGCTTTGTGGATAGCGTATTCAAAGTCAATTTGTGTCCCATTTCGTTTGCTGGTGTCGAATTCAATTAATAAGCGTACAGTAGGCTATTAATCAATAGTTTGATCCTAAGAAAAATGTGCTGCATTTGACTCTTGCTCTATATGATTTTCTTTTTTTAAGTGTCAAGATGGTTAAGGGTAAAAAAAATTCAGTAATGGTCAACTGTGCTTACATTGATTAATTAATAATCAGTTTGAAGTGCATTTATATGGAGCTCTCATTAGTCATGTCTGCTTGTCAATCAATATGCAGTGACAGCTTTGCGGGCTATTAAGGAAAGCTTGATTGATCGAAACAGAAATCTCAATAATTGGAATCGTGGAGATCCGTGTACATCAAATTGGACTAGAGTTTTGTGCTTCAATAGGACATTGGAGGATGGCTATCGGCACGTCAGAGAACTGTATGATTTCAGCCTTTGATCTTGGTCTTGTTCAG
Organism: Codonopsis lanceolata; assembly: GCA_013146195.2. Lineage (NCBI taxonomy): Eukaryota > Viridiplantae > Streptophyta > Magnoliopsida > Asterales > Campanulaceae > Codonopsis > Codonopsis lanceolata. The sequence continues at coordinate 78,989,786 of CM028380.1, read as the reverse complement.
GAGAATTATGATCTGTCTATTAATATTCGTCTTTCATATGCTTTTTAGTATCATATTGTCCACTAAATTGCAAAGCCAAACACACCCAAGCCACTTTCTTAAGTTTCTATGTATCGTACACCATTAAACTCTTGTTAACTTAAAAATTTGCTGGTTCACAACCAAAAAATAAAATAAAATAAAATAATAAGATTTAGAAATAAAATGGGCAAACCTTTGGAGAACTTACTAGTTGTGGCTTGAACACATAAATGTACCTCAGTACCTGTGAGTCCTCCCCGCTGTCATGGCTGCTGGCTCATTGGTGAGGTTGCTTCACTATGATGTTACCTTCGCCAGTTCGAAATGCCAGCCTCTCTCCTCCAACTGGGAGTAAGGTTGCGTAACCACCCCCACCGCCCCCCTCCAAACAAACAAACAAAAAAAGAATGCAGAAATAGGACATTGATATTGGCGTGATTGTCTAGATATGTGGCCTTGTCTACGGAATCTCTTAAAATCGGATTATAATTGTTATATTTAATGATTTAAAGACAAAATAAGTTTTCTCATGTGACATTATGCAACTCCTATACAAATGCAATTATCCTTCTTTTGTGATGATTTTGTTTTCCCTTTGCAGGCAACTACTGAATATGAATCTCTCCGGAAGTTTATCATCAGAAATAGGGAAATTATCTTACATGCAAATATGGAACTAGGGAAATTATCTTACATGCAAATATTGTGAGTCAAATGTTATTTTGAATGCTACCTATTTAGCTGCCTCTTTTACTCCAGCAAATGGCAGGAGGGGCACTCTGCAATGGATTTCATATTGCTGGTACTGCATGCAATGTTTTTCTTTGTTTATACGTTCTCATGTACTTCTTTTTCTTTCTTTCTTATATAAAGGGATTTCATGTAGAACTTGATAAGTGGGAGTATACTGAGGGAAATAGACTCAATTATGTCTTTGGAGCTCTTGTAAGTTGAAGTTGTTATTTCCTGGATATATGCATCCACTGTACTCTAGGTTTTAATACCTTTAGGAAATAGATGCTGCTCATAACTGTTATGCATATAGTCATGATCTTAAGTTTCTAAATTGTTGGATGCCGTGTGCTATATTTTCTTGATAGGGACATTATTCAATTTCTTGCTTGTCGTTTGAAAAATACAATGCATTTCAGTTGCTCATTCCATTTCTTATTATGTGCATTCAGGCTCTTGAATGGAAATCAACTTACAGGTCCCTTGCCAGAAGAGATTGGTTATCTTTCTAATTTGGACAGGATACAAATTGACCAGAATCGCATAAATGGAGAGATACCTAAATCATTTGCAAACTTCAACAAAACAAGCACTTTTAAGGGTTTACTTCTCATGATATGTAGTCTACAAGCAACTGCTTATATTATTTATTAACCTTTTCATTTTTGATATAATAATCTACCTTTTAAATTATTATTATTACATATTTTCTTAACTATGATGATACGATGACTGCTATTGTTGCTTTCATATCCACTGGGCAGCCACATGAACAACAATTCAATTAGTGGGAAAATTCCACCCGAGCTGTCTAGACTGCCAAGTCTTGTTCACATGTAAGTTGGCGATTTGGATTGTTCACTTCTAAACCTCTTTTCTTGCGCATTCATGAGTGACTGATGAGGTAAATTTCTGCAGGCTGCTTGACAATAACAACTTAACAGTCTACCTTCCTCCCGAACTCGCGGAACTGCCAAATCTACTTATACTGTATAGTTTCTTTTCTTCAGTATATAGATGCGGAATAACAATGCCTTTATTTCTTTTTTATTTTTTTATTACAGTGATGATTCCTTGAATCCTTTCCCATTCCATGTGATTTGAACCTGCAACTACATGTGGGTGGACTAATCTTTATCCAGTGGTTCAACCTTGATCGCTGGAAAATTAGAATGCCATTCTGCTCAAACCATGCTATTGGTTTTTTTTAAAACTGATTCTACTTCATGTTATGGAAGGAACTAGAATGTCACTATATTTAGATTCTCAAGAGGTCTTATGCATAGTCATCATTGCTACCCAATGTATTTTGAATCAACTTCTGGGTGCACAAATTCCTTTCTTCTTTTTCCTTTTTCCAACTTTTAAGGTCATTTAATCTAATATTGATTTGTAGATTCTAATCAACTTCCTAAATTGGAAGAGGGTATGCCCTGGACTACTTTGGTCTTTAGAGAATAGAATAGAAACTACATGAATTCCAGTTAAGAACTGCTTACGGGATGGTGGGAATTCCTCGTGTCGGATTAGATAACAAGTTGGAATTAAGGCTTTGTCGTGTTACATATCCGTGACAGATGTATTGCGAACTACACTTACACGAGTTTCTTTTGTTACTGACTTGTTAGTTTGATTTTTGTTATTCTAGCAAGATCAAGTCTTTCCGTAGTAAGTTTGCATCGTATTTAGTAATTCTTGTTTCTTCCCTCTTTTTGGCAGTCAGCTTGATAACAACCACTTTGGCGGAAGCACAATTCCTACATCTTATGGAAACATGTCTCAATTGCTGAAAATGTAGGTGGATATGGTTACTGTTTTGTGCTTCTCTTTTGGTACAAATTATCCAGAGCCATGTCTCTCTTCTATGTAGTCATTAACTGGAAGCAAAGAAAACACACATTAGTTTACTATTCCAAGAAAACACACATTCGTAATATATTATCGTAAACCAAAGTAGGTTTATAATATATTATTGGGGAGGGGGGGAGGGTAGGAGATTTGTAGCCGGCTTTATAATTTCAACAATTGATATGAAAGATACATTTCCTTGTCAATCATATGCACGATTTTCGTGATGAGAAAGAGTGTGAAAAGAGATGGTTCTTAGTTGTGGAAATAATGACATTGAAATGATAGAATCTCGTGGTTGCCTTCTAAGTGATAATCAGCCGTGACTTTAGGAAAAGCAATCCTTTTCACTCTTTTTCGTGATGAGGAGATTTGTAGCCGGCTTTATAATTTCAACAATTGATATGAAATATACATTTCCTTGTCAATCATATGCACAATTTTCGTAATGAGAGAGTGGTTGTGGAAATAATGACATTGAAATGATAGAATCCCGTGGTTGCCTTCTAAGTGATGCAATTAGCCGTGACTTTAGGAAAAGCAATCCTTGATGAGGGACCATAAGGCTGCATTTTGACATTTTGTTGCCTAATTGAAATGCAGAAGAGCAGTCTCTTTTTTAACCATTATGATATGCTTAATTTTCCATTTTAGCGCAATTCACTTGGAACACTGGCTGTTTAGGATTGCGGACAAGGAGAGTAACTGCATATAGTGAAAAGATAAATTTTCGGGTAGCTTTATCTAGAAATAAAATCTAAAGTACGGTGGAGTACTTCTAGAAATGCTTCTTTTCCTTGAATTAACTATATTGTGATTTGTGCAAGTTCCTATTTACCTATTCTAGGTTGTTAATTGGAAGTTTGGAACTCTCATTTTTAAACATATCTCTGGTCTAACATCTCACTTCACTTTGCCTTGTCCATGCAAAAAACATACGTAATTTAGAGCTGTTGTTTTGCCCCCTTTGTGCTCTAGGGAATTTCATATGTTCTCGAAATAAGTTAAGAAGTATGTGTGTTTCCCTTTTTGGTGGGTCAAGATCGTTACCTTCCACTTTTGTTGGTTGTACCAGGAGTCTCAGAAACTGCGGGTTGCAAGGATCCATTCCAGATCTAAGCAGGATACCAAAACTTGCGTACATGTAAGTGTTGATTATTTATGGTTACAGAGGGAATGAAGTGGCAACAACTTTTTTCTTTTGGGCAATTTGTGCTTTGATCCTTCTAAAAGTTCTTATTTTCCACTATGAGATATTGGGGGTATCTATTTTGAGATTGAGAATCCTATATCCACCAGGCTAATCCATGATTTAAGTCTCTTGAGCTGGAAGGATCCTTCAAGTCATTGGTTTTGTTGTTTGTGGATAAATGTAGTCAGCTATCTGTAGACACCCCAATTTTGTACCCCTGATATGTAACTCTAACATGTGATATCAAGACCTGTGAAAACTTGAACAAATGTCAAGTTACAGGAGTTAAAAATGCAAAAGGCAAAGCAGGATGCGCAAAACAGTGAAATGCAGGGGTTAAAGTGTCAAAATTGAAAAATTGAACAGTGCCTTGGCGCGGTGCCCAAGGTGCTACAGGGTGCCTCCCAGTTAACACAATGTGCAGGTTGTGATGCGCGGTGTACAAGGAATTTAAGCATGCTGAGAGAAAAAGAATTCCCCGATGAGTCCCTCCTCCAGCCTATAAATAGGGAGCTCGGGGTCCGCCTTCGACACACCAATCAGTGATCACAAACTCTTCGCGTCCTCGTTACGCTGAGAGAAAATAGAGTGAGAGTGATAGTGAGTTCCTCCTAAAAAGCCTCGAAACCCTGTCAAAACTCCGCCAAACCTAAAACCAACCGTTTAAAGTGATCCCTAGCCCTCTAGTTAGGTATCCACCCTATTTTCCCGGTCCAAAAACCTCGGAAAGAGCCGTTGCTTTACCCGAGTGAAAAAGCCAAAATCACCAAAAATAAGTCGTTACTTTGCCCAAACCGCAACAACAGCAATATAAAAAGTCTCCATCTCTTAAGAAAGACAGAGCGAGCACATCACGCTCTGAAAGCTAAACCCTTTAAGATTATTTATTTTATAAAAGTTATTTTCAAATCCGGCCCGATGTAGAAAATATAAGTCGTTGTGCTGCCCGGATTTAGTTAGAAAATACTATGTAAAAGAGTTGTTATTATGGCCAAATATTTTTAAATGTATTTGTAATTATTGTAAGGAGACGGCTGCAAGTCCGTAAATAATGTAGCCATGGATGTGTTTACTTTTATTTCCTGTCTGTTAATGCTTTGTTTATTTGCTAAATAAATATAACAAAAAGCATACTTTAGCCAAAAACCGCTTTTGAGACCGAAAGGGTGAGTTGGGTGCCTAGCACCTTCCCAACTCGTAACTTAGCCTCCGGACCCGTTTTTGCAATCTCTGGTTTTTCTTTTTTTGGTTTTTCTTTATTTCTTCCTTAAAATAAAGATGGCGACTCTATAAAACATTTTGGATCCAGTGGGGCGTCGCAACACTCCTTTCTTGCACTTTTCCGTTTTCCCCTAAAAAAGGGAGAATGAGAATGAAAGAGTGATGTATTCCTATATCTTGGTATCCCCTAAATAAGGGATAACTTGATGTAGAAAACCCAAAGCACTCATAGTGATCCGAAATAGGCCATAAGGCTATTTTCATAAAATCCATAGTGGGGCCTCGCAACATCCTTTTTTGCACTTTTCCGTTTTCCCCTAAAAAAGGGAGAATGAGAATGAAAGGGTGATGTATTCCTATATCCTGATATCCCCTAAAAAAGGGATAACTTGATGTAGAAAACCCAAAGCTCCCATATTGGACAAAAAATTCACTGAAGTTACCGAGGCGTATTCAAACGTGCTATCTTAGACAGCACTCCTTTCGCACTTTTAATTTCATCTTCTCCTAAATAAGGGAGGATGGAATGAGAGCAGTGGTGTCCCGCATCCGCACGTACGCGCACCCCTATCCAAGGGCGCTCTGGGGCCGGGGCGCGGGGGCAGTCCCGGGAACCCACACTATCGTACATTAATTATTTTTTAGTGATAACCATTAGTATTACGAGTAACAAATTGTATATTTCAGAGACCTCAGTTCAAATCAGCTTAATGGATCTATACCAACAGCAAGGCTTTCTACTGATATGAGTTCAATGTGGGGATTCTTTGTCTTCTTTGATCAATTTAGTGCCTAATAGAAATTGTACTATGTTTTATAGGGTGTATGCTTGAAATTTTGAGTTTTTGGATTTCAGTATGCTGTAATACACATGGACTTTCTTAACAATCACCATGATAAACTTTACAGAGATTTATTAAACAACCAACTTACTCGGAGTATTCCTGCCAACATTTCAGGCCTGCCATGTCTCCAGAGATTGTAAGCATTCTTCAACTTGCTTTTCTGTCGTCTCTAATAAACTTTTGGTTTCCTTAGATGGCAATATCTGAAAGTGGTTTGTTTTTTTACATTTTTCGCTGTCACCTTACTTATGAACCATTTAGTTTTATGTCAACGGATGTCGTAATTTGGAGTTGTTATGAATAAAGGATTGCATATCACTCTTGACTGCAGATCTCTTTCAAACAATTCATTGAGCGGTTCCATTCCATCCACAATCTGGCAAAATAGGACATTCAACGAAACTGAGAGCCTTATCTTGTAATTACCCGTAGCAAAAAAGTCATAATTCAAACTTGTTGTCTCCGAGTCTCTCACTATATACACATTTGTCTGTGTGTGCGTGTGTGTTTCTATCTGTTCACAATATTTGTGCTCTCTAGAGCAAGTGATGCACCAATTTCTGACCCAAAAAAAAAGGAGATGATTTTGTTTGCTCTTGTTCCGATTAGTTTATTTTTATGATACTTCATTAGCATATTTAGAGAATTAGAGTGGGTTGAGCAATATAATATTTCAGTATACATATATGCTCTTTCATACTGCAGGGATTTGCAGAATAATAGGTTTTCAAATATTTCTGGCAGCCCTAATCTCCCTCGAAATGTCACCCTCAGGTTTGCTAAATTGCTTGGTCTATTTAATTTTTCTGAATTGTTTTCTGGCAGCCCTAATCTCCCTCGAAATTTTCATACACAAATGCATGTTTGGTTAAAACATTTCATAACCAAACCCAATTTTATTGTTTTTCTTTGTTTCATTTAAACAATTCAGCCTTCAAGGAAACCCTCTATGCTCAAATGGCAACCTGGTCCAGTTCTGTGGATTTCGGAGTACAAATATTGTCAGTCATCTTGAGAACTCGACAAAATAAAATGATAGTTGTCCAACTGTGGGATGCCACGAGTACGCTCCAGCATCTCCCACATGATGCTTCTGTGCTGTACCCCTGATTGTTGGTTATCGGTTGAAGAGCCCTGTATTCTTTGATTTTAAGCCATGCGAGGATTCATTTGATGTGTACTTATACTCTGGTCTGAAGATTAATCTTTATCAGCTTGATCTTTATTCATTTGAATGGCAAGCTGGCCCTCGACTGCAGATGGACTTGAAGATATTTCCTGTTTAATTATATGGATAACAGAACTTACACCTTCAATAGGAGTGAGCTCCTACGGATTATGAGTTTGTTTACAGGATGGACAATTCCTGATAGTGAAATTTTTGGACCTTACGAACTTATCTACTTCAATCTTTTGGGTCCTTACACAGATGGTTAACTCATCTGACATGTTCTTTTCTTTTTTCCTCTTAAACAATTTTATATTGCAAAACCTTAGGTTATATGTTCATATTTTCTATTGATCTGAACACATTTTCTGTTATATAACTTGATCAGTTTTGGCTCTTACAGAAATAGAATTATTATCAAGGTTACATCACTCGTAATTTGGTGTCTTTGCTTGGATACTGCGATGAGAAGGTGAACAGGTACATTCAACTTCACTATATTATGCCCATCCATCTTTTTAGCTGTTGCTTGACGCCTTGACCGATAGCTCATTTGAATTGCTGATTAGTAGAAACTAGAAAGGACAGGAGTACGTGAACATGGAGTGGAATATAGAAAACATATCTGGAGATATTGTGGACGTAAATGAATTTTCAAGATGTAAAGTGATTTGTATTTACCTATTTGCATGCAGATGTTGGTTTATGAGTTCATGCCTAATGGCACTCTGAGGGATCACCTTTCTGGTACATTGTAATAAACTTCCCCAACTTACTTGTACTATTAATTGGATTCAATTTTGAGTTTGGCTTGTATGAGTTGTGGTTTGTATGCTTGATAGTTTCTAAATTTCTACCTTATGGTTTTTTACAGCAAAATCAAAAGAGCCTCTGAGTTTTGTTAGGAGATCAAGAATTGTATTGGCTTCAGCCAAGGGTATTCTCTACCTACATACAGAAGCCGACCCTCCAATATTGCATTGAGATATCAAGGCTTTACAGCAAAAGTTGCTGATTTTGCACTTTCTACACTTTCTCCAGTTCCTGATATTGAAGGAATGTTGTCTGGTCATGTTTCAACTGTTGTTAAGGGGACTGCGGTAAGCACAAGTTTTTTGATAGTGTACGTACAGCATTGAAACTTGCTAAGTAGGTCAATGGTCGATTTTTCTTTGGAGTACTTTTTTTTTGTCTCCATGCAAATTTAGTTCTCCTTAATGGTGTTTTATTTTAGTAAAGCATGACATTTTGAAGTCACATCTTATACTCAAGAGCATCTTTCATTTAACTATCAATAGCTAAACTCGATAATCATTTACATGGTTTAGTTTTTATGATGATCTCGTTCAGATGTCAATTCTGAATATTAGAAGCATTTCTTTGCAGGGGTACCTTGGTCCTGAGTATTTCCTGACTCATAAGTTGACAGACAAAAGTGATGTTTATAGCCTTGGGGTCGTATTTCTAGAGCTCATGACAGGAATGCAGCCATGCATGTTGTTTGTAGAAAAGCATAGGTTGAAGGTTCATTGTTTGATGGGTGATTCCTATAACATCAAGTGAAAAAATTACCTTAATTACTGACTAAACGAACCTGCAAATATGATTGCGTCTGTCTTAAGCATTTTCTAAGTATTCAACTAGAAAGTTTTTGTCGTAAATTCTCCGCTGTGACGTTGAAAAACTATACTCCTTCCTTATTTAGTAAAGTTAATTTTTACGAAAACCATTTTTTTTAAAAAATCATCTCGCAGACCATTTAGTATGCTCTATTCGTTCCTAAAATAAATAGTCTACCTCTCTTTTTCATTACTTCCAAAATAATAATTATAAAAAAAGTTTAATTTTTAAACCTTTTCTTTTTTGAATACTCCATCTATTCTGGGCAAAGAGTCAAACTTTTTTTTTATTTTTAAATATGGCACTTTTAGTAGTAATCAAATAACGTTTTTATTTTTTAATAATTTTTGAAAATACTCTTTAAATAAAATATCTAAAAATGAAATAACTTCATTGAAAAATACTCTACATCTTAATCTACTTATTAGCTATTATTAAAACAAAAACTGCTGTTGTCATGTAGCACTTTTATGAGAAATAACTGTCACATATCAACTTTATGTAAATGAGAAAATATTTTTATTTTATTTATTGTCAAATAAAGCTTAATTTAAAAATATATTTTATCATGTTTACTTTATACAAGTTTAATCCATTTTCATTGCTCTACTATTTTATTTATACAAGTTATTTACGGGATTTTATGTTAATATTCTTTTCTAATAATCTATATATATGAATTATTAATTGAGTAAAATTTTCATCAACCGACAGTGTAAAATCTTTTTTACACAAGCGGCTATTGGATTATGACACGTGTCAATCACAATCTCTATCTTGATGTATTTAGATTTTGGTTGCTCACGTGTCGTGTTCTAAAGGTTGTTTGCTGATGCGTCCAAAATTTTCCAAGACGCACTGGACTTTTCCAATTGGATACCTGGCTTTCAACGTATCCTATATTTTTTAGGCCCAACTCTACAAGTAAATCAAGCAAACCGTGAACTAGGCAGGGGCACTCCCTGCAACAGCCCTCCGGCGTGAGAATTAGCACAAGTACGCAAGAGAGTGTAAAATTTGGCAGAGTTTAGGCAAGTTAGTAAAAATCACGTACCTCCCTCCTTCATTTTGAGGGGCTTTTATAGTTGTTGCCGGAGAGAAAAACTGATCATAACCGCCCATTAAAGTTCATGTCATAAATGGCGGGCATATTAACTGCCTCATTAACTGTCTCATTCATCACAACGGTAACATGGAGAGTTTTCCGGATATATCCGTCATCAACTAACGATAACTCTTAAATGAACGAGCATAACACATCCTGCTCGCTACATGTTCCTGCTCGCTGGTCAAGCCCCCAGCTCACTTTCACTTCTTGCCCGCTGAAAGTTAAGCACCAAGCTCGCGGTATATTAAAACCATTTAATCCTTCCCTCGTGCCTTTGATCTTAGGATACACGTGCACTGCCTGTGAATGATGATCATGTGTCAGACACATGACCCATGTTTTGGGCCTATTGGGCCGGGCAGTTCAGTAGCCCTCTACTCCTTGTTTACCGAGTATTCATGCTCGAAGCGAGGAGAAGGACCTAGAATTCATAAATCAAATAGCCCTTAAAACATAATTAAATCCTTTAATATGTGGATCGAATTGTCCACGGTCCAAGGTTTAAGCAGATGGTAGCCCAAAAAGGGTTTTTAGAGAAAGAAAACCGTCACCCGCCGCCTCTATGAAGAGACAAACCCACTTTCCTAACGCATCATTAATGCCGCCTCGATCCAAGAGCCTCGAAAACTGAGCCTTAATGATGGGTAGCCTCCAAACGACGGCCTCACTATGTATAAAAGCGGGAGTCTTCCCCCCATTCCAATTTTTACCATTAAAAGATATTGAAGCCGACAAAGAAACCCATTTCTGCATTTGAAGATTGCTTTTGAGCCGATCTTGCTCACACCAGCACTCACTCCACAACAATCTTCCCAGATCTACAGCCTTCGCTCTTCGACGAAAAACATGTATTTTCTTAACTCTCTTCTTCTATTTCTTCACCAAACTTGACTGCTTTTAACCCCAAATTAGGGTTCCCCAACATTATTCTTCCACATACAGTCTCTTCTAGAAATAATATGTCGAAAACTCGAATTCAAAATAGACTATCAAAACGTAATCTTTTAGGTTTCGATTCCTTCACTTCATCTTGCCTCCCCTTCTATCACCAAACCATTCCAGTCCAAATAAGGGAATCGAGGAATACATGATCGGTGCCCTGCTCACCGATCCTAGGACAGGCTCTTGCCATGGGTTTTTACTTGATTTACTTTTGCCAGACTACCAGAGCAAGGTTTAACACGTGTTCCTCGATTCCTGTTTCCTGTAGGATGTCCAGCGACGAAACCCAATCAGAAATTGAAGGCCGGAGCTACGACCATGGTGCTCCTGAAGAAAACCCACCGTCTACAAGTTCCAGCTCCGAGGAAAGCGAGCAAGAAGAAATTACTTTAATTCCGCGAAGACGAAAACCCCAACACTTAACAGAACCAGAAACGAGCAAAAACCAACAAGACCTTTCCGAAAATGATCGAGCTGGAAACCTTCCCTGCTCGAGTAATTCCCAACCTGACAAAATCAAAACTCCTCCAAACAAATCGTTTCCAACATCCCACCCTCGATCAAATGGGACGAATTGACTTGTGAAGATGAGGTCAGTACCTGGTTTTATTCCTTAGGCATGGATCCCAAGCACTACCGGGTACGAGCCTTCGACCTGGATATCAATGAAAACGGGCATAATTACCAAGGAGACAAAATGGTCTTCTATTTCGATTTTTTCGCAGTAGGGCTTCGCCTCCCCCTTGACCCATTCGTCGTAGAATTCCTAAACGAAACCAACTCCCTCCCTGCGATCTGACCCTTACAACAGTAAGGTTTCTGATGGCATACACAGTTGCCTGCAGGCTGCTCGGGTTCGAACCCGAGATGACCTTGTTTAGGAAGTTCTTCTTATTCTCTTTAGACAAAAAATCTGGGCGTATCACAGGACGCTCAAACCCAAATTACTTTAAGCTTCTGAATGACGGCCCAAATAAGGTAGATGGCTGGGATGGGAAAGCCCTACTAATTGAGTCAAGTGTCGGCTGGCCATTTGCTCCCTACCTTCATGACTATGGGCTCCCTGAATATGACAAGACTACTTTTCCGAGCTGGCGAACCCAAAATAGCCAGGGCCTTCAGATCGCTGCTCGGGGTAAAAGAGGGACGAGATGGTCGAGCTGGACAAGACTGCGTACTTGACTGGCGAGCCCTCACATCCGACTTAGCCCTTCTTCGTCTAGCCGGGATCATAAGTTGGCCCGTGGAGGGAGTCGAGCCACGAGTTACCATTGAGCCCGAACTACCACATCCATACTGGGGCCAATGTCATGGAAACAAATTCCCCAGTGAATGCCCTGAATGTGCGCGAACTGGAACCAACTGCATACCCCTTTTTCACTTACTGGTATGCTCCTTAACTCTGTTATTTATGTCAAACTTGTAAACTTATTGTCTTTCATTTTTCTTATACTCTTCCTCTAACTCTTGCAGACATGAGGCAGTTGACTGACGTAAACAAGTTCCTCCAAGCCGCTAAGAAAGGAGCGAGCAAAAGAAATAAACATTTGTCTACCAGCCGCAGCTCTTCCAACTATTCCACCACGCCACGGGCGTGGTACCAAACGAATCGCCAAAACCAAGCCAACCATGCTCCCCAAACCCATCGCTCAAAGGGTTGACCCACCCAACTTGCGAGAGGATTCTTATGTTAAATTTATATCTCGATCAAGACATTACATTAGTTTTATACTCTGGCTAATCGGGCCAGATCGATTAAACCGTGTATAGAACTTTGCCTTGTATAGTTTTTGCAACCAGTTCATCTGGAAGACCACTTCTCAACCTAAGACCTCGTCAAAGCTTAAGATCTAGAGATCTCTCCACCGATCCGCTTCACAAATTAGCTAGCTCGATTAATTCAAACTACCCCATTCCATATATTATTTGAATTAATCCACTTTTCCCCGACCAAGCCGAAAGCAACTCTTCCGAAAAGCGTGCTCGAACGTAAAGCGCATCGGCTTCATCTCGGGCCACTCATCGCCCACCTTTTGAAGATCTCGAAATGATTGCCCGATGCTCTAGTTATCTGTGAAGACGAAATTGATTGACATTTCCATGCATTTAAATTTATGAATAGAGGGAAGTCTTCGCCCTCTACTTTTGAAATGCACTCGCTTCGAAAGAATACCGCCATGAAGACTGCAAAGAGACAACCTGGTACACAACTCCAAGTCTTTCACCAAGGCATTCAATAGATCCTCACCAAGTCTCGCAACAACAAGCAGTCGCTTCAACAATTATTGATTCCTTGTTGTTTACTTCCACTATATTTTTTGCACGATTAAATATCTTGTACGAGCGACGTGTCTAGACCCAAACACAAGTCAATATTTTGTACACGATCCATTAGGGATTCTTTGTAATTGATCAAGCGGAAAACATAGTGCATCCAAGGTTGATCGCTTCGTGGTCGAAGCACTCATTATAGTGAACCATCCCAAAATACTTGTGACCGAACCCTTAGTTTCTCCATTTCACGTAACTTAAGTAATCAAAGGTCTATCTAGTCCTTATCTGACTGAAATTTCTTTGAAGGTCTTCCGCCTAAATAATGATTCTTTTCATAGATTGCAAGTAACTTTCAAGAACTTACTTAAAAGTTTTAAAGTGTTAATAAGCCATTCAACCCCCCTTCTAGCTTATTATTGTGCTCATTGGGACCACAATCACCCCAAGCCAAAGTCCCCGATCGAGAAAAAAACATTGAGTCGACAAGGTCGTGCTCGAAGATACCAATCCATCCACTCCATCGGCATAAAGACAATTTCCTTATGCCCGAAGACCAAGAAATTTGGGGATTATTGACAAAATTAATATTTTTTAAGCGCAACGAAGATGCGACATGGCATGGCGGAGTTCGAAAGAAGAGTGCAGCAGCCTCGGTTGCTCGGGAAGTCGGGAAGTCAGATGTGCTTGACCGAGGTAAATATTTCTCTCTTCTCACAATCCATTTATCCCTTAACATTCCTCAAACACCGACAATACATTTATTTGCGGATTGCCAATAAAAGCGGAATGTGCGATCGCCTAATCAACAACATCAATTCCAATGCCGCTATGACGAAGGAGAAAACCAACCGGAGGAAATCGTTAATACTCCGTGTTAAAGCGTCGAGGAGACTCTCATAAAGTGACCGAACTCTCCAAAGTCGAGGCCGAAAAAGAAAAGCATGGAGTCCATTTGGATTTCTCCAAGAAATGAAGAAACATCCCGGCCACCCAAACCCAAGCTGGAAGAGGCCAAGGCCGCAAACTATCGGCGGAGAATAAATTGAAGGAAGAAATCTCTCGGCCCAAGAGCAAAACAAACTATTATTGAGGATTATCGACGATTTTCTTTGTTTGTATTAAATGAAGCTTATCCTTTTTTCGAGGAGCCATAAGGCAAATCTCATGGCTTATCCTTTTTCCGACCGAAGCCTCGCCAGGGAGTACCAAACCGCCTTTCATGGCTAAGGCACCATGCTCTTGTTATCGAGGGACGGCTATCCGACCGAAGCGCTGCATCTCTTGTTGAGGTGGGGCCGGAAAAACCCTCTTTATCCCCGACCTCCATGCTCTTGTTCCGTATGAGTAGGGAATCCTGAGGCTGATCCGGCCCGAAGTCAAAAGTGAGTTATGCCACCCAGATGAAAGAACGATAGTCATCCTCGAAGCCAACCCACGAAGAAACAAGCGATCACCGATCGAGCATCTTCCATACAATCACTCCTCCTAATGCCCGAAGTTTCCTTTTTGGCCTGCCATGGTCAAAAACAATGTCTATAGTTATTTGAACAATTTTATCTTTCTGGTTCTCCAAACAATTTACTTTCTTGGTCATGTAATATTTGCTACTCCTTATACTTTTAATGTCTCTGCCAATATATTTTGACCGTTCATCTTCGAACAAACAAGCTTCTTAAATTAAGACAACTCTTTCCCACAAGCAAAAGCATTTCTTATGCTTGTGGATGAGAATGATCAAGAAGAAACAAAATAACTCGAACACCAATTCTTTTACACGAGTAAAGATAACTTATGCTAGTGAAAAAGAAAATAATCGAGTACAAACAGAACCACTAACTCGAACACCAACTCTTTTCGTGAGCAGAAATAGCATATGCTCGTGAAAGAGAATAATCGAGAATAATGAAAAGCAATTAACTCGAACACCAACCCTTTCTTACGAGCAGAGATACCCTATGCTTGCAAGAAAGAGAATAATCGAGAATATATTAACTTACTCAAACACCAACTTTCATACCGAGCAAGGGAACTTCCCTGCCCGCCAAAAGTATAATTGAGCTTTATATTAACACTATAAGCTGAAACAATTGCATATCCATTCCATCATCACTTACAAAATAAGAGGGGGAGATAAATGGATTACATATTACCAATCACCGATAGTATTTCTTCAAGTGATCTGCATGCCATGGATGTTTCAGCTCGCTCCCATCCTCTGTTCGCAACACATAAGTCCCTTCCTTAACAATTCTGACAATCTGAAAAGGACCTTCCCAATTTGGCGAAAGTTTCCCCCACTCTGCTCGATGGCCTGTTGCTTCAATTTTGCAGAGAACCCAATCGCCCACAGCAAATGACCGACCACGAACCCTTTTATCGTGGTGGGCCTTTGCTCGCTGTTTGTAATTAGCCATTCGCAATTTGGACTCCAACTGTTTCTCTTCTAACAGATCAAGATCGGCTGCCCGAGCTACACAATTGGATTCAGCATTATAGCGTGATACCCTATGATTGGGCAAGTACATTTCCACCGAGGTCATGGCTTCAGATCCATAAGCCATTGAAAAAGTTGTTTCCCCAGTAGGACCCCTGACTATCGTCCTTACCGCCCACAAGGCTGAAGGTAATTCATCCACCCATCTTCTCGCCTTGTCTTCCAGGTTTCGTTTGAGGACATGCAAGACTTGCTTGTTAGCAGCCTCAGCCTACCCATTACCCTGTGGATATGCCACCAAAGACTGCCAATGCTTCACACGCATCTGCTCGCATACTCTTGTGAATTTCTCTTAAAATTGAGTTCCATGGTCGGATACTATTGCTCGCGGAACTCCAAAACGGCACCATATGTTTTCATGAACGAAGTCAATCACATTGACTTCGCTAATTGTGGCCAAAGGCTTAGCCTCCACCCACTTAGTAAAATAATCCACAACGACCACCGTATACTTAAACTTTGATCGGGCCAAAGGAAATGGGCCAATAAGGTCTATACCCCACATGTCAAATGACTGTGATGCTACAACAGGAGTCTGCTCGGTGGAGGGTAAGCGAGGTATGTATGCATAGCGTTGACATTTGTCACAACGCCGAACATACATTTCTGCATCCCGCCTCAAAGTAATCCAGTAAAATCCTGCAGCTAAGACTTTTTCTGCCAAAGACCTTTGACCAGGATGACCTCCACATTTTCCTTCGTGTATTTCTCCCAAAATGCCCTCGGTCATCTCTGGTCGAACACATCTGAGCAATGGTCTGGTGTATGACCGCCTATAAAGTATGTTATCCAAGATGACATACCGGAATGACCGCTTCTGAATAGTTCGAGCCTCCATCTTGTCTTCGGGCAAAGTCCCCTACTCGATGTAAGCCTTCAAATCATCTATCTAACACTTTGCCGTAGGCTCAATGTCCATGATCACCTCTTTTTCTATTCCTGGAGTCTCCAAATATTCAATCATAACCCCTGGATGCAGAGATTGAATTTCATCTTTGGCCATCTTGGACAAATAGTCAGCTCTCATATTATTCTCGCGAGCTATCCGCACCAATTCCCAATAATCAAAGTCCTTCAAAACCTCTTTCACCATAGCACAATAGCGAACTAAAACGTGATGGTGAACAACATAATCGCCCCTCACTTGATTCACAACCAACTG
The DNA here is from genome assembly GCA_013146195.2 of Codonopsis lanceolata. Taxonomy (NCBI): domain Eukaryota; kingdom Viridiplantae; phylum Streptophyta; class Magnoliopsida; order Asterales; family Campanulaceae; genus Codonopsis; species Codonopsis lanceolata. The sequence continues at coordinate 78,973,159 of CM028380.1, read as the reverse complement.
TGAATCACAATAAACAATCACCTCTCGAACTCCCACATCTTGCGCGAGCTCGAGCCTTGCGATCAAGGCTTCATACTCTGCCTGATTATTGGATGCTGGAAATTTAAAACGCAAGGCCTTTTCGAATTCCACATCCTGCTCGGGTGGAACTAGCACCAATCCTGCTCCACTTCCAAACCTACTAGCTGAACCATCTACATGTAATTCCCAGCAATACTATGGTCGGGGCCTTTGAATTGGTGTACTCGTTGGTGCAATCTTAGAAGGAACCTTCTCTTCGCACGAATCCTTGAAGCTAGTCTCTGCTACAAAGTCTGCCAAAGCCTGTGCCTTAATTGCTCGCCGAGGTTGATAATCAATATCAAACTCAGTTAACTCAATGGACCAGGTGAGCAAACGACCAGAAGAATCTGGCTTGTGCAAAATTTTCTGAGAGGCGTGTCCGTGTACACAATGATTGAATGTGCAGAAAAGTAAGCTCGAAGTTTCCGAGCAGCAACAACAAGCGAATAAGCCAATTTCTCTGCATTAAAATATCATCCCTCCACCGTAGTGAGGGCCTTTGAAACATAATAAATAGGCTTTTGCACATTACATTCTTCCCTAATTAACACAGCGGCTACAGCCTGCTCTGTGGCCGCTAAATACACAAACAATGTCTCACCAAAAACCGGGCTGCTCAACAAAGGAGGACTTCCCAGATATTCCACTAGCTGCTCGAAAGCCTTCTGACATTCAGTTGTCCACTCGAACCCCTTGTTTCCACGGAGAACCTTGAAGAACGGTAAACATCTTTCTGCCGACTTAGAAATGAAGCGACCAAGGGCTATCACCCTACCATTGAGCTTTTGAACATCTTTGATACATCGAGGAAGCTTCATAGTGACCAATGCCTTAATTTTTTCTGGATTGGCCTCTATACCCCTCTCAGTTACCATGAACCCCAGAAACTTGCCTTTCACCCCGAACACACACTTGCTCGGGTTAAGCTTCATGTTATTTTTTCTAAGGTTGGCAAAGGTTTCGCCCAAATCAACTGTATGCTCGTGCCCTTTGGTCTTCACCACCATGTCATCAATGTAAGCCTCTACATTTCTGCCAATCTGCGAACTGAAGACCTTATTCACCATCCTTTGATATGTAGCTCCTGAATTCTTCAATCCAAATGACATCATCTTATAGCAATATAGCCCTCCTGCTGCTCGGAAAGCTGTCAGAGCCTTATCCTGCTCGTTCATTTTGACTTGGTGATATCCAGAATATGCATCAATGAAGCTTAGAAGCTCGAACCCCGCTATAGCATCCACCAGCTTGTCAATTCGAGGTAGAGGATAACAATCCTTCGGGCAGGCCTTATTCAAATCAGTGAAGTCTACGCACATTCGCCACTTGCCATTAGACTTTTTGACCATAACAACATTAGCCAACCAAGTTGGATAATGTATTTCTTCAATGATGCCCGCGCTGAGCAGCTTCTCAACCTCCTCCTTAATAGCTTGATCTTTTTTCAACAGAATAGATTCTAGGCCGCTGTTGAATTGGCCTGAAAGCTGGATCCACATTGAGACAATGCAAAGCCACAGCCTCACTCACGCCTTACATATCCTCCAGTCTCCATGTAAAAACATCCAAAGCGTCTGGCGCTTGATCAAGGCTTGCCCGAGCTTGTTGACAATGCCTTGCCAATTTTTATCTTTTGCTCGGGGTAAGCGATTGATAACCACCTCCTCGAGCTCATCCTGAGCCGTAAATTCTGGCTCATCCCGCATTTGGAGTGTATCACACTCCACCTTCTCTTCTTCCTCAGCCTGAGTCTCAACCGGATCAAGCTGATCCACATCCATATCCTTTGCTTGTTCAGCTTGTCCCCCCGACCCCAATGTCGGCAAAGGACAAGTGTTCTCCTCGCAATCATTACTCAGTGCCAAGCTTGTATCAACATCCTGCTCGGCCTGCCCCCCGACTTCAATGTCGGCAAAAAGCAAATGTTTGCCCCGCAATCTTCTTCATTCACTATAGCAACCGTTGATGGCCCCACAGTCACATGAAATGTCTCCTTGGTGCTAACAGTGATTTTCTGCTCGCCGTACTCTAAGGTCAACTTTTGCTTTTTCCGACATCACACGCACATACTCACCGAGGCCGGTGACTCCTCAATACTCCTACTCCTTGATCGGTATAGAATTTAGCTCGTTGGTGGGAATGGACCGCGACCATTTGAAACTTGGTCATGCTCGGCACCCCAGATAATGTTATAAGGAGACTTTAAGTCAATCACCATGAAAGTGATCTTCTCAACTTCGCGTGCGCTCCCTTCACCAATGAAGACCTCAATTTCGGCCAGTGCCTTTAACCGGTACTTTATGGCTAGTGAAGCCCTCCAGTGTCCCAGCATACGGTTTGAGGCGATCATCACTCAATTCCAAACCCTGAAAACATGAATAATACATCACATCCCTGCAAGCTCCAGTATCAACCAAGATTCGATGCACAACCCAACCGTCGACTAGGGGCGAACAATTAGGACTACTCTCTGCCCATTGCTCGCCCGCCACTGCGAGTAAATTGTATTGTTTCCTCTCCGGCTTGCAAAGTAGTAGGTCGATACAACCCTTCGACAAGGAATAAATGCGCTTCCGAGCTGGTTGGAGTGGGCTCCTCATCCATTATGACATTTATTACCCCTCTGATCGGTGGGGCATCTCTTCGGGGAGCATTCCCCCTGTTTCCTCCATCTCTCTTGAACCGGTCTAGCCGGCCTTCATTGATCAATTCTCGAATGGCCTTTTTCACGGCCAACACTCTGTTGTGTGCCCATAATCATCATGATAAGCACATCTCTTCGTCAATCGAGTATCTGCCGTCCGGGATTCATACGAGGTGGTGAGGAAGCTCATCTCGAATCTCATACATAATATCCTCAAGCGTATTGAGCGGGGTAAGATCGGCCTCCGAAGAAGGAATTCTCTCGGGTGATCATATCTTGACTTGCCTTTTATTGTATCCACCGCCCACGGCCACAGCCATTACCTTTGGAATTTCCCCGGCCTCATTGCTTTCCTTCTTCTTCTTTCTTTGCGGTCTCTCCCGACACCATTTCGAGCCAGCATTAACATTTCTGCACTGCGTTTTGGGCTCGCGCATGCTAAGTTCCGACCTCAATTCACCTTCTCCCTCGAGTAGGCCGTTTCAAAGCACAAGTTACTTCACCTCCCGCTTCGGTCAACCCAGTGGAACTTGCTCCAATACTTTTGTAAACCGCTCCAAGTAACTAGCGGTTGACTCATTTGCCTCCTTGCTTAACCTCGACAAGTCAACCCGTCTTCGCCAACGTGCCCAAGGTCCCAAAGTCCGCTAGAAACTTTGTTCGCAGAATCAGCCCAATTGTTAATCGATCAAGTGGCGTGCAGCTCCCATCCATGCCAATGCCTTTCCTTGCAAAGCTCCCACAAAGCCCGTGATCTTCAATGCCTCATCCAAGTCACTGTGCCAATTTGAGACTCAAATGACATCAACCGCCTCGCTTGCCTCCGTCTTCCAGTATACTCCTTAATGTTTGGCTCAGAAGATGAGTCCCCTTTGGCGGTGCATTCTCAATCCATGGTGCCAATCGTGTTAGCGGATGTACCTAGAAAATTTCCATCCGTAGCTTTGCTCGCTCCCACGCCTCTATACGGCGCTTCAAATCCTCAAAATCCTGCATGTTTATGGTTGAAGGCAAACCACCACGGGCCAGCCGAGGCTATACCACTGCGGCATTAGAGGGCCCGCTCGCGGGGACCCATAGCTCCAAAAGCTTGAGTAACCCCCACAGCCTGCGCCATTGTGTCGGGCAACAGACTACCCTAGCGAGCCGAGCAACCGGCTCATTAATGGCCACTAAATTTCTTTGAGAAAGATCTGTCTCGATTGATGCAACTCCTTTTTCCTTAGAATGATGAGACAAATACCCTTGAGATTGCCGCCTGGGAAGGCGTGCCCGATTTATGACGACGAGCATGGGATCGCTTGGAGATGGTGAAACGATGATCGCTACGAGCATGTGTCCTCGGAGAGGGCGAGCGAGGTCTCGATGATGCGACCTTCGTGGGAATGTTTGTGATCGTCGTTGACGAGATCAGACGGCCGAATCTTCCCCCTCGTGGTCCCGCTGCGTGAATGCACCGGGCACAACCCTGCGACTAGCTCGGCTACCCTCTTGTTGATTTCGCCCTTTTGACTCCCCGCTCACGTTGCCTATTTCGAGGAATGACATCTGATTCAATTGATTACCCCCAGTCCTCGATCCACTCGCCGCCTCGCCGCTTGCTGGCAGGCTTGGAGCGCATAAAGCCGGTAAGGGATCCAATTCGATGGGTAGAAGCGATTTCCCCCATAACGATCAACTGCAAATTGTCTGGTGCATTTGCCCCAAATATATAGCTTTGACGAAGAGCTTCCTTTCGAATTCATTTGCCAATCCAACCCCACGCCCGCTATCGCACTTAGCTAAAGAATCAACACCGCAGTTGATTAAGCTCGATGGCGAGCATCATGAGGAGGCGAGGGTTATTTCAAATTAACCCGATTAAGACTGGAGTTGCATGTACATCCTCCTATCAAGACTACCATTGACACCATTGACGCCGCTCTTTTCTCCGCCATTACCGAAACTTACCAAGAACAAACTTTCAATTCATCAAAGAATGCTTCGTTTCCCTAAGAATGCGAAACCACCTGACGCGATAAGGCCCAAAATCTTCCTAGAAACGCATCGGACTCTTCCAATTGGATACCCCGGCTTTCAACGTATCCTATATCTTCAAGGCCTAACTCTGCAAAAAGTAAATCAAGCAGAAACCGAACTAGGCAGGCACTCCCCGCAACTGGGTGGCAAAATTTATCCAATCCATCGGGTCATCTCGTTATATCCATTATAAAGACTTATTGGTTATTATCCATTATTAGGTTAATGGGTGTTAATGGATATTATCCATTAACACCCATTAACAAAATGGATAATTATGGATAATTAACCCGGCATCCATCTGGATTATCCACTAATGTCACCACCTCAACCGCCTCCACTCCACCGCCCGCCGCCCACCACACGGCCACCACCACCCCGCCTCCGCCCCACCGCCTCCCACCGCCGGCAACCACCACCACCCGCCTCCAACTGCCACCGCCGCCCACCACTAGCCACCAGCTCTTTACTTAAAAAATAATAACAATTAGTTATCCATCGATTTATCCACTAATATCACCACTGCCAACCGCCTCCACCCACCGCCCGGGCCGCCCACCAAAGCCACCACCACCGCCCGCCGCCTCCCACCCGGCAGAACCACCACCACCCGCCTCCAACCGCCACTCGCCCACCGCCCACCACCAGGCCACCAAATTTCTTTAAAAATAATAACAATTTAAATATATACAAGATTCAAATCAACAAATTGCCTTACAACAAAGCTTGTTACCACTAGACTATACCACTTTTGATATATATTTGAAAGTTAATATAAATATGAACAAGTAATCATAAAAATTATTGATTATTATGAACGTATTTGTTATTTATTTTGGATTAAGAATATTTGTTTGTTATTTATAATTTATAATTATAATGAATATAAATTTTAATTTTTTAATAAGGTACTTGACTTTTTATTTTTTCTTACTTTTACATAATCATTTATTATTGTCAAATCAATAAACACGATATTTTCTATCTCACAACTATGTAAGACTATTATAAAATTTTGACAACTTTATATATATTAGGTGATAAAAATAGTATCGCATTGCAAATATAACTTTTTATTTAAAGTGTAAAAAAGGAAAGATAAATATCAAAATTAAGAAAATATCTTGGTCATTGTTGAACGTGGGGCCCATTAATTTTTTATTAAATGTGAAAAGTTGGTGAAAATATTATGATTTATGAATATTAAGGTATTAACTTATCATTGTGTGTATGTGTATGTTGTGTGTGTTTTTTGCCGTAATGTGTGTGTTTTTGGCATGTGTTGTGTGTGTTTGAGTGAAGTGTGTGTGTATGTTATGCTTAGTGAATCGCAATATAAGTAGGCAAGTAATACTCAAAATAATAAATGATATTC
>CM028380.1:78828930-78966958 GCA_013146195.2 Codonopsis lanceolata | reverse complement strand
GGCGTTGACCACGGCAGGGGATAACCTCAAAACCAGCGAGGAAAATGCAGTGTCTTCATGCTCTATCTCGGGGATTGGGACATCCTCGCTTTCCTTGTTTCCAGCGATCTTGTCGGCCCAGAATAATTACTATGTGGTCATCGTGGATGAATTTGACACGTTGGTGTAATGAAAGAGCTACGCTTACCCCATGGATCGAGGGCGTCCAGGTAGCAATTTGAAAGTGGGCGGTATGTCAAGACTTGAAGTCGGCCCAGGCATGGTTAGTGGCCCGATAGTTCATCGTGGTGACTACCCTAAGACACATCGGCTGGTGTTGTCGTAATGCCTTCTTGCGTGAAGAAGGAGTGAGTTACGATATTTTTCGTTCCCGGCTTGGCTAAAGTGCTTGGCGGGACACACATTCGAGAGAGGACCCGTTGTCGATCGGAACTTCGAGGAACATTTTCCATCCACTCCCACGGTGATATGAAGAGCATCAATGTGGTTGGTTCCTTCCTTGGCGAGTCTAGATCGGTAAACATTATGACATTTCCAAAATGAATGTTTCAGATCATTTGAGTAAGCTCATTCGGGGAGGTTTCAATGGGAACAAGCTGACTTAGAGATTTGGCCGGGGTATCACGATGAGTTTTTGAAGCACAGTAAGCCCCAGGATGAAATGTTGCTTTGAGTTTTTCTTCATTTTGGGCTATAAGTATCTTCCGCTTCTTTAGGTCCGATATCATCTCTTTGTCTTTTCTGAGTGGTCACCCTTTTCGAGGTTTGGTTGGTAGGCTCGGCATCTAGTAAGGTGGCTAACATCCCCACCGACCCAAGTGGCTTTTCGATGTTACAAGTATTTTGGCTACCGGGATAGTGTCCCAGAGAGCATGTTGCAGCTAGGCTCTTTTATGGAGGTAGATGAAGAGAAGGGAATGAGAATGTATGGTAATGGGTGGCTGAATTTTTCAAACTTGGGAACAGTGATTTTTTCATCAACCTCAATCATGTTGATTTGAGGAAGAGGGTTATTGATTGTATTTGGTCGTCCGGAGGAGGTTTTCAATTACCTTGTCATCTATCAGATCCTGGATAGCATGTTTGAGCGTGTAACATCGATCGGTGAGGTGACCACTGTGACGATGATACTCACGATCTTGGGCATGGTTCGGTTGTCGAGGCGGGGGTTTGGAGGCACTAGTTCTCGGAGGTTTCAACACTCCACGAGCCATTAGTCCTGTAATATCACGAGACGGAGGAGCTTGCAATCTGTCAAAGTAGGTTGACCACGTTACGCTCGCCTCACGAAATTTCGTTTGGGCCATTATTCCCTCCGATCGAAGTGGGTGAGGACACAGCCTCGATCCATAGGACCATGGAGTAGCACTATAGTTTTGAGTAGGAAAAGTGGCTGAGGCTTCTCCTACCATATTGACGGCTGGTGCTGGTGCGGTTGTCTTTCCTTTAGAGTATCGGAAAGAACTGGAGGGTGTATTGACTTTTAGTTGCCGGTCAGTATATCTTCATCAATACGACCCCTATCTCCACCACTTCTTTAAAACTGCCGTAGGAGATACCGCATGTGCTCAGGTATATGGGCTGGAGATTTTTGATAAACATCCGGCATGACTCGGCCGGATCAGGTCTATCAAAAGTTTGGGCCAACTTTCGTTTCCACCTGACTGCAAATTCAGCACATGTTTCTTTTTCTCTTTGGGTGCATGACTCGAGGTCTCTTTTGTTTTCTGGGCTAGTGTTGTCTTTATACCTTTCAAGGAATTCTTCTGACTATCAGTCCCGTCCCAGTATTGAGTGCTCTTGTCGACAACATCGGCCATTGCTTGGCGACCCTACGGTGAGATGGAAATTGGAAGCCATAGCTTCAAAGCTAGCTCCCACTTGCGCATACCGTGGAGTAGGATTTTAGATGGGATATAGGGCATCCGGTCCCATCAAACTTTTCTATGTCGGGCATTTTGAATTTTGAAGGCGATGCGGCCGAAAACTCTGGCGAGAATGTCAATGCCAGTAGAAAATTCCCTTTGTTGAGCGGTTTGAGCATCATGGTTTTCATGTTTTCCATGTCGGCTTCCATTTTGGTGGTCTTTGGGGAGTTGGTTTCGGTATATCTTTGGCGAGATTTAGGAAAATTTGGGGTTAATTTCGGCGTAGTCTTTGGGTATGGATTTTGAGCAGGGTATGGATCTTGGGTCAGATTTTGAGCTGGGTAAGGATTAGCCGGATATGGATTAAGGTGGTGGATTGGTAGGTATGGATTGGTTTGGATAGAGATTCGGTAGTATAGGGGTTTTGGCCGTATGGATTTTGGTCAAGATAGGGGTTTTTTGGTGGATTTTTGACAGGTAGGTTTGAGCCGGGTATAGGTTTTGAAAATGGATAGAGGTTCCGGGTCGGATAGAGATTGGCCGGTGGATTTTGAAATTTGGAGTTTTGGGTATTGTAAGGTGGATTTTGGATGGTTTCGGCTGGATGGCCGGGATCATTGGGAGATAAGTAGGTAGTAACTTGGCCTGACGGGTTATAGCTCTGGGGATCCATATGTGGGCTATTTTGGAGTGGGTTGTTCATGGGAAAAGGGAGGTCGTTTGGATTCTGGGGAATATTAGTGTTTGGGAGAGGGTATGGAGGATAGGATGAGTAAGGATTGACATTTGGGTAGTAGGGAGTTGGTGAAGGGTTAGGATTTGGAGTGATGGTAGTGTTTGGTGGGTTAGTGTTTGGCTGAGGGTTTGGGTTTGGAAGTGTATGTGAGGTTGATGCATCCTGGGGAACTGCAGGGGAAGAAATTACCTCACCACTGGATTTCAAGTTACTGCAACTGATTAGCCATCGGCTCATTATTCTGGCACACCCAACCTCGATCTAGCCACCGCCGCATTCCGAGTCGGAGCATATCCTCGGAGCCCAGACTGCTCCCATACAGACTGCTTCACTTTCTCGCCATACCGCTCGAATCTGCACTCCGGAAGGCTGCCCCGACTTGCTTCGATACCTACGATCGATCTCTCGCAGGTTGATTCGTATCAATCGGCCGATCTTGTCTCTCGCCTTTCCAAATTCGGCCGTTTAGGGAAAATGGACTGGTATCGTAAGGTGGGTCAAGGCTTTTCTGGGCTTGGAGTACAGTGTGCCTTTATTAGTATATTTTATTATTATTTTATTATTCCTACGAAATGACCGGATAAGCACCTGCTTAATTTTGACAGTCTCAGGACTTTCCTGGAATAATGGATTCTTTTTCCAGAGTATAGGACCAACGTATTCCACCTGCCTTTCGACTCCCCGAGATTGGACTGATCCCAGGCGAAGGGCCTATACTCTTTCCGGGATCCACCATTCGAAATGGTCTAGGTCGAGCACTTAGAAAAATAATAAATCAGCCCCAGTAAAAATTTTTTTTGTTTTGACTTGCGCATTTTTTTTTTTTTTTGACTTGCACATTTTTTTTGACTGGGGCTGACCCATAATTTAAAATGCAAAAACCGGTCGGTCTTGGAGTGTCCTGAAAATTTATATGCAGTCTAACGTTGGCTTATGCAGGGGGTAGGCTGACCATGGTGTAGGGTAGCAGTTCGGAATATATTTATATGCATGTGCACGTGTGTGCGGTATCTAAAAAGCAAAAAGAGTTTTTTTTTTTTTTAGATATAGAAATAGAAAATAAAACAGATATAACTTTGTCTTCTTTGTCGTATGTATGGATTTTCTCGGCTGTTTAGTTTAAGCGTGAGCAAGCAAGCATACCATCAAGAAATAGAAAGAAAAGTGGGGAATCTATTTATTTTTAGAAAATGGGTCCTAATCCCCAAAATAAAATGACAGAATGAATGCATATATATATATACATATATATTTTGCAGAATGAAGATGAAGCAGAATAAAATAATATAAGACTGAAAATGGAAAGATTTTTTTTTTTTACAAAGCCCCAGCCCTTTTTGTTGTGCTGTCCGGATATTATCACACATAATATATATGTAAATAGTACAAACACATATATATAGACATATATATATATATATATATATATTTTTTTTTTTTGCGCATTTTTTTTTGAACTTGCGCATTTTTTTTTTGACATATATATATATATATTTATATATATACTTGTATAAATTTTTTTTTTTTTACAAAATGTATATGTATATATATATATTTTTATACTCTTAAACATGCCTGTAACGGGTATCAGAACGAGACTGCTGCCAGATGGAGGATCATATCCACAAATATGGCCACGGCCGTAATGGGAACACTTTATTCAAATGCGTAAATTAATATGACAAGCATACTGCAGCCAGAAACAAATAAAAACAAAAAAGGTTTTATTTTGCGAGTCTAGCCCTCCATTTTATTTAAAATAAAACAATCTCCCCAGCAGAGTCGCCACTGTGAGGTTCGGGAAATGTGCTCCGCGCCCCGCGCGCCCTTGGATAGGTGCGCCCGTACGTGCGGATGCGGGACACCACTGCTCTCGTTCCATCCTCCCTTGTTTAGGGGAAGACGAAATCCAAAGTGCGAGAGGAGTGCTGTCTATATTAGCACGTTGGAATGTGCCTCGGTTGCCTTGAGTGAATTTTGTATCCAATATGGGAACTTATGGTTTTCCATGTCAAGTTATCCCTTATTTCGTGGATAACAGGATATGGGAATGCATTACTCTTCCATTCCCATTCTCCCCTTTATCTTTCAGGGAAAATAGAGAAGTGCAAGAAAGAATATTGCGACGCCCCCACTATGAATTTTATGAAAATAGCCTTATGGCCTATTTTGGATCACTATGAGTGCCTTGGATTTTCTACGTCAAGTTATCCATTATTTCGGGGATACCAAGACATAGAAATACATCACCTTTCCATTCCCATTCTCCCTCGTTTAGGGGAGAACGTGAAAGTGCAAAGAAAGATGTTGCGAGGCCCCACTGGATTCAAAATGTTTTTAGAGTCGCCACCTTTATTTTAAGGCAAAAATAAAGGAAAACCAGAAAAGAAAACCAGAGATTTTAGAAAGCGGGTTCGGAGGCTAAGTTACGAGTTGGGAAGGTGCTAGGCACCCAACTCGCCCTTCGGTCTCGAACGTTTTTGGTCAAGTATGCTTATTGTCACATTTACTTAGCAAATAAATAAGGTCTTATTTTGACAAGGGAAAATTAAACAGATACATTCGTGGCCACATTAAACACATTTAAAAATATTTGGCCATTATAACGGCTCTTTTTAGTATTATTTCCTAATAAAATCCGGGCAGCATAACTGCTTATATTTTTGATATTGAACCGGATCGGAAATAATACATTTACAAATAAAGACTTTACTGAATGAATAAAGTAAATAAATGCAAATTTATCTAAAAATATTTTGCCATAATAACGGCTACATTTAGTACTATTTCCTAATAAAATCCGGGCAGCACAACTGCTTATATATTTACATTGGGCCGGACTGGAAATAATACTATTACATAGAAATAAAAGACTTTAACAATGAAAGCTTACAAACGGCGTAGGGGTGTGCTCGCTCTGTCCCTCGGGGAGAGAGAGTCTTTTTTTTTCCGTCAGTGGTCCGGTTGAAGTTGTGTGTTGTGTAAATTTGGGCAGCAGAATCGCTCTCGAAAGTTACTTTTCGCCTCGGATCGGGCAGGTAACTGCTTATTTCTCGGTTGTTTGTTTGACCGGAAAGGCTAAATTTTGGCAGAGTAACGGCTTACTACTGGCTATTTTGGCCTTTTAAATCGGGCAGAGCAACTGCTCTATCCACGATTTTTGGACCGGGAAAAAAGGGTGGATACCTAGCTGGGGGGCTAAGGAACACTTCTACCGGTTGGATTTGTGTTTGGCGGAGGTTTGGCAGGGTTTCTAGGCTTTAGAAATTTATCTATCGGTGTTTATTTCTTCAGCGTAACAACGACGCAGAGAAATTTTACGCAAAGCAGGTGTGTTGAATGAAGGAGCCGGGCACTGCTATTTATAGGAGGAGGCTGGGACATCGAAGGAATTTTGAGATTTCTCTCCGTGCATCAGGGAGTTGTACACCGCGTTGGACGATTTGCATTTTACGGCAAATGGAGTGATGAATAGTGTTGGGGAAGAAAGGTTTGGGCGCCACCTATAGGAGGTTTGGGCGCCACACCCAAACCTTTGGTAGGTGGTGCCTAAACCTCAAACTTTGCTCATTTTTGACACTTTGACCCCCTGCAATTTGTCCTTTTGTGCATCCTGCTTTGTCCTTTTGCAATTTTGACTCTGTAACTTGACATTTGTTAATGTTTTAACAGGTCTTGATATTTTTTGTCATGTCATATATCTGAGGTACGAAATTGGGGTGTCTACAAACACATATCAGTAGCCAAACGTCTCGTGAAATAGCATAATTTAAGTCATAGAAGCATATAAAATCGACGTATAAAATACATCGATCAAATACCCCCAAACTTAAACTTTGCTCGTCCACGAGTAAATAATACTTATAAATACAAAAGCAATTAACTATCAATAACAAAATGAAAATTTTTTTGGAGGGTGACACTATTTACACTCCTCTATAAACCCACAAACTCAAGGAGACTCTTTCGAGTGACTCGACTATGCAGATAAATACAAAAACTAATAAATACAAATGCAGATAAAAACTATTCTAAAATAAAACAAAAATCTTTTTGGCTTCAACCTCAAGTTATAAAAGCATGGCATTCAAAGCAGTCTCAATTCGATGCTCACCACATATATGCAGGCTTAGACACATAAAACCAACTGATCTTTTCTTAAAATTGCTACTACTTTTAATTTCTCCGTGTGTGTGTGATCACCAGTCTTAGAGAATATCTCAACTAAAACAGTTTTATTAAGCTAAACACCACATTCATATGAAAATCAAATTTTAATAGAAAACCATGCATTATGAATTATGAGATCTACCATCCAAACCCGGTCTATTACATAAAGAGAGGTCACAAGGATTTCAAAAACGTATACATCCATCCCATGCACTTCTATGTATGACATACAATGCTCTCTTATCCCAATGACTTGTAATAGCTAAGATTATGCTAACACAGTGAGCTTTAAGGCGAATAATAATGAACATGAAGTGTTTGATCAATTCTATATGACTCACTTAGTAGTTAAAACAACACAAGCATTGGCAAGAAGATAATTAGGTCTTTATTTAGCTTGTAATGTAAGGCCAAGATGATGGGGGATTTGATGGAAAGGGATTGGAATTCAAAGTGAGAGAGTAAGACTACCCTTTATCCCTCATACTTCCAAACAAAAGGAAGTTTTCCCTATTTAGGTTAGGACCTGCAAAGACTACTAGTAGGGGGTGCTTTTTGTTACTTTTCAGTTTTCTTCTTCCCCCCCCCCCAAAACTTGTTTTGGGCAATATATACTGCTAAAAATATCACGTCATTCTTCTCAGCAGTAATTTTCTAACATATTTTCTTTTTGAAAGTTATGCTTCCATTTGAATCTTTTTGTACTCTTCTTCTTCCGTTTCATTTTTCGTCGATACACATTTTTTTCTTTTCTTTTCTTTTTCTATTTTCTCTTCTTTTTTTTACGACGACGGAAAGAAGAAGTTTTCAGAAAAATAGCCTAACTGGAAAGAATGGTCCTCTAAAATCAATTTCCCACCCACATCCTACTCTCTCAAAGGGTAGGCTAAAAGTGTATAGGCTTTTAGGGTTAAGTTAATGTGGGTAATAGAAACGATGTCGAATGAGGGTTTAAACAATGTGCTTAGCACACTCCATTCTTTTAAATTAGGCTCAACGGGGACACTAGGGATATTTTTAGTAAAGGTTAGGGAATATTTAGGCTCTAACGATCCAAAGATGGCCTAAATCATTTCTTGATGCCAAATGCTCATGTAGTTTTTTTAACGCAAGTAAGACACACAGAATATCATATAAACTATGGGAATTGTGGGGTTGAATGTTTAGCATCACTGGATTTCACATAAGCATTTGCTAAGACAGATGGTAGGGACAATTGAGACTAACATGCAGACATGGTTCGAAAGTGTGCTTGAGATATATAAATGAGAAAAATCTAAGGGATCTAACTATCATGCAATTGACCCTAAGTCACAATTTAATGCAACAATCATGTTCAAATGACTATGCATCATATTCTTGTGCATATCTTGTTGTAATGAAGTAGGTGCTATAGAATTTATAAAACTATTCTAATCAATCCATAATTAAGACTGGTGTGGGTGCACGAAGAATTTGGAGAAAAGTAAAAGTTTTGCAAAATCAAGTAAATTCCAGAGGGATCTACAGACTAGCTATGCGTGGTTCATTGCATTAACCCCTCATCGACTAGTATCATTGTTGGTCCCAAAGTAGGCTCAATCTAGGCTAGAAGGGGGGGGGGTTGAATAGCCTAGATATGTTTTTATAAAACTTTTCTTCTAAAAATACTTCTTAAAGATTTTAGAGAGTTTGAAGTAGAAATGTTAAGGCAGCGGAAACAGAATATATTAAGGATTAGCAGGACTGCTGTTAAGGTAGTGTAAATCAGAATCGTAAACACAAAGGCTTAAGTGGAGTACAAAGAACAGAGACATGCAGAATTTGAAGTGGTTCGCATGCGTGAATAGTACTACATCCACTACCAAAGTGGTTAGCTTTGGATTTTAAAAGTGCACTTGTTTATCCACTAGGTTTATGATTTAGATCTCTAATGGATCGTGTACAAAATGAGTTTTTAACCAAGTGTATAAAGGTGAGAGAGACAATCAATGAATAATTGTTCTCTTCACGTGCAGAATTAAAGAACAGTTTAAAGACAAACTAAATGAAGCCGAAAACTAATTTAAGATGGCGCGATCTGCACTTCGTAAAGTTTGGTGAAGTGTTAGCCCTTGTCCTTTGATCTCTTGAATGCTTGAGTGATGAAGATGAAGCTTGAGAGTTAATGCGCAAGAGTTATTTCTTCAGATCTTCAACACTTGAATATATACCAGGAAGAGACCTTTTGACCGTTGGTCTATAATCAGAGATAATTGAGTCCAACGTTCTTTTGCATTGAATGCAATTCGGCGCTTTGGGAGAAGAAATCCATCGAGATGCGGTGTGCGAGAAGACATTACTAAACGAGTAATGTTTCAGAGTGCAGCTTTGCTTGGAAAGTCTTCTTAGCCAAAACGGTAATGTCTTCGCCTTGATTTTCGAGATTCGGCCCGACAGCTTGTCATCATGCGAGTTGACTTCTTGAAAAATAATCGGTGAAGACATAATGACTAGATATTTTCGAAAATATCTAAATAGGTGTACACGTGTCATTGTTTCTTGATTTTGGCCAAATTTGATTTTCCTATATGAGCACTTCAAAGTCTGGCTTGGTCCTTCACTGCCGCAGAAGCTTGTTGGGCGCCTAAGAACTAACACTTAGAAACTATTCTAAACAAAGTGATTCTAAGACAGTTGCCACACTAAACGGTACGCAGACCTTTTAGCCTACTGTACAATAGAATCAGAAGATGACTCAACCAAATCTAATCATAGGAATCAACAATCACCACACCTAAACTAGAGGCTAAAAAAATTTTAAATATATAATTTTTTTGATTTTGATTTTGATTTTTGACTTTTTTTTTAAATGAAGATGTTGATGACCCAATTGATGATGAGTTCCCACAAGAGGAATCCACGAGCATCCAAAACCAGTGTATTCTGGTCAAGACAACACCTCTGAAAATAAGAAAAAATTAAAAACAAGAAAAGCGGGTGAAGAATTAAATGGTCATCGAGAAAAGAAAATTTTCTTCACCCTAAAAACGTAGCCCAACTCCATTCCTCCTTAGGCTAGGACCTGCTAAGACTCTGGGCTTAGAATTCCCCCCAAACTTAATTTCTATTTTGTCCTCAAAATTGAGGAACATATGAGGGGATTGATGGGGAAGGAAAAATATCAAAAAGAAATAGCAGGCCCACCTAACAAAAGAGGATGGAACTTGGGCATCGACTCAAGGTGAGTCGGGCGGAAATAACGAATGAGGACGAAACTCGGGGATCGTGCCAGGAGGTAGCCCATAATAAGTTGAGACATTTTGTCCCACGGTGTTAAACCACCCAAACAACCGCTCTTGGTCGGCACGCATTTGTGCCAACTGTTGAGTTGCCATTTGGGCTTCGAGGGCAACCTCTTCTAGCCTATTAGAGATCCCTACGAGCGGGTCCTCCTCCTCTTCTTCGGGTTCCTCCCCATGAGGAACCCGCACTCGTGGCTGCTGGTGGTGCTCAAACAAAATGGCCCTAGTAATGGTCGGACCAGCCTTAAGCCTCTCCGCGTGTCTGGGCCATCTCACGCCTGCCCCCTACACAACTCGGTGATCAAATGCGGGAACGCGAACCCCGCATTTGTGGCACCTCTAATAAGGGTCTTAATTTGGCCGTTGATCAGGCGGCCAACGCCACCCACTCCACCACCATAATGGTGTAGATCAGGACGGCCTTAGACCAAGTCACCGTGTGTTGGTGACTGGAAGGCATGAGACGGGCACAAATACATTTGAACACGGGCTTGGCTGTGTTCAGAAGGAAGGACTCCACCATAGTACGTGGGCCGTAGGGTGGATTACGGTTTTGGGTCCACTGAACACCAGGGAGGGCGATGGTCGCATTGACCACCTCGAGAGGAATAGGGGTATAGATGTGGAGGCTAAAGTCGTCGGCACCATCCGCAAAGTTGGATGTGTCGTAGTACATGTTAATGCTTTGGGACGAAAAGTCTACAATAATGTCCCTAACGTTAACGGTCTCTAAGACTCCCCCATCTACGCCAATGCGGCCATTGGCGTAGAACTCGCAGACAATAGGCACGATTGCCTTATCCGGAGAATCGGTCAATAACCCCCACCTACGGGCCGTAAAGTTAGGACGGAGGCCAAATTCCTTAGCCATAAATCCCCTCTCGGGGACCAATGTCTTGGAGAGCTTGGCCGCATATTTTTCTGAGGCCTCGTAGGAGATAAATCGGCGGTGGTCATACTGTGGTTCCTCCTCCTAAACAGGGCAGGAGGAAGAAGCTCCGGTATTTCTACGTTTATGAAACATTTTGTTTGAGCAAAATTTAAATATAAATATTTAACAATTAAAAATGTATTTTCAAAATTTTAAAATTAAAAATTAATTCCTAAGGCATGCAAATATAGACACGTAAAATTATCTAACACCCTAGCATGCAAAAATTTGACGTTAAAATTAAAGAAAAGAGTTAGAATTACTAGATTGCAGCCTTAGATGAGTTGAGTCGCCGGAGTTTGAGCTTGGCGTCGGCAACAATGGAGTTTCTCCTTTGCTTCACTTCTTCAAGCCTTCAATGGTGTGAAATGGAAGGTGATGAGATGATGGAGGTTGAAGGGGTTGAAGGAGGAGGTCTTCTCTTTGCAGATTGGCCGAAAATTTGAAGAATGTTGAGGATCTCGCCAGATTTGGAAGAGGGGAGACAGCTGCTGCTTCTGCTGGAAGGGAGGAGTAGTCTGGAATGATTCTGCAGGAGAGAACCCGACTTTGCTTATATAAAGGCACCTTACGGTCGCAAGGTGGCTTTTACCTTGCGTCCGCAAGGTAGGCAGATCATGCGTTTTGAATTCTTCGCTGATTCCCACGTCCTGACTGTACCAATTCACGATAACTGCATTTACTGAGGACCTTGCGGTCGCAAGGTCTTCCACACCTTGCGTCCGCAAGGTGGGCAGAATGTTCCCTTTTTCGCTTCGCTTTCTCCTTTTTCACAGACACGCTAAGCCCCTCTGTTATGTTCCGTTATGTTTCTTTACTTTCCTGCATTGTAAAAACTCTACAAAAACTCTAAACTAAAATTATTAGCAACATATAAATACAACAATAATATGCTTTTCTCCCCCAAACTTGAATTTTGGCATATTTAATTTAAAAATTAAATGTCCAAAAATACATTTAACGGAGAATAACATATTTAAATTAACTACAAAAGCAATAAAATTCATAATAGTGGGTTGCCTCCCACTTAGCGGCTTTGTTTAACGTCTTTGGCTCGACCCAACTTCAAACCTAATCCTTTGGTGGTTCATTGTCAGCCAAACGAATTAATTCAATTGTTCGTTCAACTGACATCGGTTCAAGATATGGCTTGAGTCGGTGTCCATTAACTTTAAAATTTTCATTATTCTTTGGATTTTGTATATCAACAGCTCCATGAGGATAAATTCGTACAATTATAAAGGGACCAGACCATTTAGATTTCAGCTTTCCAGGGAATAACCTAAGTCTAGAATTAAAAAGTAACACTTTCAACCCTGGTCGAAACATCTTGTTGGCTAACCCCATATCATGATACTTCTTGGTCTTCTCTTTATACGTTTTGGCATTCTCATACGAATTTAGTCTATGCTCTTCTAATTCATTCAATTGAAACAATCTTTCCTCACCAGCCAAGGTTAAATCTAAGTTCAATTCTTTAACAGCCCAATATGTTTTGTGTTCAATTTCAACGGGTAAATGGCATGCCTTGCCATATAACATTCTATATGGACTCATTCCTATTGGGGTTTTAAAAGCAGTTCGGTATGCACATAAAGCATCTTTAAGTTTAGATTCTCAATCGTTACGATTAGGCCTAACAGTCTTTTCTAACACTGCTTTAATTTGTCTATTACTTACCTCTACTTGGCCAAATGTTTGAGGATGATAGGGTGTAACTAACTTGTGAGTTACACCATGTTTCTTAAGGACATTATTCAATAACTTATTGGTAAAGTGAGTCCCTTGGTCACTTATTATGGCCTTAGGTACTCCATATCTAGCAAACAAATCTTCCACAAATTTAACCACAGTTTTACCATCGTTTGTCTTAGTTGTTGTGGCTTCAATCCACTTAGACACATAATCAACTGCTACCAAAATATACTCACAATTATTTGACACTGGAAAAGGACCCATGAAATCAATGCCCCAAACATCAAAGATTTCAACAACCATATTGATATGTAAGGGCATTTCGTTCATCTTTCCTATTCCACCAGTTCTTTGGCATTTGTCACATGTTCTATAAAACAGTTCACAATCTCTAAAAACAGTAGGCCAATATAAACCAGATTGGAGAATTTTTCTAGCAGTTTTGTTTCCACTAAAATGACATCCACAAGAGTATTCATGGCAGAATTTCATAATACTTTGTTGGTCTTTTTTCTGGAATACATCTCCTTATTAAAGAGTCTGAACATATTTTATATAAATGAGGTGCTTCCAAAAAATAATTTTTCGTTTCAGCCAAAAATTTCTTCTTTTCATAATTGACAAAATCGGCATACCAAGGGTCTGAATCTTTAATAGCTAACAGTTGCTCATCAGAAAAATCTTCATTTATGGGAATTGGATCATCAAGAAATTGACGTTCAAGTAAGGGTGAAAATTCTAGTCTAGACAAATGGTCGGCTACGACATTTTATGTTCCCTTTTTATCTTTGATTGTAATGTCAACTTCTTGTAACAATAGCATCCACCTAATTAGTCTAGGCTTAGCATCTTTCTTACTTAATAAATATTTTAATGCAGAATGATCAGAAAATATTATCACTTTTGATCCTAAAAGATATGATCTAAATTTTTCTAAAGCATACACAACTGCCAAAAACTCTTTTTCTGTTGTTGTATAATTTAGTTGTGCATCATTTAGAGTTCTACTAGCATAGTGGATCACATGAGGTTTTCTATCTACCCTTTGTCCTAACACGACTCTAATTGCAAAATCTGATGCATCGCACATGATTTCAAAAGGAAGAGACCAATCAGAGCCGGATAAAATAGGGGCAGTAGTTAATTTTTCTTTCAATAAATTAAATGCATTTAAGCATTATTTATCAAAAACAAACTCTGTATCTTTTGCTAACAAGTTATCTAGAGGTTTACAGATTTTGGAAAAATCTTTTATGAATCTTCTATAAAAACCAGCATGCCCTAGAAAACTCCTAACACCTTTAACAGAAGTTGGAGGAGGTAGTTGTGAAATAACTTCAATTTTTGCTTTATCAACTTCAATACCTTTATTTGACACAACATGCCCGAAGACAATTCCATGTTTGATCATGAAATGACCTTTCTCCCAACTTAAAGTTAAATTTGTTTCACAGCATCTTTTCAAAACTGATGTAAGATTTTCTAGACAATGATCAAAAGAATTTCCAAAAACTGAAAAATCGTTCATGAAAACTTCAACACATCTTTCAACTAAATCTGAGAATATAGAAATCATGCATCTTTGAAAGGTGGTTGGTGCATTACATAGTCCAAAGGACATTCTCCTAAAAGCAAAAGTACCAAAAGGATATGTAAAAGTTGTTTTCTCTTGCTCTTCGGGTGCTACAGGAATTTGATTGTAACCAGAAAACCCATCAAGAAAGCAATAATACTCGTGACCGGCTAGTCTTTCAAGGATTTGATCAATAAATGGCAAAGGAAAGTGGTCTTTCCTAGTTGCCGCATTTAGTTTTCGCAAATCAATGCACATTCTATAACCAGTTATTGTTCTTGTAGGGACTAATTCATCTTTTTCATTTTTAACAACTGTAATTCCTGACTTTTTAGGAACTACTTGAACAGGACTAATCCATTTACTGTCTGATATTGGATAAATTATACCCGCATCTAAATGCTTAAGAACTTCTTTTCTTACGGCTTCTTCCATGTGTGGGTTAAGTCTTCTTTGTCTTTCTCTTGAAGGTTTACTACCTTCTTCTAAGTGTATTTTATGTATGCACATAGACGGATTAATACCTTTTAAATCAGCTAGGGACCATCCTATAGCTTCTCTATGTGTCCATAAAACTTTTAATAAACTAGCTTCTTGCTCTTCAGTTAAATCAGCTGCTATTATAACAGGCAAAGTTTTACCTTCCCCTAAAAATGCATATTTTAGATGGGGTGGTAATGACTTTAATTCTTCAACTGGAAGAGATTTAACAGATGACAAAAATTCAGAATTTTCTGCTTTAATTGTTTCTTCTATTTTAACCTCCTCGGTATTTGCTTCTTTAACATTTTCTATATTTTCCACTTTAACATTCTCTACCTCAATTTCTTCAAAAAACGATTTTAGGATCTCTACTTCATCTTCTTTTATTTCATTACTTTCTACTTCTACTTCTTCAGATTTATCAGAACTATTTTCTGATTTTGCTTCTTTCTCTATATTTTTTTATCTTTCTTTTTAAGAGCTTCTAACTTCTCTCTTTCTTGTCTTTCTTCCTCTTCTATTTCTCTTTCTATCTCATCAATGCCAATTTTTATGGGAGGGATAGGACTATCATCATAAACTATAAATACATCTTTCTCATAGTCTTCATCTTTATTATTTTCTTCAAAAGTTTCAGTTGATAATTTTTCGATTTCATCTATAGAAAAACATGCATTTATGTCACTAGGTCTATTCATAGCATCATAAACAGATATTTCAACAGTTTCACCTAGGACTGACATTATGAGTTTACCATTTTTGACATTTATCATTGTATTGGCAGTAGCCATGAATGGTCTGCCTAACAATATAGGAACTTCATTATTTGTACAGATTTTCCTTTCCATCTCTAGAACCACAAAGTCGACTGGAATGATTAGTTTATCAACCTGAACTAGGATGTCTTCCACTATACCCAAAGGATATTTAACTGAACAATCAGCTAATTGTAATTGCATACTAGTGGGTTTTAGTTCTCCTAACTGTGAGGTTCCCGGGGTGCGACCCGCGCCCCGCGTGCCCTTGGATAGGGGTGCGCGTACGTGCGGATGCGGGACACCACTGCTCTCGTTCCACCCTCCCTTGTTTAGGGGAAGACGAAATCAAAAGTGCGAGAGGAGTGCTGTCTATGTTAGCACGTTTAAATGTGTCTCGGTTGCCTTGAGTGGATTTTGTATCCAATATGGGAACTGATGGTTTCCCGCATCAAGTTATCCCTTGTTTAGGAGATACCAGGATATGGGAATGCATTACCCTTTCATTCCCATTTTCCCTTTTTTAGGGGAAAACGGAAAAGTGCAAAAAAGGATATTGCGACGCCCCCACTATGGATTTATTGAAAATAACCTTATGGCCCATTCAGATTACTATGGGAGCTTTGGGTTTCCCGCATCAAGTTATCCCTTGTTTAGGGGATACCAGGATATGAGAATGCATCACCCCTCCATTCCCATATCTCCCTTTTTTAGGGGAGAATGGGAAAGTGCAAAGAGGGAATGTTGCGAGGC
The DNA here is from genome assembly GCA_013146195.2 of Codonopsis lanceolata. NCBI lineage: Eukaryota > Viridiplantae > Streptophyta > Magnoliopsida > Asterales > Campanulaceae > Codonopsis > Codonopsis lanceolata. The sequence continues at coordinate 78,950,731 of CM028380.1, read as the reverse complement.
CCCACTGAATCTGAAAGTTTTAGAGTCGCCATCTTTATTTTAAGGCAAATAAAGCAAAACCAAAGAAAAGAAAAATAAACCAGAGAAAAAGAAAACGGGTTCGGAGGCTAAGTTACGAGTTGGGAAGGTGCTAGGCACCCAACTCGCCCTTTCGGTCTCGAAAATGGTTTTTGGCTGAAGTATGCTTATTGTCACATTTATTTAGCAAATAAATAAGGTATTAAAATGACAGGGAAATTTAAACAAATACATTCGTGGCCACATTATTTACGGACTCGCAGCCGTCTCCTTCCAATAATTACAAACATGTTTAAGAATACTTGGCCATTATAACGGCTCTTTTACATAGTATTTCCTATTCTAATCCGGGCATCACAACGACTTATATTGGCTACATCGCGCCGGATTTAAATAACAACTTTTTAAAAATAAATAAAAGACATAAAATGTAAATAAATAAAATTAAACGACACTCTTAAAGGTTTTACCTTTTAGAGCGGCGGTGTGCTCGCTCTGTCCTTAAGGGAAAGGGAGTCTTTTTGTTGTTTGTGTGGTTGTTGTTTTGAGTTGGGCAGAATGACTGCTTTATTTCTGAGGGTTTGAGCTTATCAACTCGGGCAGAGTGACAACTTATTTGGATAGGTTTTGGCCTTTTTGGTTGGGCGGAACCTAGACTTAATTTTTGACTTTTCAACTCGTTACTCGGGCAAAGTAACGGCTTACTTTGAGATTTTTGGACTGGGGAAATGAGGTGGATACCTAACAACTAGGCTAGGGATCACTTATAACCTATGGGTTTTGATTTTGGCAGAGTTCGGACGGGGTTTGGAGACTCTAGGGGCTTTCACTCACCTATCTCGCACCTCTCGTACTAACTTATCGAATGATCGCAGAAGCAGAGCTTCGCTGCGATTTTTCTATCGCGTAAGTGAGCAACTGGAATGAGAGGCCGGGGGTCTCTATTTATAGTAGAGGAGAAGGACACGCCAGGAATTTGTGCGTTTGTTCTCTGTGCATCAGCAGCTTGTACCGCGTGCTTAAGGAGTTGTACCACTTGATCTCTGAGAGAGCGCACAGTAATGTGCATGGTGCGGCCAAGGGACCCTTGGTGCGGCACCAAGGGTCTTTGGTGCGGCACCATGCTGCCTTCCAAGTTCTGATTTTTTGCACTTTCCCCCCTGCAGTTCACTGTTTCGCGCATCCTGCTTTTCCTTTCGCATTTTTGACTCCTGTAACTTGACATTTGTTAAGTTTTAACAGTTCTTGATATTTTATGTCAGTCACATACCAGGGGTACGAAATTGGGGTGTCTACACTAACCCTAATTGTTTGTAGACCGCAAAAGGCATCAAATTAATACTTGCTCCTAGATCTAGCATGGCTTTCATCTTTTTAGAGCTTCCCAAGGAAACTTGGATATTAAAGCTACCAGGGTCTTTTAGCTTAGGGGGTAATTCGGGTTGTAAAACAGCACTTACGTTTTCAGAAACAAAGATTTTCTCATTGTTTTCAAACTTGTGTTTCTTAGAGTGAAGATATTTGAAAAACTTTGCATAAGCTGGAATATTTTTAATAACATTAAGCAAAGGGAGATTAACATTCACTTTGGATAACATATTATAAATTTCCGAAAATTGTTTGTCCATTCTGTTTTTCATAAGTCTTCTTGGAAACGGGATTGGAGGAGCATATGGTGGTGGAGCCACATATGGTTCCTCTTCTTTTGGTTCTAATTCTTTTTCTACTTCTACTTCTACTTCGTTATTTTGAACCTCTTTCTCTTGCTCCTTATTTGGAACTTCTACTTCTACTTCTTGATTAATTGTTTCATTATTCTCTTTACTATCATTATCCTTTTCGACTTCTTTTTCAGAATTCTCTACTGAATCAGGCACATTAGAAGAATGAATAGGAATCACTTACCTCTTCACCTATTACCTTACTGCTTCGCAAGACAGTGATTGACTTTGCTTGCTCGGTTTGACTAGGGAACTTCCCTTCTTCTCTTTTCTCGGCTTCAGAAGTCACAATGTGCTTCTTTAAATTTTCAATTTCTTCAAGCATATATTTTATCAAAACAGCTTGACTTTTGTTCGTTCCATCTTGTTTTGGAATTTCTTCAATTCTCAATTGATTCTGATTTGGAAATTGTGGATGTTGAGGTGGTTGAGGCTGGAATTGTTGAGGTTGGAAAGACTTATTTCCTCCCCAAGAAAAGTTAGGATGATTCCTCCAACCAGGATTATATGTGTTTAAGTAGGGATCATTCCTTAGCCTTTAAGGGAACATATTCATAGCATTAGCCTGTTCAGCATACATAGCACTTGATGGACAATAATTAGTTGCATGGGAATATAATCCACATAAAGCACATGCTTCTTGAATTGACCAATTTTCAAATTGAGCTTGTGTATTTGATTTTTCTTGAACTTGGTATAAACTCCTATTTTTACCTCTAGCATTTTTCTGTTGAGAATTAACACTTAACATCTCAAATAATTCCTCTAATGCTTCTGGTGTCATTCTATTAATAGAACCACCAGCTGCACTATCAACCATAGTTTGTAAGCCTGGTGAAAGACCATGATAAAATTGAAGTACTAACACATGTTGAGCCAAATTATGATGAGGACACATAATGAGCAGATTTTTAAATCTATCCCAAGACTCATGGAATGTTTCGTCTTGTTCATTTTGGAATGACATGATTTGTTTTCTGTATTCAGTAAGAGATGCATGCTTGTAATATTTACTCATAAACAAATCATATAATTGAGTCCAAGTATAAACACTACTAGGTGTTAGATTCATAAACCATCGCTTTGCCAATTCTTTTAATGCACTGGGAAAATATTTCATTTTAACTTGGTCTTCAGTCAACCCTCCTAAAGGAAAAATACTCATCATGTATTCATAATCTTTTAAGAAACTGACAGGATCTTCGTGAGACATTCCATGAAAAGAAGGTATCATGTTAAAATAATGACCTTTTAGTTCGAAATTCCTTACAGCATCTGGTAGGACTAGACATGATGTTACTACATTTAATGAAGGTATACTGAAGTCATTTATAGTTCTTTGATTTACCACCACTTCCATATTTCTTCTAGCAGGTTCTTCTTCTCTTTGATTTATGTTAACTGGATTAACTGGATTTTCAGGATTTCGATTATTATCTTCCATTGTAGGATCGACCAGAGGATCCTCTTGATTCAATTGCTCTTGATTATCACACTGGGGAGCTAGATTTTCAAGATCTTCTTGACTTCTTCTAATATTATTTATATTTTGATTCAGTTCTACCAATTTGGGATTCAAAGATCTACGACCGTGCATAAAATAAATTAAAACAATTTAAAAACAACTATTAAATAAAACAAAATAAAATCTTTTTGTATTTTTATTTTTATAAAAACTAAAAAATTAAATTAAACTAAAAATTACGCTACCAACAAACTAACTACGTGAACTAGCTTGTCCCCGGCAACGGTGCCAAAAACTTGATCGATGTCTTATTTTAAATTTTTTTCATTGCAAGTGGACAAGACTATTATAGAATAGTATTGGAAGCAAGGGTCGAACCCACAGAGACAAGAGATCACGAATAGTGCAATTTATTGATAGCAAATTATTAATCAAAGGGGGTTTTTATAATTATTTTATTCTAATCTACTATTATTTATTTAGGTGTTTAACTAATTAGCAATAATTACAAGTTATGAAGATCTTATGGAAGATGGCAATCTAGGATTCGGGTTTCACTTGCATCTCCTCTATGTTTAATTCACAATAATTATCATTCAATTTCTTGGGTTCGTTCACAAAAGATAGATATAGCCTGTTGAACTATTGCTTCAGCCTCCATCCCCGCAACATTCATCCATTCTATATCCTAAGCACAAGAACATATGATTTATCTGTCACCTAAATCATGTATGAACCTGGTCCTAACTTATCACTCTCGTGCATCGATAGGTCCAATTTATTGTGATGGTGAGCCAGTGTACGACATATGCACATTGGTCATGCAGTTATCCGCACCTCTACGCCTTTATTATTTGCGATTACATTCATTTGTTCAAAGCAAAATAATAGAGGGATTGATAAACACCTCAATCAACAAGAATTGAATGAACATAAATATGAATTAAAACATAAATTCGATACAAGTTACCTCCCACCTCTTAGATTAGGGATGATTTAGTTCATCATAGACAATGAACATCACATGGAGATGAATGGAGACATGATTTGATCTTCAATACTTGTAATTACACAATCTAAATATGTTATACAACCTAAAATCTACTATAAAGCTGTACAAAACTGTTTCCAGCCGTTTTTCTATATCCTAGGCTTTGTCTACCGGTTCCTATTTATACCATAGAGTTGTATTGCAATCGAATCTCCAGTGAAAATACGAATTTCTCGCATTCTGACCACCTTGCGGTCGCAAGGTCTGGGGTACCTTGCGTCCGTAAGGTCTCCAGCATTCCGAGCTTTTGATTCTTAAGCTTACTGTCCACCTTGCGAGGGCAAGGTCTGAAACACCTTGCGACCGCAAGGTCTCCAGCTTGGGATTTCTTCTTTTCTTCTTCATTTTTCATCTTGGGCCCTTATTGGAATTTACATATAAATGCCTTGTGTTTTGCATATTTTCACTAAAAACCCTGTAACTCACAAAACTCACAGAAAACACATATCAGTAGCCAAAAGCCTCGTGAAATAGCATAATTTAAGTCATAGAAGCATATAAAATCGACGTATAAAATACATCGATCAGGCACCTCCTCCATAAGTCACAGAACCACCATTGACACTCACATAGTCCTTCAAATTCTCTATAAAACCTATCATATGTCTAGAGCAACCACTATCAAAGTACCATGACCCAGCTATATGTGACTTCAAAGATGTGAAGGTTACATTACATTGTTCATCATCAGACCATTTTGCACCAGGACATATGTCAAATGGCTCACAGTATTTGGATTTACCTTTGTTATTACTGCCTTTGGGAATCCACATTTGTTTAAAGGTTTTAGGTTGCTGTTTCTGTGAATGTGATTTCTGATGTAGCTTCGAATGTGACTTCCAATGTTGCTGCATTGGATGCTGCATTGGTTGTTGCATTCAATGCTGTATCTGATTTTTAACCAAGAAAGCATGCCTTACTTCTTCCTCATAGATAGCCTTTTTCAGAAAACAGAATGGTTGAATATGACCAGGCTTATGGCAAAAATGACTCACAAAATTTTTCTTTCTTGATTTCGGTTTTTCAAAGAGATTTGGATTTTGAAAATTTTGCGTGGGCTATTTAGGTTCAGAGGTACCTTCACCCTCTCTCACAAACATCTTTGGTACAAAACTAATACCTGACTTACAAGACATACCTGAATTCAGCATCTCATCCATTTTTTGTTGACTTGAGTTCCATTTAGCCATGGTTTCATTGGCTTGAGTGAGCTGCTCTTTTAATCCTTCGATCTCAACATCTTTCTTACTCAACAAACTTTCCAGTCTTGTAAGGCACTCCTTATGTTCTTCATTGGCCTTCTTCAGCAGTTCGTTTGCCTTTCCAAGCAAAGTAACTTGATGAGCTCGCTTCTCCCAATCCTTGTATAGCTCTTTGTAACCTTCCAGCAGGTCAGACTCTGATTCTCCACCGTCTTCTGTGACAGAGGAATTAAAGCAGCAGTGATCTTCCCTGTTTCTGTCCACTGCATGGGGCGAAGGGCAGTGTGAGTCAAGTGTGGAGCTCTATGTGACCCAACTCTTCACTAATGGTCATAGCGGATGTAATACTCTTTAGTGGCACGACTGCTGAGGTTGTAGGGACTTAGCCTCGTGTCGACTTGGTACCCGGGTTGTTAATAATCTAATACTCTTGAAAGTGATTGATTGATGAGAACTACAACAACAACAATGGGTTATAAGGTCGGAAGTGGATGATTGGAGATGTATCTCAATCTTATATCCTTAATTGTGTATTTCTTACATCTATGTGACAGTTTATTGATTAAATGTTAAATACCATGTTATAAACTCTCTATATGAACTGTCATCATGGCATGCTTGATATGTTGCATCCATTCATAGCATGCATAAGTATAATGGAACCTTATTGAGTTAAATCTCATTATTTGTTTATTTGTTTTCCTTAGATCAGAGCCAAGCGAGGAAGTGATCGTGAGCTGTTCAGGAGTGCCGGAGAGCAGGTGGTTACTATTTTTGGGTAGTTGTGGGTCTTGTCGACCTACGTTTGTATAGAACTCTTAGATGTTGTAACCTTCTTTTGGTGGAAGATTGGATGTCTTCCTGTTGTGTATAGTTTGGTTGGAGTTTGTATAACTCTGGATAGTACTTTCTTTTGGTTTGTTGTATATAGTAGCGCAGCCTGATTACTAGTGCTCTTCCAGTTGTTGTTGGTTTTTCTGTTTACAGGTGGCTTAGTGTTAATAGCAAACCCATCATGCCCGATTTTAGACTCCAGTTTGGGGGTTTGATTTTGGGGCATGACAGTTTTGGTATAAGAGCCTAGGTTAGGGCTTGTAGCCAGGAGAGAATCCTTGGCCTAGGGTTGTTATTTATTTTGTGAATTGTCTGACTTAGGTTGGTTGTGTGTAGGTTCAGATGGTTGGATCGAGAGGCCGTGGGCATGGCTCTCATCGAGCTGGCTCAAATATTGTTGGTGAGGGAGTTGAGAGTCATAACAATGCTCCTAATCAACATGCAGGTGGTGCTCAACAGGGTGATATGGGTGGTTTGTATGATCTGATAGAAAGGCAAGGGGCAGCATTTGAAAGAATGACTGCTATGATGGCACAACAGTTTGAGGATGGTAATAGAATGGTAGAACAACAACACTTACAACATGTTGAACATGAGAATGCTCCAGCACCAATGAACACTGGAATCATTCAGGGGACAACTGCACTTTAGAGGTTTTTGAAAATGAGTCTAAGACTTTATAATGGTGAACCTGATGTGTTGAAAGCTGAAGGATGGATTGAGAGTATGGAAAAGATCTTTAGAACGCTGGGTTGTTCAGAGGAAGAAAAGGTAATCTTTGCTACTTTCAAGATTGAAGGGGCAGCAGAGCATTAGTGGACCTTGCTTAAGGATAAGTGGGATAGGGAAAGGACACCGCAGAGATGGGCTAATTTCTTACCTGAATTCAAGAAGAAATTTATTCCAGCAGTGGTGCAACAACAAAGAGAGAGGGAATTCTTAGCACTGGAATAATGGGTAATGAGTGTGGCACAGTATGAGGCTAAGTTTACACAACTAGACATGTACAATACTCATATGGTTACTACTGAAGAAAGGAAAACTAGTAAATTCATAGAGGGTTTGAAGACTGAACTTCGTAACAAACTGGTTCCTTTTGAGATTGTTGATTACCAGTTAGCAGTTCGAAGGGCCATGCATGTGGAGAATGATCTGGATGCTCAAAGGCAGAAGAGAGCATCAATATCTAGTCCACCACCAGCACAAACAACAGGCAGAGGACAAGGTAACTTTGGTAGAGGTAGTTACAGTGCACCTACAGGTGGAGGACAAGGGAATGCTGGTAATAGAGGAGGTTTTAATTATTAGAGTAGTGGTGGGCAAAGGCAGCAACAACAAGTGCAACAGACTGGTTACCAGATGGGTATGCAGTCAGGGCAACAATCCAGGGATGCTGCGAGTAGCGCTAGTGCAGTAACTAGACCATCAGTTGGGTCTGGATGTACATTTTGTAAGTCTCCACGACATACCACTGAGAATTGCTGGGGTAGGCAAGGAAGGTGTAGAGGTTGTGGTTCGTCTGAGCATGAGCGTAAAGATTGTCCTAAATGGAATAATCAGCCAGCGCAGAGTCAGACTCAATCTACTTCAGGGGTGAAGCGAGGTGCTGATGGGAAACCTAAAGTTCAGGGACGTGTGTTTGCCTTGGACCAGAAAGATGTTCTTGAGTCTACTTCTGTCATAGGAGGTATTCTTACTATCTGTGAGTCTAGGGCTCAGGTGTTGATAGACCCAGGATCATCTCATTCATATGTGACATCTCATTTTGTGGATCATTTGCATGTGCTTCCTTATGTGTTGCCTTATGTGCTAGAAGTATAGCTAGTGTGGTGTATAAGGCATGTGATGTGTTTGTGGGTGACCACAAGTTGCCTGCTGATTTAATTGTCTTACTGATTCGGGATTTTGATGTTATTTTGGGGATGGACTGGTTATGTGCATATCATGCTTGTGTTGATTGTTATCATAAACTAGTCACTTTTAAAATTCCGAATTAGCCTGAGTATCAGTTTTTGGGGGAAAAGGGTGGTAGTAGGATACATGTTATATCTTCATTGCAGGCTCATAAATTGATTGCTAGTGGTTGCACTGGGTATTTGGCACATGTATTTGATGAGAGCAAGACTATGCCTAAATTGGAAGATATATGTACCAGTTGTGTGTGAATATGCTGATGTATTTCCTGCTGACTATTCTTTACCACCTGAAAGGAAGATAGAGTTTTGTATTGAATTATTACCTGGAACAGCACCGATCTCTAAGACACCTTATAGAATGGCACCAGCAGAATTAAAGGAATTGAAGATTCAGTTGCAGGAATTACTTGACATGGATTTTATCAAGCCTAGTGTTTCACCGTGGGGTGCACCTGTGTTGTTTGTAAAGAAGAAAGATGGGACGCTGAGGTTATGCATTGATTACAGGCAGCTGAATCAGGTAACTGTGAAGAATAAATATCTTTTGCCACACATTGATGACTTGTTTGATCAGCTACGGGGAGCAGTTGTGTTCTCGAAATTTGATCTAAGAAGTGGTTATCATCAATTGAGAATCTGGATTGAAGACATACCGAAGACTGCTTTCAGGACGAGGTATGGTCGTTATGAATTCATAGTTATGTCATTTGGATTGACCAATGCACCTGCAATTTTTATGGATTTGATGAATCGAATCTTCCAGCCATATCTTGATGATTTCGTGGTAGTGTTTATTGATGACATTCTTGTATACTCTAAATCTTTAGAGGAACATGAGCAACACTTGAAATTGATTCTTAACTTGTTGCAGGAGAAGCAGTTGTATGCAAAGTTCAGTAAGTGTGCTTTTTGGTTGGGAGAGGTGACTTTTCTAGGGCATGTGATTTCTGAGACAGCCACTGTTGTTGACCCTACTAAATTTGAAGCTATTGTTGAGTGGAAACGACCTAGTACTGTTACCGAGGTTCGAAGTTTCTTGGGATTGGCAGGGTATTATCGAAGGTTTATACAGGGGTTCTCGAAGATTGCTAGTCCATTGACTAATTTGACTCGCAAGAAAGTTTATTTTGTGTGGGATGACAAGTGCGAGACCAGTTTCCAAGAGCTCAAGCATAGATTGACTTCAGCACCAATTATTGCATTGCCTGAGGGTAGTGTGAACTTTATTGTGTATAGTGATGCTTCTAAGGAAGGATTGGGTTGTGTATTGATGCAGAGTGGAAAAGTGATTGCATATGCCTCGAGGAAGTTAACACCAGCTGAGCAGAATTACCCTATATATGATCTGGAGCTAGCAGCTATCATATTTGCATTGCATAAATGGAAGCACTATCTTTATGGGGCTAAATTTGAAGTCTATACGGATCATCAAATCTTGAAGTATCTTTTCTCTCAGAAGGAATTGAACATGCGACTACGACGATGGATGGAAAGATTGAAAGATCATGATTGTACCATCGTGTATCAACCAGGGAAAGCTAATGTGGTTGCTGATGCTTTGAGTAGGAAGTTGTATGTTTCATGTTTAATGGTTCGTGAATGGAAGATGTTAACTGATGCTTGTTATTGGAGTCCTTGTGAATCCAATCATGGTGTGATTTTTGCGAATGTTCGGGTACAACCATTACTATTGTCAAAGATTAAAGAGAAACAAGAATGTGATCTTGAATTACAGAAGGTTGTGAAGTCTTTGAAGGAAGGTGAAAAACTTGACTTCCATGTTCATAATGATGGATTACTTAAGTTCAGAGGTCGAGTATGTGTTCCTGATGATGGTGAGCTTAAACAACAAGTGATGGATGAAACCCATAAATCGAAGTATACAATACACACTGGAAGCACAAAGATGTATAGAGATTTGAAGAGGGATTTCTGGTGGAGTAACATGAAAAGAGAAGTTGCAAGTTATGTGTTTAAATGTCTAACATGCCAACAAGTGAAAGCGGAGCACCAGAGACCAGCAGGATTGCTACAACCATTGGAAATTCTGAGTGGAAGTGGGAGAATGTTGCTATGGAGTTTGTGACTGGTTTGCCACGAACTAGTTGAGGTTATGATGCTGTATGGGTCATTGTTGATAGATTTACCAAATCAGCACACTTCTTACCTGTTAAGATGACTTTCAATTTGAATCGATTTGCTACGTTGTATATCGAGGAAATTGTAAGATTGCATGGAGTGCCTGTTAGTATTGTGTCAGACAAGGATCCTCGGTTTACATCAAGATTTTGGCAAGCGTTGCAGGAAGCTTTGGGTACTAAATTGAGTTTTAGTACTGCTTTTCATCCTCAGACTGATGGACAATCGAAAGGACTATCCTGATACTGGAAGATATGCTACGTGCTTGCTCACTTGACTTTACAGGTAGTTGGGATACTTGTCTTCCGTTAGCTGAGTTTGCCTACAATAATAGCTACCAGTCGAGTATAGAGATGACACCTTATGAAGCACTGTATGGAAGGAAATGTCGATCTCCTATCTGTTAGGACGAGGTTGAAGAGGCTAAGATTTAGGGTCCAGAAATAGTCCAAGAATCTGTTGACAAAGTGAAGGTGATACGAGATAGACTGCTTACGGCACAGAGTCGCCAGAAGAGCTATGCTAATCATTGCAGGAGGGATCTTGAGTTTGATGTGGGTGATCATGTTTTCTTAAAGATTTCTCCTATTCGTGGTGTGAAGAGATCTGGAAAGAAGGGTAAGCTTACGCCGAGATATGTCGGGCCTTTTGAAATCATTGAGAGGATTGGACAGCTAGCGTACAGAGTTGCATTACCACCGACACTTGAGGGAATTCATGATGTCTTTCATGTGTCTATGTTACGTAAGTATAATCCTGATCCTTCACATGTACTTGAAGTTGAATCTGTTCATCTTCAACCTGACTTATCGTATACCGAGCAACCAGTTCAGATCTTAGATCGTAAAGAGCAGGTCTTGAGAACTAAAGTGATACCAATGGTGAAGGTTCTGTGGCAGAGTCCTACAATGGAAGAGGCTACATGGGAAAGTGAATTTGAAATGCAGAACAAGTATCTTAATCTCTTTGGTGTCATTTGGTAAGGAATTTAGGGGCTAAATTCTCTTAAGGGGGAGAGGGTGTAACACCCGAGGTTTTAGTAAGTTTAATTATCTCATAATTGTCCATTTTGGTGCATGTTATAATTGACTGGTCAATACTTTATTGACTTTTTTTAAAATTATATGGTACTAAATAATACAAATATTAATATTTTGATAAAATTTAATTAAGCTACGTTGACTATTTTATAATATTAAAATGTTATGTTGACCGAAATGTTATAATTGTAATAACCGAATTGTTAACATTTGGGAATTAATTTTACATTAAATTGTATGTTGACTAGTCAAATGTTTGTTTATATTAAAATAATACATTAGTTTACTAACAAATGTATTATGTTGTTATAATAATATTATATTATATAGTAGTAAGTTAGTATGATTTATTATATTATATTATATTGCTCCTTAGTCTAATTGGTGGAATTATTAGTTAATAGGAATTGAATTGCATAACATTTCCATTTCGTTGTGCCTTGCGATTAGCCGCAACTGTTGATCGAGGCTTAATATTTTACTTGCTTATTTCCTTCCTTCCTTCATTCAGTCAGTAAGGTCGAGAAATACAAAAAGTAGTTTGAGAGTTACAGAGGTGCGATAACGAAGGAAAGGAACAGAGGGCTCGTCAAGTAATTTTCAGTTCAGATTTAATTCTTAAATCCAACATCGGGAAAGCTTATGGTTTAGCTCGTGGGTTACTTTAAAGCTATTTTGACATAATTTAATCGGGCGAATTTCTACCTTTTTGGTAAGGAACTACTTGCTTATGTATGTTCATAATTGCACGGTCAATAGTCTAATTATCGCGGTTAACATTTGTTATACGTGGAATTAAATTGTTACTTGTGGTTAATTTGTGATTAATTGATTATATTGTTGGTTATTTGATAATAATCTGTACTTTTGAATATATTTATAAATTGTGATTGTGACTAGGTTTGGATTAACAAGCTTGTGTGAAATACGTGAATTGTCAATGTTAAGTGGTTGACGAGTTTACTTTATAGCTCGTCATAATTGTTACAGTGTTGAATAGTCAATAAATAAATAATCTTTGTGCTCATTATTTGGAACACCTAGTGGTGTTTGTTATGTGACAATAATCTTTTAGGGAAGTGTAGGGCGACCCCGGACTTGACATGGGGCGAAGGGCAGTGTGAGTCAAGTGTGGAGCTCTATGTGACCCAACCCTTCGCTAATGGTCATAGCGGAGGTAATACTCTTTAGTGGCACGACTGCTGAGGTTGTAGGGACTTAGCCTCGTGTCGACTTGGTACCTGGGTTGTTAATAATCTAATACTCTTGAAAGTGATTGAATGATGAGAACTACAACAATAACAATGGGTTATAAGGTCGGAAGTGGATGATTGGAGATGTATCTCAATCTTATATTTTTAATTGTGTATTTCTTACATCTATGTGACAGTTTATTGATTAAATGTTAAATACCATGTTATAAACTCTCTATATGAACTGTCATCATGGCATGCTTGATATGTTGCATCCATTCATAGCATGCATAAGTATAGTGGAACCTATTGAGTTAAATCTCATTGTTTGTTTATTTGTTTTCCTTAGATCACAGACAGGCGAGGAAGTGATCGTGAGCTGTTCAGGAGTGCCGGAGAGCAGGTGGTTACTATTTTTTGGTAGTTGTGGGTCATGTCGACTTACGTTTGTATAGAACTCTTAGATGTTGTAACCTTCTTTTTGTGGAGATTGGATGTCTTCATGTTGTGTATAGTTTTGTTGGAGTTTGTATAACTCTGGATAGTACTTTCTTTTGGTTTGTTGAATATAGTAGCACAACCTGATTGCTGCTGCTCTTCCAGTTGTTGTTGGTTTTTCTGTTTACAGGTGGTTTAGTGTTAATAGCAAACCCATCATGCCCGATTTTAGACTCCAGTTTGGGGGTTTGATTTTGGGGTGTGACACTTAGGCTCTAGTAGGAATTAGTTAAGTGCTAAGACGATACACGAAGCAGGTATAACAAAGCATGCAACACATAGAAGGCATTCAAGCAACTACGATCATGGTTGCCCTAATGCAAGCATGATATGAACAATATGGACTCTAAAACATGTTAAGGCACATAATGAACATATTAATCAAGTATAGAAGACATGCTACACAAGTAGGTTTTGGGTTCTCACAATACGATTTGACAAACATATATTCATTTTCAAAATATCATCAATGTACTCATTATTTGACTAACAATGTGATTCATCACGTTAGATCCGCATTCAAGTAATTGATTATAGTGGAAAAAATAGTACACATTTCAAAGTCTAAGGCCGACCACTTTAGTAATAGACATAGCGCATATTTATAGCGTGAACCACTTCAAATACATGTGGTTCTTACATTTTCTTCTCCCCCTTACTTTGTTAATCTTAAGAGTTTATTGATCCAACATCATTACTTAAAGGTTGCTTATATATCTCATAGATATAAGCAGAACTACTTAAAATTTCACTTACAATTTTCACTACCAACAACAATTTGTTATCAAGTTAACAGTTTCAAAATTTAACGAAATATATGTTATTCAACTGTAACGCCCCAAACTTAGTACTGACACCGCGGTCCCACAATTTGACCACGTCACTAACAATCATAACTTAAATCATAAATATTTCCAATCTTATAATAAATAAATCTTAAACATCCTTGACTAAAGTCAAAAATAAACCCAAAGTAATTTAATACAATATCAGTTTGATACTTAGCACAAGTCAATAACTTATTCAAAGTACTATGAGGTGATTTGATATAAAATGACTTGATCTAAAATTATAGGAAACCGTCATCTTGGTCAACCCGAGCCTAAATCCTCTAATAAATCTTACTCATTACCTAAGAAAGAAGAGTATAAAGGGGTGAGCGAACAATGCTCAGTAAGTTCATATACAATCCCTCCGGTTACTAAGGAGGAGTTGACCAGAAACAAATCAGAGATGAATATTTCAAGTTATCAAAATCCATTGTTCAAATATCGATAAGCAGAAGCAGTTATCAAATTTCGATTTATGGGAACGAGAGTCCAAAATAAAGTAAAGTATAAAGGTGACTCGAGTAACCATCTGTCACCAACCGTCCCATACCGATTAGAGACAATTGACTACTCACAGAATCTCATAATCACATAAGCAACTCCAATATTTACTCTAAAGAGTTTCGATAGTTCGATAGAATTTGATATATTCGGATAACCATTCCACTAGCTAGGTGACATTCGATAAATTCAATTGTTCAATAATCACATCCACAAATCAAGCGGTATTTGATAAAATCAGTAATTCGATAATCATATAATCGGTCTAGTGATCATGGTAGAATTTAAAAAGATTATAAGGTTACAACAAAACTATGCATCGCAAAAATCAAATTTTGCATATCAAACGAACATCTCACATGAAGCTCGATAATTATGTGAGAATTAACAAAAATAAAAATCATGATTTCGAAAGTGTAAGCGATGGGGTTCAAATTCAATTACCGACCCGAAGTCGACGTACGTTTCAAAAAAATATCAATATCAAGGAATTTTAATGGAAATCTAACGAAGGATACATAAAAGATCGGAAACCTAAAAGAGGTATAATCTCTTACCTTGATTTGCTTAGCAAAAATTAATTTGTATCACGCACGATTGCCCTAAGCTCGCTTGTCCAAATCCAAAATAAAGTGTAATTACATAAATATAAGGTTAACTAATAATAAAAGCAGTGTACTTTTATCATAAACTAAACTTTGTCTTTATTTCCAACTAGTTTTTTAACCCGTACGTTAAACGCGCGTCAACAAAATCGTACATAAACAAAATAAGGAGGATCAGTTTATTAACAATTACATATAAGTATATCACTAATCATTATAGATTCTAAAAAAAAAAATCTTATACGCAACATTTGTTGTCTTATTAGTTGGTTTTTCATCTTCACTGCATATTAATGTCTATGACTAAATACTGGATGTTGTTTTTTTTCTGAAAGAGACATGCGTGCAATTATTGACTTTGAAACTTGTTAATTGGCATTGCATATGATGCCAGCAATATAAATTGTCTTCTCTGGAACTTGAAAGACAATCTTACATCTTCATAAGTTAATGACAATCTTAGGATAAAAACATTTTCTTCAACATTGATTCCTTTCAAAAAAAATTGTTTCAACAATGTGATCCCCAATATTTATGATGATTAGTCTTGTTCCATTGCACAACCCTACAACATGGTCAATGTTTTTCAATAGCATTACTTGAACACTAATTTTAAGTGTCAATTCATGTACTGACAACCCCCAAACACTTTATACTATTCAAAAACTATGTATAATGAATGTATTCGAACAAACTTACATTTTTTCCGCCCTTCAAATAGAATGTGAACTCAAATAAGTTCTTCCTTTTGAATGATTACTTTTATTAAATTATATTTGTATTTTACGAATAAATAAATTTCTGAGAAAAAAATAAGCTAAAATCAAAATAACGAAATTATTTTTACCGTTAACAATTATTTTTGTTTTGTAAATTATTTTGATTTTAATAACTTCCATTATATTTTTTATTTTATTGACTTCGTAACTATTATTTTTTTTATTTTTAAAAATAAGTTTTACAGAAAAAATTTATTCCGTAATTTATTATTATTATTTTACTAACCTCAGTTTAAATTGTTTTGTTTTATTGACTCTGTAACTATTGTTTTTGTTCCATCAAATATTTTTATTTTACTAATGTATTTTTGTTTTACCTAACTATTTTTAAGAATTTGCTTTAAACTTTTATTCCGTAAATTACTTTTATAATTTTACTAACCTCAGTTTAAATTATTTTTGTTTTATTAACTCCGTAACTATTATTTTTGTTCCATCAAATATTTTTATTTAACTAATGTATTTTTGTTTTACATAGCTATTTTTAAGAATTTGTTTTAAAATTTTGTTTCGTAAATTATTTTTATTCTTTTAGTAACCTTAGTTTAAATTGTTTTTGTTTTTATTGACTTTGTAACTATTATTTTTGTTCCATCAAATATTTTTATTTTACTAACGTATTTTTTTACATATATATTTTTAATAATTTGTTTTAAACTTTTGTTCTGTAAATTATTTTATTTTACTAACCTCTTATATTTTTGTTTTCTTGACTCTGACACTATTATTTTTGTTTTAGTTACTATCTATAATACAATAGAGGTCAGTGGCACGCTTACAATTGACTTGGGATAAAAAGGAGTCAGGATTTACTGTTTTACGGTCATCCTACGACCCTTATTTCCCTCAGCTCTCGCATGTGCGAATGACAGTTTTCCCAGCGAGTATTCTTTCCCTCTTTCTTGCAATTCCTTTCTACTCCTTCTCTTCCTATTATGGTTTTACAGTTTCACAGTTTTATGTTATCGTAATTAACTTAATCAATTTAAATTTTTTTCGACCTGTAATTTCGTATACAAATTAATTGAAATATTTGTTTTTTCTTTTTAACTATTATCATAATTAACTTAATCAATTTAATTTTTGCCTGGCCCCTTTTTTTTCGACCCGCAATTTCGTATACAAATTAATCAATTTACTATTTTACCAAGATTACGACTATTGAATAAAAAACTATTTTGCAACACCAATTTCCAAATAATGTCTCTCTATTTTTTAAAAGAATTTTCATTGTAGTTTTTAAAAAAATTACAATTTTGTCCAAGTAATTTCAATAATCTCTCCTAAAATTTT
This sequence comes from Codonopsis lanceolata, assembly GCA_013146195.2. NCBI lineage: Eukaryota > Viridiplantae > Streptophyta > Magnoliopsida > Asterales > Campanulaceae > Codonopsis > Codonopsis lanceolata. Next base: position 78,933,646 of record CM028380.1, on the reverse strand, counting down.
ATAAATATGTTGGAAATATTCTTAATTAATGGTAGCACATGTTTAAATTAGGAAGTATAAGTTAAAATTATTGACGAATGTCAAATTTTTAAATGAAAAATTATGTGCGAGCATTCATTTCAATGTAATATTGATATATATGAAATATAAAGAATGTCTCCCTATCACGTTTAATTTCACAATCTCAACCGTTTTAATCACGTTTTTTTCATCCCTATTTTATTACTGCGAAAATTATTGAGATATTACAGTTTACAAGACAGTTTACAGTTATTATTTTACATTTGCGAAAATTAGTTACTCTTTTACTGAGATATTATGGTTTTACAGTTATTATTTTACATTCGCAAAAATCAGTTACTCTTTTACTGAGATATTACGGTTTTACATTTAATATTTTACGGCTTTATAGTTTTATGGTTGTGAAAATTTGTATTTGTATTTTTTTCTTTTTAATTGTTATCGTAATTAACTTAATCAATTTAATTTTTTCCCGACCCGTAATTTCATATACAAATTATTATTTTTTAAACGTAAGTTTTGTAATTTGAAACATTTGTTTTTTTTTTTAATTTTTAACTGTTATCATAATTAACTTAAGCAATTTAATTTTTGTCTGGCTCGCAATTTCGTGTACAAACTATTAATTAATCCATCCGTTTCGGGCAAAGAAGCCCCCTTTGAAAGTCAATTTTTTTAAAAATAATATGTTTAGTAGTTCATTTCCACAGTATCTGCTTCATTTATTGATAAATTTCCAAACTGGCGTTGTGCCATCGGCACGGGCAAAAGTACTAGTTTTTTATGTTTAAAGAGAGAGAAATGTTTAAACATATTTAAAAGAGAGAAGATGGTGGTAATGAGAGAGAAAATATGGAGGAGACGGAAGAGAGAAAAAGAAATACAACCAAAGAATATATGGGAGAGAAAGAGTGAAATGGTAACTTAAAAGTCAATATATAATTCAAAAGTGATATTTTTGAGATAGAAATCCACCCTTGTCATTATATATATATAGATGCACTGACCACCGATTAATCCACCATTCATACCTCTCTCATCAATGTTAAAACTAAAAATAAATAAATCACATGTTTATCAATTATGTTTCAAATAACCCAAAACCCATCAAATCTATTAACTGCCCTACTTCTTCATTAGACAATCTATCTCCTGACACCACCACTTTCTATTACATATGTCCTATAATAGTACTATATAATACCCCCCATATTGACTTCACGCACACAACACACCCACAAAAGACACACATTGACACACACTATTTTCACATACAACACATAAAATATATATATATATATATATATATATATATATATATATATATATATATATATATATATATATCTATACATATATAAAAGAAGAGGTGCGATTTTTAGAAAGTTTTCGCCAAAATGCACTTTCCAAAAATGACAACACTTCTACATTGTATATGTGTCATTAATGCATTGAGAAATGAAACAAATTTGTAATAAAAATTAATTAGATAAATAAATCTGAAAACTTTTGACATTCTCTCTTTGACTTGAGACAATTAACAACCATAAATACCAAACTATTTCAACCTCATTCACATCCGGCAATATAAAAATAGTTGTGATTTTTTTTTAACTATATTGAAATTTCAATGAGCTAATAAATAATTATTTATTTCAATTGTTGAATTTAATAATCGCTTATCAATTGAATGATAAATGAATAAATTATCAAAACAATTACATGAATTATCATTGGAGATTAATTTCTTCGGTTGTAATTGGACACCTAAGGGAGTTAGGCAGTTCCTTAGCTTTTCTCTTCTCGAGCAGTTTTCAAAGATAAAACCACTATAAATTTGTTACAATTTTGTTTGTTGAACATCATTGCTAAAAAACAACTGAGGATAACATACCAATATAGAAGAAGACATATATATAAAATGCCTCCCTCTCTCATTTTGCTTAGAGACATCAGCCAGACCAAGGGTAAGCCTAGATAACTCAACGGTTTTTTTGTGTAAATTGTATATTTTACAATGTAAAGGTATCTTTATATAAAGGTATTCTTTTTATTTCGATTGCTTGGGATCTCATGTACTTGGTTTTCTCTCTTTTTATAGAGATCATCGAGTTACAATAAACTGAAAACAGTTATATATGCGAAATTATTAAATTCTCAGGGTACCTTTGTAATCAATAAATAGCTTAAGCATATGCAATGCCTAGGATTAAAGATATAGGGAATAAATTATGATAATTTAATAAACTTCATGTTCAAGTGTATGTGATAAATTTAATAAAATTTAATGATCTTCAAACTGATACAGATTTATTGGTAACCAATACATATATATATATTTATTTATTTATTAATATGCACTGTGACTACAAATTTCTCAATTTTGGTTTTATCAAATCAGAATAATGAACATTTATAAATAAAATCTAATTAAATCAAAGGAATTTGAAATGTAGAGACGAAAAACAAATAAATTAGTGATTACAAAGAGACCAATTTTAAAGTGAACAACTACATTAGATACAAGTGATTTAAAATAGATGTATTTAAATTATAAAAATGTTAAAAAATATATCTTCAAAATACAAATCTAAAAATTCGAAATCTATATTTTTTCTATACTCAAAATATAAAAAAATTCTTGTATAACGTTAAATACTGAAAATATAAAAAAGTCTCGACTTATTTAAACCGTATTTAAAAAAATAATTAGGTAAAGAAACATAAATGCTTGGATCTTATTATAAGTCATTTTTTTTCCTGTTAACTACGTAAAATTAAGCTCTAAGATTTAAAAAAATCGAAATACAAAATTGAATACTTTATTAAAAAAAAAATTCTAACGCACTTTGCTACGAAATGGTTTGATATGATTCTATTTTGGTTGGGGAAACTCGGGGGACGAATTTTTGAAACGAAGGGTTTGAAGAGATGAAGAGTCATTATCTCCATGTTCACAGGAGGAATTTCCTAGGTTTAATGTTATAAAAATAAGAAAGGTGACCTTTTAGACGACTTAATTGAGTAAGAGTGAGAGTGGGACGATGTGTATATAGGTTAGAGTAAGTGGGGTGGGGTTTTTAGATTAGAGAGTGAGAAACTATTTATCTATATGACAAGTGCTTAGGATTTTTTTGGGCCAGATTGGTTATAATTGGAGTATTATTTATTGTTCATTAAAGTAATAATAATTTGGATGGAATCAATTGAGAAATTTGGGTAACGTGAAATTTTGAGTATTTTTAGTCCTTTTTGTTGTTGTTTGTTTTAGGGAGAAATTCAGGTCCGTCTACTATGTAAAAATTTTAATCGCTACCGTTTTTAATGTTTTTTTTTAAACTAAAAGGACATTTTTATAGCGAAAAGACTATGGCTCTTAATGAGCCGAAGGTGCGCTACGGATCACTTAATCAATTCATCAATTTAAATTACATAATCTAATTTATGCATCGCGCCTTAAATCATAATGTACCAAACCTTCATCTCTCTTCTTTCATGTGCACAATCAACATATGATTCAAAATTAATGCATCTTACCTATATCTCACATCTAAATCGATGCATCACAATTTACAAATGATACATTGTGATTCAAAATTGATGCATCAAGTTTCAAAAAGGGTATTTAAAAACGAACAAATTTCTATTTAGACCTTTCATCAAACAGTATATGCACAGTAGCACAAATACAAAAGTAAATTTATTTTGAATCATACACGTACACAAACACAAAATGAAGAAGAATAAAAACAAGGTATGAAGAAGGAAGAGAATGTGGGGACATAAAATGTATTTTTATATGTTTATATTTTCAATAACCAACGTTTTTTTATAGCTACTACATTAGTACGAAATATTTGAAATTATTATCTCTATCAAATTTTGTCATTTAAAGACACATGTCTATTATCAGCTGTTGACTTAACGTATGACGAAGATGGTTGAATTTCATCCAATCATCCCTTTCTGAATAAGGAAATATATTTAAATAAATTTAGAATTACTTTTTTAAATTTATGTGATCTATCTTTAATTTTAATTTTTACTTTTTTTATTTTTTCATATTAAACTTTTTAATTGTATATTCTTCAACTTTAATTGAGTATATAATTTTATACCAGTGTACAAACCGTGCAACGCACGAGAGCATCACTAGTATATATATATATATATATATATATATATATATATATATATATATATATATATGTAGTTCTAACAATCATGATCACACATAACTCTCATTATCACATGCACTTAGTTTATAATATTTCTTTTGTCAAATCCTTACTATGTCAGATTTATAAACAATTTATAAACTAAGTGCATGTGATGTGTGTGTGTTATGTGCGTGAGTTAGTGTGTGTGGTCATGATTGTTATTGTAGATATTACAGACTATATATATATATATATATATATATATATATATATATATATATATATATATATTCTGTAATCATAACTCATTATCTATATGTGTAGTGTCTTATCGACACATCAAAGAAGAAAGAGGTTGCTAGCTTACCAAGGTGGATGTGCCGCCTTTTTTGGTTCTCTCTCTCTTACTACTGCCGCGGCCTTTCCTTCTATTTACTTTTCTATGTTTTCAATTTATCTTCTATTATTTTGGTGATACCGAGGTTTCACTATACTATCACCCTTATATTCTCAAACCCTAACACTTATTTCCTAACCCTAGTCGAAAATCTCCGGCCCAATATTAAATTTAGTTACAGTTAATTCAATTAATTCTTTAATATAATAATTGGAAGTGGGCCAAGCCCAATTTAATCAAATAGGTTACTAAATGGGTCCTAAGTAATTAAATTATCTAAACACAGTTACGATATTAATTATATAGGTCTAAAACGATTGTAATATTAATTAACGTAAATTAATATTTTAGCTAAAATTATCGGGGTATTACACTCTCACTCCCTTAAAAGAAGTTTAGTCCCTAAACTTAACGTACCTAATCAGTTGAAGATGTTTGGATGCCTTTCTTGCATATCTTCCTCTAATTCCCAAGTAGCCTCTCTCTCGGTATGATTAGTTCACTGTACCTTCACGTACGGAATGGTACGTCTTCACAATACTTGATCTTTCTGATCCACTATATGAACTGGTTGCTCATCGTAGCACAAATCCTCCCGCAATTGTAAGGCTTCAAAAACAATCATGTGGCTTGGATCTGAAACATATTTCCTTAACATCAACACATGGAACTAGGGGTGTGCACGGGCCCTAAGCCCGCGGGCATTGGCAATGCCCAGTATAGGTCCATCAAGCAGCGGGCATTAGATTTAAAAGCCCAGTACTATTGATCAGCCCACGGGCATTAGTGGACGGGCTTTCGGCATTGATTCGGCACGGGCTTCAGCCCATTTGTTTATGTTTTTAAATAATTTTACTGTTTTCTCATTCAAACTTTTGGTCTCAGCTTTCAGCCCATCAATTCATTGCCATGAACTTGTTTTTTTTTTCTTCAAACTATTATACTTGCAAATTTGAAATAAAACACAGTTGAAGTGAAAGAAAAGGAAGAGAAGCAATTAAGTTAAAATATAAATTCAGTATGTAGAAAACGGATTCATATAACTCGACATTACCGATGTCAAATTTTAATCTTGCATGTGATGAAATTGAGAATAGAATATCAATAGATGTATAGATGATTGAGTAATTAATTATTAAAATAATAGGGTTTAACTTTTATGGTTTTTATTTTTAGCAATAGCTTTATTAGTTGAAGTGTATTATACTATTACTATATTTATATATTATAATTTATAACTTATAATATATAAATATGGTAATAGTACAATACACATAAACTAAATATATATGATTTGGTCAAAGATCTATAATTTAAAAAATTTAAAAAGTTATCATAGAAGAGGACGGGCTGGGCCGGGCATAACGGGCAGGGAGCAGTTGAAGGCCCAGTAGAGCCCGAGACCACGGGCATCTGATTCATCTAAAGCCCAATACTATGTAGTGCCCATGGGCACGGGCTCCATGGACCGGGCACTGACGGGCTTTAACGGGCTTGATGGGCATTGACGGGCCCTGCTCATCCCTACATGGAACACATTGTGGACTCTCGAAAGCGTAGGTGGTAATGCAAGCCTATAAGCAACTTCCCTCACCCAATCCAATATTTTAAAAGGACCTACAAATCTTGGACTGAGCTTCCCCTTAATGCCAAATCTCATAACTCCCCTCATCGGTGAAACTTTGAGAAACACATGATCTCCCACTTCAAACCCAAGTTCGCGACGACGCTTATCGACATATGATTTATGTCTCCTCTAGGCCGTAAGGAGTCTCTTCTTGATCAACTGTACTTTATTTGATGTAGTCTGCATAAGTTCTGGCCCCAAAAGTTACCTTTCGCCCACTTCATCCCAGCACGTAGGCGATCTACATCTCCTTCCATACAATGCTTTGTACGGTGCCATATCAATACTCGCATGAAAGCTATTGTTGCATGTGAATTCAACCAACGGTAGGTGGTCATCTCAATTCCCTTGTAAATCCAAAGTACAAGCCCTAAGCATATCCTCCAACGTTTGTATTCATTCTGACTGCCATCTATCTGTGGATGGAAAGTCGTACTCATGCTCAGATTCGTGCCCAAGGCCTTCTGTAAGCTACCCCAAAAATTCGAAGTGAAACGGGCATCGCGGTCTGAAACTATAGAAACTGGAACTCCATGCAGTTTGACAATCCCGTTGACGTACAACTTCGCTAGCTTCTCCAAAAAGTCATTAATCTTGAAAGCAATAAAATGAGCTGACTTGGTCAATCGATCTACGATAACCCAAATAGCACTGTGCCCCTTTAACGTTCTAGGTAACCCTACCACGAAGTTCATAGTAATGTGTTCGCACTTCCATTCGGGAATCGGTAGTGTCTGTAACATTCCACCAGGTCGCTGATATTCACTTTTAACCTGTTGGCACACTAAGCACTTAGAGACAAATTCTGTAATTTGTCGTTTCATATTTTCCCACCAAAACGTCTCCCTCATGTCTCGATACATCTTTGTACTCCCAGGATGTACTGCAAACCTTGAATTATGAGCCTCTTCTAACATTTCCCTTTTTAAATCCGGGTCAGATAGAACGTAAATCCTCCTTCAATCCAAAACGTAGAATACCATCTCCTCCAAGTCGAAAGTTTATCTGAGCTCCCATCTCTACACCTTCCCAAATTTTCATTAACTCTGGGTCAACTTTCTGAGCCGTTTTTATCCTTTCTAGTAACGATGGTTGGAGACTCAAATGTGCCAAATAACCCTTTCCTTCTCTTACCCTCACTTCCAGGCCCAAGTTTTCCATCTCTTCGAGAATTCTCTTCTCCTTTGTCAACATCATTGCCAACGTTCCCCTACTCTTGCGACTCAAAGCATCAGCCACTACATTGGCCTTGTTTGGGTGGTATGAAATGGTGCAGTCATAATCTTTTAACAACTCTAATCACCTTTTCTGTCTCATGTTCAATTCCTTTTGAGTAAAAATGTACTTCAGGCTCTTGTGATTTGTGTAAATCTCACACGTCACCCCATATAAGTAGTGCCTCCAAATCTTTAACGCAAATGCCATTGCGGCTAACTCTAAATCATGGGTCGGGAAATTCTTTTCAAAATTCTTCAACTGCTGTGATGCATAGGCAATCACCATTCCATCTTGCATCAGAACACACCCCATACCCTTTAAAAAACGTCACTATAGATCACAAACCCGTCTGTGCCCGACGGCAAAGTCAGAATTGGTGTTGAAACCAATCTTTTCTTCAATTCTTGAAAGTTGGACGCATAGTTCTCCGTCCACATAAATTCCATGTTCTTCTGAGTCAACTTAGTCAAAGGTTTTGTGATCTTCGTACTTTTGTCGCGGTCGTCGACCTTTCCCAACTCACAATAGCTTCAATCTTGGCTGGGTCGACTGAAATTCTGTCCTTGGACACAATATATCCCAAGAAGGATACTTTCTCCATCCAAAATTCACATTTCTTAAACTTGGCATACAATTTTTCTTCTCTTAATATTTGTAGCACTGACCTTAAGTGTTGCTCGTGTTCTTCCCGGGTCTTCAAATAGATCAAGATGTTGTCAATGAATACGATCAGACATCGGTCGAGGAACTTCTGGAAAACCCTATTCATGATATCCATGAAAGCAGCTGGAGCATTTGTAAGTCCAAACGACATCACCAAAAATTCATAATGCCCGTAGAGAGTTCGAAAAGCGGTCTTTGAAATATCCTCATTCTTAACACTCAACTGGTGGTATCCCGAGCAAAGATCAATTTTTGAATAGTAATATGCCCCTTGTAATTGATCAAAAAAGTCGTCAATCCTAGGCAATGGGTACTTATTCCTTATTGTAACTCGATTGAGCTCATGGTAATCGATGCACGTCTTCATACTCCCATCCTTTTTTTTCACGAATAACACCGGAGCTCCCCAAGGTGAAACACTTGTTCTAATCAGATCGTTTTCCAACAATTCTTGTAACTGTTCTTTTAATTCCTTAAGTTCTACTGGTGCCATTCTATATGGTGCTTTAGAAATAGGCACCGTCCCAGGCGTTAGATCGATTCCAAACTCTACCTCCCGTTCAGGGGGAAGACGAGGCAAGTCCTCTGGGAATACATCCTCAAACTCCTTAATCATGGATAGGGATTCCAACTTGACCCCTTCCTTTCGATTATCGATAATAGAGGCTAAATATCCCCGACAACCCTTCCTTAACAATCTTCTCGCCTTTAAGGAAGAAATAATACAAGATGGAACTATTGGTTTAGACCCCTTAAAGCGAAATTCTACCTCACCTGGTATACAAAATACAACTTCCTTCTCGAAACACTCTACCTTAGCGTGAAACGCTGCTAGCCAATCCATGCCTAGTATTAGATCGAAGTCTTGGATATCTAAAGGTAGCAAATCAATAGGCATTTTTCTATCCTCTAATTTCAAGGAACACGACTTATACACTGTGGTTACGGGGATGGATTCTTTAGTAGGCGTGTCTATAACTAGATTAACTTCCAGACTTTGGGAAGGCAGTTTCATACGATGTGCAAGTGTGGTATATATAATTGAATGTGCGACACCAGGATCAATCAATGCATATACGTCACGAGAGTAAAGCTGAACGGTACCTGCCACCACGTCATTTGTTGCCCTGGCATCTCTAGCAGTCATTGCAAATATCCTTCCTTGTCCCCTCGGTTTGGCCGTATCCTCCCCCTTTACTCCTTGGTTAACACCACCCTTCTGTGGTTTTGGGAAATCCCTCGACTTATGTCCCACTTTGCCACAATTAAAACAGACCCCCTTAGTCCAAAAACATGTCTCAGACATATGTTTCCCTCCACATCTACCACAAGCCTGATTAGTATTCTGATTTGCACCCCTGTCTTGATTAAGCCGTTGATTCTGATTTTGACCCTGGTTCTGGTTATGCCACTAATTCTGCTGATGACCTTGATTCTGATTCCGCCACTGATTCTGCTGGTGGCCATGATTATAGTTTCGGTTTGGCTAGTTGGTCCCCTTGTTATTGTTGTTCTTCGTGTTCCTTCTCTTATTTCCATAGCTATTTCCCCCTTGATGGTTACCATGATTCCTGTCGGAACCATCTTCAGGACCCCTCTTTCTCTCGTCCTTCTTCCTTTGATACTCGCAGTCGCAGACTCTAGTTCCATCACGCGGGCTCTGTCCAGCACTTCAGTATAGGTTGGAAATTGAAGAGGAGTCAACCTATAGCTAATCTGGTTGTTTAGAGCTCTCTCAAACTTCCTAGCTTTATGACTTTCATCAGCAAAAAGGGCAAGAGCAAATTTTGACAACTCGATGAATTTGGCATTGTATTCGTCAACCGTCATTTTCCCTTGCTCAAGGTTAAGAAATTCCACCAACTTCCTATCCTTCATACTTGGTGGAAAATATTTCTTGTTGAATGCCTCTACAAATATGTCCCAAGTGATCACTTCAACACCCCGGGACTCTATTGTACTCTTCTCGGAATCCCACCACTAGACCAACTTCTCCCTGAAGCACAAAGGTTGCAAGTTTCACTTGTTGTTCACTGGTGCATGTCATTGTCTCCAAGATCTTTCTCATGTGATTCAACCATTCCTCAGGTTTCTCCATGCCAGGTGCTCCTGTAAACATTTTTGGGTTGTGCTTCGAAAAACTTTCTAACGGGTCTTTGCCTGTAGGTTAAGCTGGGGCTATAAGCTAAGATGGTGTTGCATTTTCCTAGTTCTTATTTCCCACAAGTGCTTGCGCTATAGTTTGAAGCAAGGTTAAGAGTGTAGGGTCTACTGGGGCTGGACCAGCAACAGTTGCATTCGACTGGGCTGCTGTAGGTACAGGTCGATTAACGTTCGCATTCGGTTGGACCACTTCGAGTGCATTGCCATTGACGTTCACATTTGGTGGGGGTATACCATTTTCCCTTACAATTTCAGAAGTGGAGTCGTCCATGACTCTACTAGCTCTAGTACCCCTTCCACGTCCACGTCTACGTCCACGTCCACGTCCACATCCACGTCTACGAGTTCTAGCGCGACCTCCACATGCCATTTGGTACTGAGATATAAACGACATGGTGTCAAATAATGTCTGAAATTCTATCACACTGAAAATGGTGCTCGCTATCCGGTACGACGTAAATGTGAACAACTTACATAATTGTTACATAACATCAATTTCATCCAAAACTCATCTTATGGTTTTATGCACACAAAACATATATCAATACCGATATAGTTGTAAGGAATATCGATGAACATTCAAATTAATCCTCAAAATTTATTAATTATCGAAAAATTACCAACATCTCAAAATTGGATATCTTTAGAGTATCACATGTCTTATAACTGAAACAACCATCTAAACAAACTCAATGACTAGGATGACTATAAAACGAAATAACTAGTGTAATGTTCTATCAATTTTTTTGTCTCATCTTCATTTTCCTCTTCGATTGGGTCAGAATCATCATCATTCTGGCCCTCAACGTGTAGTGTCTTATTGGCACATCAAAGAAGAAAGAGGTTGCTAGCTTACCAAGGTGGATGTGCCGCCTTTTTCGGTTCTCTCTTTTTGTTACTGCCGCAGCCCTTCCTTCTTCTATCTACTTTTCTGTGTTTTTTATTTATCTTCTATTATTGTGGTGATACCAAGGTTTCACTATACTATGACCCTTATATACTCAAACCCTCAGTAATTCGATAATCATATAATTGGCCTAGTGATCATGGTAGAATTTAAAAGAATTTAATGTTACAACAAAACTATGCATCACAAAAATCAAATTTTGCATATCAAACGAACATCTCACATGAAGCTCGATAATTATGTGAGAATTAACAAAAATAAAAATCATGATTTCGAAAAAAGTGTAAGCGACGGAGTTTAAATTCAATTATCGACTCGAAGTCGGCGTACGTTTCAAAAAATATCAATATCAAGGAATTTTAATGAAAACATAACGAAGGGTACATAAAAGATCGGAAGCCTAAAAAAGGTATAATCTCGTACCTTGATTTGCTTGGCAAAATTTAATTAGTACCACTGTTAATTTTGGTGAATGGTTAGATGTGTTGAAGGTAGCCGGACCACCACCATTAATGGTGGTGGCCGGAGGTAAAGAAGGTGATAGATAGCAGAATACGACAAAAGAGGAAAAGAGAGGAATTGTATTGTTATTGAATTGAATTCTAATGAAAAAGATGCCTAAAACTATTACACCAAAAATACTTATATCTAAAACAAAAGGTAAATGGGCTAACAAAGTAATGGGCCCAAATGGGCTTATATTTTTAACATTCCCCCTCAACTCAAACACGCAACTATTGTGAAATGATTGAGTTGGAGAGGTGCAAACAAATAAGCCTCAATGGGCTGGGCCTCTTGGGCCAATACAAATCAAATGAGCCTTTACGGCAAATGGATCTCTAAGGGCCAGAATAGTAACATTCTTTAGCAAGATGTCAAGCAAGTTGATCGAAGCCCACAAACGGATCACCTCGAACACTTGTAGTAGATGTTGAACAAGTTGATCGGAGCCCACAAACGGATCATCCCGAACACTTGTAGTAGATGTAGAGAAGCCCAAACAGGAGCCAATCCCCGAAAAGCTTACTCAAAAAATGGCTGATAGAAGACAAAGGAGTATCCCAAAACGAACTTTTTTGTCCTAAAGATTACATCCTTAATCTGAAAATGTGAATCGAACACCGACCACACAGTGATATGAAAACCAAGTCATTATTTGACTTTGGTCAAACAAAGAAGTTCAAACAAGAACATGCAGTAGAAGGCAATGAGAAGAGTAACTGAGCCTCTTAAGGTAGATAATTTGAGAGAAAAAACTCTGATGGAACATTTTCCAAAGAATCAGATCGTAGAAACTCGACCAACCATAAAATTGTGCTGGCCGGCCATGTATTCTCCGAAGAATGCTAACAAAATCGGGGAGGGCAGTGAGATAATCGACAAAAAAAATTTTAGAACAGCAACAACAACTAATGTGCCTCTTGGAAAGTGGAATTTCAGAATAGAACCACAAACAAAAGATGAAGTGTTTCAATTGAATTCAGTTTTCAGGTGAATTGAAGAATTGTAAAAATGAATACCAGAGTAAGAATGAATATGCAGTCCATGAAATCTTTAATCAAGGATGGCAAAGAAAAGGTGGAAATGAAAGGGAGCAGGACAATGGAAGCTGAGAAAGCAACCACAAGTCGAAGAGGCTCGGTCAGAGAGAAAGCAAAATGGCATTTGGTTACATCGCGACAACGTTCTTTCTTGTAAGAGTTATTACACCCGGACGAAGATGAGCCGCCGGAATCTGAAGACTATAAACACCTCATCCTCGCACCAGCACTCTTCCAGAACGCCATCCATCACAATCACAACCTCCTCCACGTTCACTGGTGCTATAAACACAGACCGGGACCTTGACGACGGCATTATAATGTTCTCAATTACCGAAAACAGACTCCCGACAGATGATGGTTTTTGTAAGTCAAACTCATCTTTATTATGAAATCAATCAAATAAATACAAAGTAATTGATTGATCTTGAGACTGGATACAGATTACCCAATTTTCTTGATATAACTGAATTTCTTCTTCATCTTCATTCTTCTTGAAAACTGTATGTGGGTTTATCAAAAATTCCATTAATGAAGGTGCCTATTTACCTTCATACCTGGAACAACAAGGATCGATCGATCGATTTGATTCATTGGCAGCGATCTTGATTCTTCGGCGGAACCCGCCTTCACCTCTTTCTCTCTCTCTTTCTTGCCCTTCTTGATTTTCATAAAGAGGCGGGAAGAGGAACTTGATTCTCCGGCGTCAGATATACAAGTTATTGGGAGAATCGATCAAAGAATATGCAGCGAAACAGAGGAGAATAAATTGACAGTAGCACCACCGATTTTGGCGTGAGTGACTACTATCGGTAAAACCCTTTCAGGGATATTTGCGAAGAAGGAGCAAAGTATTGATTTATGTCTTCGTCGGAATTACCCGATACCTCGGAGCTCTCTTCGAGGTTGGGGTTGAGGGGAAGTGGGCAGAATCAAAGGAAAGTTAAAGAGATACAAAGACAGCTTCAAGAAAGGGGAAGAAGATTCATACAAGTTTTGACAGAATCGATGAGATTTCAACAGAAGTCCATTGCTTCAGCACAGATCATTGGCATTTCTGACAGGATTGACGAACAGATCAGAATCGATGCTCTGATACCATGTTAATTTTGGTGAATGGTTAGATGTGTTGAGGGTAGCCGGACCACCACCATTAATGGTGGTGGCCGGAGGTAAAAAAGGTGATAGATCGCAGAATAAGGCAAAAGAGGAAAAGAGAGGAATTGTATTGTTATTGAATTGAATTCTAATGAAAAAGATGCCTAAAACTATTACACCAAAAATACTTATATCTAAAACAAAAGGTAAATGGGTTAACAAAGTAATGGGCCCAAATGGGCTTACGTGTACTGGACTTATATTTTTAACAACCACACACGATTGCCCTAAGTTTGCTTGTCCAAATCTAAAATAAAGTGTAATTACATAAATATAAGGTTAACTAATAATAAAAGCAGTGTATTGTTATCATAAACTAAACTTTGTCTTTATTTCCAATGCACTGACCACCGATTAATCCACCATCCATAGCCCTCTCATCAATGTTGAAACTAAAAATAAATAAATCACATGCCTAGCAATTATGTTCCAAATAACCCAAAACCCATCAAATCTATTTACTGCCCTACTCCTTCATTAGACAATCTATCTCCTAAAACCATCACTTTCTATTACATATGTCTTATAATAGTACTATATAATACCCCCCATATTGACTTCATGCACACAGCACACCCACAAAACACACGCATTGACTCACACTATTTTCACACACAACACATTATATATATATATATATATATATATATAATCTATAATAATCTATAATATCTACAATAACAATCATGACCACTCAAACTAACTAACGCACAGAACATATATATATATATATATATATATATACTTTGTAATCATAACCCATTATCTATACGTGTAGTGTCTTATTGGCACATCAAAGAAGAAAGAGGTTGCTAGCTTACCAAGGTGGATGTACCACCTTTTTCGGTTCTATCTCTCTTGCTACTGCCGCAGCCCTTTCTTCTATTTACTTTTCTGTGTTTTTGATTTATCTTCTATTATTGTGGTGATACAGAGGTTTGATTACTATACTATTACCCTTATATACTCAAACCCTAACACTTATTTCCAAACCATAGCCGAAAGCAGGGCCGTTCCTGGGCATAGGCCCAAGGGGCGACCGCCTAGGGCCCAAAAAAATTAGGGGCCCAAAATTTATTTATATGTATAGTATATATATATATATATATATATATATATATATAAATATAATATAATATTAATAAATATAAATAGGGAATATGGAAAATTGTTTGGAAACAAGAAACGGAAGCAGAAGCTTGATGCAGTGATACCGACAAACGAAAGGTTGATTAGATGGAAGGGCGGACAGCGGGACAGTCGGACATAAGGATCAAGGAGATGGAACGATCAACGACGGCCCTCGACCTCGAGATTCACTCTTCAGTCTTCCCTATACATCTATGGCCGCCATATTAATTTCCACTCCACCTTCATGCTCTGTTTCAGTTTGATTTCAAAGGCTCAAAGCAAGAAAAACTCTCACAGTCTCACTCACTTAGTCACTCTGTCGTTCCTCATCCATGAACTCGAAGCCGTCGACGCCGGTGAAGGACTGATGATGCAGGTACTCGTCCAATTTTCCTTATTTCAATTTCAATTTTCAAAAATTTTCCCCTCTTTAGGTCCTTCTCTGCCGCGAATCGACATTCGGACTTAAACCCTCAAAGTCTCAAACTCATATTTCTTTTGGTTTAAGGTTTTTAGGGCTCGTAATTAATTTTTTTGTTGATCCACAATTTATTTTCAAAATCACATAGTCTAAAAATTGTTTAAGTAGATAATAGATTAGAAATTTACAAATTATTTCTTATATATTGGTGCAGCATTCCAGCAAACAATGGAGCTTGGGGCCCTTATTCGTTATTTTGCCCCGGGCCTTTGAAATGTCAGGAACGGCCCTGGCCGAAAGTCTCAGGCCCAATATTAAATTTAGTTACAATCAATTCAATTAATTCATTAATATAATAATTGGAAGTGGGCCAAGCCCAATTTAATTAATTAGGTTAATAAATTAGTCATAAGTAATTAAATTATCTCAACACAGTTATGATATTAATTATATAGGTCCAAAACGATTGTAATATTAATTAACGCAAATTAATATCGGCAAAAACTTGTGTAGGATGGTCTTACGGATCCTAAATCCGTAAGACGGAGCCCCATTTAAGAATTCACGGTTTAATAAATAAATATGTTAATAAATATCATAATTGCATGTTGGCTGAGTTGGTCAGTTACATCACCTTTGGTTTCAGCGCGAGGCGGAGGTCTATGGTTATAAACTCTAAAGCTTGCAATATTTTGTTTTAATGCTCTTTAATGAGAAATTCGTATATTTGCTTCGGTGCCCCTGTACTTTCAATATTTGCCGCCGAAATTCTTATGTTCTTACATACGCCTTGCAATTTAATCCTTTGACAGCTCCGTTAACCATCCGTTAGTATCAACTGCCTTGGCATACTTGACGGATCCTAACGAACTTTGACGAAATATTAAATGACACATTTAAAGCCAAACATGACACATTGAAAACACAAAAGTGACACATTTTAATGTTAAAAGTGACACTACAAAAGAAAATTTATTATAATTTTTATTAAAATATAAAGTGACACCCTTAATACTAAAAAGTGACATTCTTAATACTAAAAAGTGACACACTTAATGCTAAAAAGTGACACACTTAATGCTAAAAAGTTTCTTACGCCTTACAATTTAATCATTTGGCAGCTCCGTTAACCATCAGTTAGTATCAACTGTCTTGGGATACTTGACGGATCCTAACGGACTTTGATGAAATATTAAATGATACATTTAAAGTCAAACGTGACACATTGAAAACACAAAAGTGACACATTTTAATGTTAAAAGTGACACTATAAAATAAAATTTATTATAATTTTTATTAAAATACAAAGTGACACTCTTAATACTAAAAAGTGACACTCTTAATGCTAAAAAGTGACATTCTTAATGCTAAAAAGTGACACACTTAATGCTCAAAAGTGACAATCATAATGCTAAAAAGTGACACTCTTAATGCTAAAAAGTGACACATTTAATACTAAAGAGTGACACATTTAATACTAAAAAGTGTCACTTTAAAACTAACGTTGACTGCCAAAACTTGGCTGGGACGGTAATGATCCTGTCGACGGTGATGTCGGTGGGACGGATTCTGGTGGCTATACCTGCTTTCTGCCTAGTCGTCTGCCCTCTACTCTTAATTTGCCTGCTTTGAGGGTGCATGAATACCGGAGGGAATTCTCGAAGCGGACAATTGTTGGGAGGCCTTACAGTTTAATCATTTCTCAGTTCCGTTAGCCATCCGTTAGCATCAATTGCCTTGGGATACTTGACGGACCCTAATGAACTTTAACGAAATGTAGAATGATACATTTAAAGCCAAACGTGACACATTGAAAAGATAAAAGTGACACATTTTAAGGTTGAAAGTGACACTATAAAAGGAAATTTATATAATTCTCATTAAAATACAAAGTAACACTCTTAATACTAAAAAGTGATACTCTTAATACTAAAAAGTTACACATTTAATACTAAGGGCTCGTTTGTTGTGGCTGATGGCTTATGACTTATGGCTGATAGCTTAAGCTGGTAGCTGAATGACTTTTGGCTGATTGCATGATAAACTGTTTGTTACAGCTGTTGAAAAGCTGCTTATGAGTCGTTATAATTATTTGTTAAAAAAAAACTTGAAAATTAGTATTCATATTTTTATGTATATTTCATAAAAGAATGAAATGAAGACAATCAAATATTTATTAATGAATAGTTGTCTTCATGTTTAAAAAAAACCAAAAAATCTTAAAATTTTGGCTTTTCAATGCATAAAGGGTGTTGTACCTTACTTATTGGCTTTTGGCTTATAAGCTGAAACAAACACTTTAAATATGACTTTTCAAAAGCCAAAATCCAAAAGTCACTTCAAATAAGCTGCAACAAACGAGCACTAAAAAGTGACACTCTTAATACTAAAAAGTTACACATTTAATACTAAAAAGTGACACTCTTAATACTAAAAAGTGACACATTTAATACTAAAAAGTGACACTCTTAATACTAAAAAGTAACACATTTAATATTAAAAAATGTCACTCTTAATACTAAAAAGTGACACTCTTAATACTCTTATGGCTTGTTTGGTAGTCGGACAAGGATAAGCAGTATTATTAATCCCAGTATTATTAGTGCCCTCGCTATTAATCCCCACTTGTATATCGGGGGTAGTTTTGAGATTACAAATGTTAATCCAATTTTTTTTAGCGAGGGCGCTAATAATACCACCCTCTCCCTTGTTATTAATAGTGAGGGGATAATGAATTTATCCGGATAACTCGTGCTATTAGTCCCGACCACCTATTGCGTAGCAAATATCAGACAACTCGGCTTATTAATCCTATTTGGCCTTAATCCTGGCTACCAAACGACACCTTAATGGTTTGAAAAGAATATGGTGAAAATTGGGTCAGTCTCTTTTGACAGATATTCAATCGCTGTCCACTATGCTTTTTTAATTAGATGAAAACATTTTTGATATGAAAGGACAAGAATACCTTTAATGAATCGGACACGCTTGTGATAAGCATCAGTTCATACATTGCAACGCATGATTCAAAATTGTGTAATTGTCATTCTCATTCCATAGCAGTGCATCACGATTTTAAATCGATATCTCACGTTCAAACCGGTCTATTTTTAATTCATAGTGATTCATTGGGATTCTAAATTAATGCATCGTGAATCCAAATCGACGTATCACTACAGAAAATCCATACACCGTGATACACATTTTTTGTATTTTCATTTTAATTATTTATTTAATTTTCATAAATTGCAGTTATTCCAATTTATTTATTTTATTATTGTTAATCAACTGACACATATATTTCTTTATTTTCATATTAATTTTTAATCAAATGAATCAAATGATATTTTTCTATTCATTGAAATAATCTCTTCTTTGAGTTTTGTTTTTTTGTCTTCATTTTGTTTGATTATAATTTAACTGAGTATAATTTGATTGAAAAATATATATGTCCGTGCGTTTAACGCAC
Organism: Codonopsis lanceolata; assembly: GCA_013146195.2. Taxonomy (NCBI): domain Eukaryota; kingdom Viridiplantae; phylum Streptophyta; class Magnoliopsida; order Asterales; family Campanulaceae; genus Codonopsis; species Codonopsis lanceolata. The sequence goes on along the minus strand of CM028380.1, from coordinate 78,914,770 downwards.
GGGTATAAAACTAGTTTAATAATAAAAAGTGACACTCTTAATACTAAGAAGTTACACATTTAATACTAAAAAGTGACACATTTAATACTAAAAAGTGATACTCTTAATACTAAAAAGTGACACTCTTAATACTAAAAAGTGACACATTTAATATAAAAAAGTGTCACTCTTAATACTAAAAAGTTACACATTTAATACTAAAAAGTGACACTCTTAATACTAAAAAGTGACAAATGATTAAATTGCAAGCCGTGAGAAATATAAGAATTTCGGTGGCAAACAATGAAAGTGCAGGGGTACCGGAGCAAATAGAGGAACTCCTCATTAATATTGCAAGGCGTGAAAATGTAAGAATTTCGGTGGCAAACAATGAAAGTGCAGGGGCACCGGAGCAAATAGAGGAACTTCTCATTAATGAGAATTAAAACTAAATTGTGCAACTAGGGAGTTTCGAACAACCGACCTTCAGTCGACTAATTCTCCAAGCACCAGTTTCGTCCATTGAGACAAACTTATTTTTATAATTTTTATTAACATGGTTAATTATTAACCCGCGAATTTCTAAATGGGGCTCCATTTTACGGATAAGGATCCGTAAGACCGTCTTACAGGAGACTATCTCATTAATATTTTAGCTAAAATTATCGGAGTATTACATCAACCCCCTTCTAGCCTACTTTGAACCCTTTGAGACTAACAATATGTTCAAATTTAGGGTGATCGAGTGATCTCAGCAATATTTGTAAAGGGTAATATGAGCATGAGAAGATAAAATCTTACCACAGTCTAATAATTTTTTTTAGGTTGATTGATTTTGAATGACTCCCTCCATTTCTAAATTATTGTTTAATTTTACCCCTTTAAGTTAAACAAATTGTTTTTCAAATGATGATTTGACGTATATATATTTTTATTTTTTATTTTTTAAAATCATAAAACATATATTTTATAATACTTTTTTGGTACAACAAATTACATGTTATATGACTTTAATAAAGTTAAAAATATACACACAAAATTCATATGATAAACAATCAACTCAAAAAAATTAAACAAAACGAAGAGAATAATATAAGAACAAAGAGATTAACTTAAGAGTAAAAATTTCATCCCTAAGCAGTGTAATCTTTTTTCTACACAAGCGACCCTTGAAATATAACATATACCAATCACAATTTTTATCTTAATTTTTTTGGATTATAGTTGACCACTTATCATGATGTAAAGACCACTTATGTAAGAAAAATCCAATACACTGTGGATAGAATTTAATTATTACTTTAATCTCAACTAACAAGCATTTAATTATTATTTTAATCTCAACTAACAACAAACAATAAACCCAATCTATCCCAATCGTGGGCGGTTGGGCGCTACTATTCAAATACTGCCACCCATACGCGTCACCATTCAGTTTAAAAAATATATATATTTAATTTTATTTAAAGAATTAGGGGTTATGTTTATATAATTAATCACAAGAAATAAGGGAAGAGTTGACTAAATATCTTAAGATATTTATTGATTCTAATCTATCCAAATCTATTTACAAAATAAATAATTACCTTATTTTCTAATTTATATGACTAGTTGGTAAATTATATACTTAAAAAATAATTTTTTTTGTACTTTTTAAAAATTGTTTAAAGTTTTTTTTAATAAATATAATCTATAATTTATATAGTTGAGGGACCTTTTTGTTTACTTAATTAAAAAGTAAATAAATTTAGAAATAAGATTGATTAATAATGCATGATTATAAATTATAACTAGATTTAGTGCTGCACGGTGTCAGTATGGACATGATCAATATATGAAGTGTATGCAATGCGCATGGTACAAATAAATTAATAAATGACGATATCTCAAACATTAAAGAAATTGTGTAACTTATTTAAAAAGAGTATAATTAAACATAAAACACAATAACTATAAAACCGTAAAACAATAAATCTAATATCTCCTAAAACAATAAATTGAAAATCATAAAAATAAACAATAAATCTAATATCTTAGTAAAACAATAACTTTAAAACCGTAAAAAGATAACTGTAAAACCGTAAAACAATAACTTTAAAACCGTAAAAAAGATAACTGTAAAAAATGTTGCAGTTGATGGGTACATTGCTTCAAGTGATAGTTGAGGAATTGATGTCTTATAAGGGGTGATTGTTCAGAAGATTAATCGCAAGGCATGATTTTGTAATATGAAGATAAAACATAAGGAGAAGAAAAAATGGTGACTACTCATAATATTAACTAGATTTTCGTGCTCGTGTCTATGACACGGTGCTAATATATCTGATTTCATCAATTGAAACGACAACGTCTAAATAGAAGGTGCGATTTAAAAAAAAACGTTACAGTTGAGGGGTATATTACTTCAAGTGATAGTTGAGGGGACGTTATTGGTAAGAAGTTATATGTAACTGACCTATGAACGTTTGATTTTGCGACGGAATCAACCCCCATGGCCAGATAGTTTTAGTCAATCAATTGAGCTCTATTGTGAGATTATATTAATATAAGTTTTATATTTTGTAAGAGGTAATGGTTTAGAAGATTAATCTTAGTGCGTGGCTGCTCGTAATATTAATTGTAGGGGATGACTGCACGTGTCAGTATATATGATTTCGTCAATTGAAGTGATAGTACATAAATAGAAGGTGTATTTTTTTTACAGTCAAAGGATACATTGCTTCAAGTGAAAGTTGATGGATTGATGTTTTATAAGGGGTGACTGTTCAGAAAATTAATCGCAGGGTGTGATTTTGTAATATGAAGATAAAATATAAGGAGAAGAAAAAATTGTGACTGCTCATAATATTAATTATAAGGGTGACTTGTAATAGGAAAATAAAAAATAGAGAATTTAAAATAGATAACTACTCACACATGTGAATGCGAGGGTGAATCTCAACCGTTAAGTTTTTTAAAATAATTTAATCTCAACCTCTGAATAGCCCTAATCAATTACCTAACTGTTTTATAATGTAATCGGGTAATAAAACAAATCACAGCCCATACTGTCTTGGGCTCAACTTCGAGCCCATAAAAGGGTCGCTCTCAGGCAATCAGAAGCTATTGCTGTACTTTACAATACGAGATTGGCCAGCAAGCGTACATTGAAAGCACCAATCAGCTTCAATAAAACTACGTCGTTTAGAGAGAATTAGGACTGTGTCTGCCTTCTCAGTTCTTCTCTAATTCGACTAAGCCGCCGAATCATTTTCAGAGTCAGAAGCCATATATCGTCGTCCCCTTAGCCAATCCTCACCGTCGGCGCAGCTCACACCAGTACATCGGGCCCGATAGCGTTCTCCACAAATTACCTTTCAGATGGATGAGGTTTTATAAACATATTGATATCAATTTAGCGTTAATTCTCAGCAGAACATCCGTAATTCCATCATTATCACCTGTTTCTAGACTCCCGGTAGCGTCTCCGGTTAGAGCTTGCAAGCCACCGCTTCTTCTATCGGTTATTCGTCTCAATATCTCGCCACTTACTTCGGTTCAAATTCGTTGTTGTTCGTCGTCTCCGACCAGGAGGATGGGTTCACAGGTGGAGGAGGTGGAATGGCCGGCCAATACGGTGAGGGAGACTTTTGTCAAGTTCTTCGAAGGGAAAGGCCACGTTGACTGGAAGTCAAGCCCCGTTGTTCCCGTCAATGACCCTACTCTTCTCTTTGCTAATGCTGGTTTGTTCATCCTTCATCCATCCGTCACTCTGTATGGATTGCTGCTGTACTATCCAATTCATTAGTTTGTTATTGCTAGCCGGTTTTAAGTAAAACAAGATAAAATAAGAGCCATCTTCTTCGAATGTCAGTTTCTAAATTGCAAGTTTTATTTACAGTGCTATGCAATCAATTAGTGGTTTTAGACATGTGCGGGATCATTGTGATGCGATACTGTTTATGTTTGATTTATGTTGTTAAGGAGTTAATAGTTATTTCCAATATACTTTAAGTTAGCGAAGAGATGTTTAATGCATAGGCTAATCTTCCCAATTAGTATTTGAAAAGAGTGTTTAACAAGTCCTGGGGTATATGTTTGCATTTCCCTTGTTTTACATGTATATTGCGATAGTATGACTTAATGGTAATGGATGCCAACATCTTTTTATTTACAGGCATGAATCAGTTCAAGCCTATCTTCTTAGGCACAGCTGATCCCAACACTGCCTTGAGCAAGCTTACTCGTGCCTGCAACACCCAGAAGTGTATCCGAGCTGGTGGCAAACACAATGATCTTGATGATGTTGGCAAGGACACTTATCATCACACATTCTTCGAGATGCTTGGTAATTGGTCATTTGGGGATTATTTTAAAGTAGAAGCTATCGGTTGGGCATGGGAGCTTCTCACCAAGGTAAGCACAACCCTGGGCTTCCTTACGCTTATGCTTTAAGTCTTAGTTTTCACTTGCTAGAAGGTTTTTGGTAAAGTTAGTCACTTATATTTTTTTTCCTCGTCATCTACTTTTTGTTGTTAATTTTTTTTTGATGACTTACGGAATGGGAACTCATTGAACTTGCTTTTCGTTTTGTTGGAGGTTCTGTCCTTTATCATTCTTGATCTGGACATTCAATGAGAACGAAATAAAGTGACTGTTATTGTTTCTGTCAGCTTCGTTATTTTATATAAGAGATCTTTTTGTCTCAAGTCCGTATCAGACACATGCATCTCAATGCCCTTTTTGGAGAGATGATCGATTCATTCCATAGCTTTCAATGAAATTTTGAGCATTAGTTGCCTTGTCATTTCACCAATAACTGGGCATACCCTTGTCATTTCACCTATAACTGTCTAGGCCAAACAGCCCTCACATTTAAAAATTTCATGTGTCTTCCGTTAATGCTTTACCATACATTTCCGTATAATAAATTCACTGGGCATAAAATAGTGGCTCCTTTGACTTCTAACTTTGTTAGACCTGCTTATCACTATTTTAATTTTCATTTTGTACTTCTGGAGAAAAGAAGAAGCTTACACTGATTGCTGGTCATTGTTTCACAGGTGTATAAGCTACCTACCGACCGAATCTATGCCACCTATTTTGGAGGTGACGAGAAAGTTGGACTTCCTGCTGATAGTGAAGCTAGAGATTTGTGGCTCAACTATCTTCCACCAAATCGCGTACTGCCTTTTGGTTGCAAAGTAGGTTTCTCTTATGATGTTAGGTTCTCTTACATCTTATAGGCTTAATGCCCCCGTTAAGCTTGATATACACTATTGAGCCCCTATCTAAAAGCTTACTTTTAGATGAGTTGATAACTTAACATGGTATTAGAGCTCTGGTTTGGCAAGGTCGTGGGCTCAAGTCATCCCGCTTGTATTTGTTACCCGGAATATTGTGAGTGCATGTTATCACTTTGTTTGGTTTGTGATGCCCTGGTGAGGCATGTTTGTGTATGTCGCCATGTGTGGACGGGTTGAAGGGGAGTGTTAAACTTGATAAATACTATTGAGCCCCTATGTAACAGCTTAAACTTTTATATAAGTTGGTAACTTAACAGTCCCAAATTGAACTCCATATAACGTTTCCATGCCAGTTGGAGTCTGTAAAAGTTTCATGCTGCTGCTTAATCTTTTGTGAATTGTGACTGAGCAGGACAACTTTTGGGAGATGGGTGATACTGGGCCATGTGGACCCTGCACAGAAATACATTTTGATAGACTTGGGAACCGGGATGCTGCAGCATTGGTTAATAATGATGACCCTACATGTATTGAGATATGGAACCTTGTCTTTATTCAGGTAACACTTTCTATGCTCATGGCTCTCTTATATTAATTATCAGTAAGATATTTTTCTTTGTGTCTGTATATTAGAGTGTGTTCGCTCATCTTAATGATTGATAATTTATTACCTATAAAAGAAAGATGAAAGAGAAGGTCTTCAGGTCATTGTTCTTTTGGTGTCATGGGTCGACCACATTTGTTAATATTTCTTTTGTAGAGTTTTTGGATAGTTTATCAATTAGCCATTCTTGATGTAGTCCGTATACTTCCGATGTAAATAGAACGCGTCACCTGTTTTGACGCTTGTTTTATATTATTTTTACTTATCAAAAAAAACATTTTTCCCCTTCTTTTCCACAGTTTAACAGGGAAAGTGATGGTTCTTTAAAACCTTTACCGGCTAAGCATGTCGATACTGGAATGGGGTTTGAAAGATTGACTTCTATTCTTCAGAAAAAGATGAGCAATTACGATACTGATGTCTTCCTACCTATCTTCGATGCTATACAAAAGGTAAGATGATGATGTGATAAGGTTTTCCGTAATGAGATGCAGGGTTGAATATTTGTTATATGGTTGAATTTCAAGTTTATGTGGCGAAAACAAGGTGGAAATTTGATGTCCAATTGACATTAGATGTATTGAGTTTCTTGTACAGACTATAGACCATATTTTTGATGTATAGGATTATATTTGTATGATCTAGTCCTTTCATTTCATATCGTGTGACTAATTTTGAGAATTCAATTTGAATGCAGCATAGCACCTAGCATAATTTTCATCTTTGTTATGAATACAATTTGATGATTATACTTGCGTTCTTAGCATTATACCCGAACTGTCTGTTAAACCTATGAAAATATGTTTTTCTTAGAATTCTTCCATTACTGCTGCAATGTGTCTCTCTTGTGTGTGTATATGTTTTGGCTTGGTTTATTTTTCTTTTTATTTTTCTTTTTGAGGTTCTCCCTTCTACATCAGGCTTTATTGAATTCAAGTTTTGTTTCTATGTGTAGCGTAGCTAAGTGTATGTTGTGATTCTCTGATAATTTGATTTCTAACTTACTCGATTTGGTCTTGGGGGGTCAATTCGTGTACATGGCTGACATCTTTTAAGAATGCCGGACAAGTTATCGGTTATCCAAACCCTTTTTTGAAATTTTATTTTTTTTTTCACCATGAGCGACCTGTTTTATGAGAGTTTCAAATTTTCTATGCTCTATTACTACGTTTGTAACATGTCTTGTCAGACGTTTGGTTACTTACTGTATGTGTCTTCTACACTTCTTCAAAGGGCTGGCTTTACTTCTGGACGGAAAATAATTGAATCTTTATCGAATATATAGATAAATGGGACTGCATGTTCAGTTTTCAATTTGTTTTGTGGGGGGTGGGGTTGGTTGATTGAAATAAGCTAATTTAACACCGGACCAGTACGCTGCACCTGGGGGGCCTGGAATTGTCTTCTTGCCCGTGCAATTTTGTAGTTTGAACTTGTGATCCACAGGTCTAATTGGAGGAACCTTACCCTTTCGCCAGGGCTAGCCCTTGATATAAAGCTAGAAATTGCTCTTGAAATAATTAGTATAGCTTATTTGTTATTTGTTGGGGGAATTTTCCTTCAGAGCATCCTATCTCAAGTTTACAATCAACTTAACTCAACTCAGCCGCTATCCCAATTACTTGGGGTCGGGTATGTGAATCCTTTCTTGCCATTCAGTTTGACCTAAGCAAGGTTATCATACAAGCCGGTTCATATCCTTTATGGATGTCCATGTTAATTTTGAAAGGGCCACACTTACCTATCAAATATTTATATATGGTCTTTCCCAATCTTTAATCTTCTTGTTGATATTGATGGTATCAGACTACCTATATATATATATATATATATATATTTGGTTAAAGAGGAAATTTGTTGGAGATAGAAATCTCGGGTTCAGTGGTTAAAGGAAGGTGACAGGAACACCAAATTTTTTCATAGGACGGCGAATGCCAATAAAAGGGTTAATCACATTCATAGCATTTCAGTGGATGGTATTTTGCTGGAGGATAAATCTGCTATTAGGGTGGGTATAGTAGATTTTTATAAGTTGTATGCTGATCAGGGGATCCAACGGCCATAGTTAGATGGGATGTTCTTTAATGGTCTTAATCAGGAGAATAATTTAGTGCTGGAATCAGCTTTCTTGGAGGAGGAAGTTAGGGCAGCCCTTTGGAGTATGAATGGCGATAAAGCGCCCGGTCCTGATGGTTTCTCTATGGCATTTTTTCAGCATAGCTGGGAGATTTTGAAGAAGGATATCATGGAAGTTTTTCTGTTCTTCCATTCAAACATGTGTTTTGAAAAAAGTCTTAATGCTTCATTTATCTCTTTGATTCCTAAAAAGACAAATGCGACGGAGATTAAAGATTATAGACCCATTAGTCTTGTTGGAAGTGTTTATAAAATCATTGCAAAGGTGCTTTCGATTCGATTGAGAAAGGTCGTGGGCAAAGTCATTTCGGAGTCGCAACATGCCTTTGTGGGGGATCGTCAAATTATTGTTGCTTCCTTTATTGCCAATGAAGCGGTGGATGATAGGCTAAGGAAAGGAAAGCCGAGCTTGATTTGCAAGTTGGATATTTATAAAGCTTATGATCACGTTAATTGGGAATTTCTCATCTACCTGCTAAACAGAATGGATTTTGGTGACAAATGGAGAAGATGGATTTTTTGGTGTATTTCTACGGTGAGATTTTCGGTGATGATTGATGGAGAGCTGGCTGGATTTTTTGGAACCTCGAGGGGCCTTCGCCATGGCGACCCCCTTTCTCCTTTCCTCTTCATTTTAGTGATGGAAGCTCTGAGCTTAATGATGGATAAAGCTATATTAGGAGGTTTCATTAGTGATTTCGTAGTCGGTAATGATAGAGTCCCTGTCTCAGTGTCGCATCTCTTGTTTGCACATGACTCTCTTGTGTTTTGTGAAGCGAAGGACTCTCAATTAGGCTATTTACGGATGGTCTTGCTCTTTTTTCAGGCTGTTTCGGGTCTAAAAGGTAATATTTCAAAGTCTGAAATTATTCCTGTGGGGAATGTAGGAAATATTGGGGAATTGGCTGCCTTCTTTGGTTTCAAAGCTATATTAGGAGGTTTCATTAGTGGTTTCGTAGTCGGTAATGATAGAGTCCCTGTCTCAGTGTCGCATCTCTTGTTTGCACATGACTCTCTTGTGTTTTATGAAGCGAAGGACTCTCAGTTAGGCTATTTACAGATGGTCTTGCTCTTTTTTCAGGCTGTTTCGGGTCTAAAAGGTAATATTTCAAAGTCTGAAATTATTCCTGTGGGGAATGTAGGAAATATTGGGGAATTGGCTGCCTTCTTTGGTTTTAAGGTGACTTCCCTTCCTTCTACCTACTTGGGTCTTCCGTTAGGAGCTGCTTTCAAGAGCTCGAATATGTGGGTTTCGGTGATAGAACAATTTCAACATCGCCTGGCAGGTTGGAAAAAGCAGTGTTTGTCTTCAAAGGTAGGTCGCCTTACTCTCATAAAGAGCACGTTGTCTTCGATGCCTACTTACTTTATGTCCTTGTTCGTCATCCCGTCATCAGTTAGCTGAAGACTGGAAAAATTTGAAAGGGACTTCTTATGGGAAGGCTCGATGGTGGATCGGAAGTATCACCTAGTCAAGTGGTCCAAAGTGTGTTCTGGTATTAAATCTGGTGGCCTAGGGGTTAAGAACATCAGAGCTTTCAATAGAGCTTTGTTGGGTAAATGGTTGTGGAGATATTTGATAGATAAGGATGCTCTATGGAGGAGATTGGTGGTGAGCAAGTATGGGGAAGGAAATCATCTTTGGTTTCCTAAGGAAGTTTCCTTGTCTCATGGGGTGAGAGTTTGGAAAGGAATCCGGAAAGGGTGGGACGCTTTCGTTAGAAATATCTCTTTTAAGGTAGGAGAAGGATCTTCGGTTAGATTTTGGTTGGATAGGTGGTGTGGTCTTGTGGAGCTGTGGAGGGCCTTTCCTAGTCTTTTTAACATTGTGAGTGACAAAGAAGTTCTAATGTGCTATTATTTCGCACGAAGGAGGTTCGATTATTTGGAATCCAGTTTTCAGAAGGTTTTTTCAGGATTGGGAAGTGCAGAGTTTCCTTCAGCTTTCAGAGTTGCTTTATTCACAGCAACTTGACAAGAGTAGTGTTGACGAGGTCATCTGGGATAGGGCTAAAAACAAAATGTTCTCGGTTAAGTCTTACTACTTTGGTTCAGATTTTGGGGGAAGGGGTCTGTTTCCCTGGAAAGCTATTTGGAAGTCTAGAGTTGCCTTCTTCATTTGGGAAGCGGTGAACGAAGCCATTCTTACAGGGGATAATCTTAGGAGACGCGGGAAGGTGATAGTGAGCTGTTGTATGTGCAAAAGTAATGGTCAGAGTGCTGATCATCTTATGCTTCACTGTCCGGTGGCGAGTGCCTTGTGGGATTATATCTTTCACGTTTTTAACTTATCTTGGGCCATGCCGGAATCTATTAAGGATCTCCTTCTTTGTTGGTCTTTGCACAAGAGGAAATGGAGAGATTTTATTTGGCAGACTATTCCTATGGGAGTATGCTAGGTGATTTGGAAAGGGAGGAATAGGAGAGCTTTTGAAAACGTGGAAAGGTCTTTGTCGTTGCTGAAGAATGATCTGCTTCAGCTGCTATTTTTTGGTGTAGTGACGGTGTTAGGTCTGAGGTCAACTCTTTTGCTAACTTTGTAGCGAATTTTTGTAATCTGTAATTTTTGGAGTATTCCTCCTGTGTATATAGGATGCGGTTCCTTATTTGCCGCTTTTGTTATTAATATATACCTTACTTATCAAAAAAATATATTTGTCTTTCCCAACCTCTAATCATCTTGTTGATATTGATGGTATCAGACTTTAGACTAAGTGGTCTATGTTGTATGTGTTCAAATCATCTTAAACAATTATCTCTCATTTATATCCACTATTAGGGTGACTTTTACTGTCTCATGAATTTGTTCACTAACAACACCGAATGATGCAGCTACCACTGTCTCTGATATGTTCACTCTACCTCTAGCTGAATTAATCTCATTAGTATTTTCGTGCTTTCCAATTAACCGCCAGGCAACTGGAGCTAGGCCATATTCAGGAAAGGTTGGACCAGACGATGTGGATAGAGTTGACATGGCGTACAGGGTTGTTGCTGACCACATCAGAACTCTTTCATTTGCCATTGCTGATGGTTCATGTCCAGGTGCATTGTTAGACACTTACATGTTTGTTACACTTTACCTGCCTTTTTCGATGATTGGTTTTTTGAACTGCATCTTTAAATTTTCACATATAAACATTATCTGCATTCACCTCATTTCCCTCTGAAAATTTGGAATCTTTCTGTTAACCCATATCCAAATTCCCTATCCACCTTCTGCAAATAGTTGTCAATTTCAATAATGTCCTCCAACCATCCATGTGCCGTTCCCTGCACTACATTACCATTTCACCGAGATATATTCAAGATTTTTTTCTACTGCTAACTTCCCATATGTGCTTAGTAATCCTATTCTTATTTCAGGCAACCAAGCTTGTACATCCCGAACCCCTCCAACTTAAGAACACCATAACTACAGTAGTTTTTAACAAGGACCACTCATGGAAAGGCACTCACTTTTAATCTTCTTCATTAATCACTAGGGAAAAATAAAGCTGAGTCCAGTGTGTTATCGAAGAAGAAATCCAATACAATTCTGATGAAGCCGATAACTGTATATCATTTCGGCAAACCAATATATATGTGTACAAGTTACATCAAGGTCCCTACAAATATAATAATATACAATATAACCCTAAATATACATAAAACTATATTCTAACACTTTCCCTCAAGCTGGAGCATAAATATTTTGCATGCTCAGGTTGTTACAAATATAACCAATTCTATTCCCATTCAATGACTTAGTAAACACATCCGCGAGTGGATCCCCAGTTCTAACATAACTCGTGACAATCACCTTTTCTTGAAGTTTCTCTCGAACAAAATGACAATCAATCTTTATGTGTTTTGTTCGTTCATCGAACACTGGATTTGAGGCAATATGAATAGCTGCCTAGTTATCACACAATAACTGTATAGGTAATGAGTTACCAATACCAATCTCACCAGGAGCTGATGAATCCACACAAGTTCACACGTGGCATTAGCCATAGCCCTATATTAGACTCCGCACTAGATCTTGACACCACCGGTTGTTTCTTACTCTTCTAAGATACCAATTTACCTCCAACAAATACACAGTATCTTGAAGTAGATATCTTATATGGAGAACCTACTAGCATCGGCAAACCCTTCAATTCTCATATATCCATGATCACGATATAGTACACCTTGCCCCGGAGCCTGTTTAAGATATCTTAGAATCCTCACAGCAGCATCCCAAAGAGTAGTCCGTGGTGAGGACATAAACTGACTGACAACACTAACTACAAAAGCAATATCTGACATGGTTACAGCTAGGTAATTCAATTTACCAACAAGTTGACAAATTCTTCACCATCTTCGGTCCTAAGTTTTAGACTTGGCTCCATAGGACTGACAGAAGGTTTTGCTTATAACATTCCTGTCTCACACAACAAATCAAACACATACTTCCTTTGAGACAAGAATATAACTTGCTTGCAACGAGTAACCTCAATACCCAAGAAATATTTCAAGCTACCTAAATCCTTAGTTTGAAATTTTGTTTGAAGAAACTCCTTAAGTGTACTAATGTCTGCGTTGTCACTACCAGTAATAACAATATCATTCACATACACAACTAATCAACAATACCTCTGTCGATAAAATACAAATTAATCACTTTGACGCCTTGTAAGACCAAACTCTATCACTATATCACTGAATCTGCCAAACCACACACATGGAGACTGTTTCAAACCATACAACGACCGCTTTAACTTGCAAACCATACCTGATAACTCCCCCTGAGCAACAAATCCCGGTGGTTGCTGCATATACACCTCTTCTAGTAAATCACCATGAAGAAAAGCATTCTTCAATGAAGTGGCCAATGATATGATGCAACAAGTGATATGATCTAATTTAGTATGACCTGGACGGTGATCATGAACAAAGATCTAATTTAAACATCCGTGGAGGAACGGAATAAAGAGACTGTGAAGGAAACAAGACACGATACAGAATTTCGCCCTTGAAAAACAGAAGAAGGCATCCTATTAATGAGATGACAGGGCCCAAAAGTGTTTAGGTACATGCATTTGAAAGGAGAGAGCACGGGTAACTTCAAGTAAATGACGATTTTTACGCTCAGCCGCCCCATTTTGCTCAATACACGAGGACCGATGAAGCATACCACAACCAGCCATAAACCGAGAATAGACATTAGAAAAGTACTCTTGTGCATTATCACTACAAAGGAGTTTAACATGCACACTAAATTGAGTTTCAATTTCAGCACATAAGTCTGAAAAAATATTAAATAATTCAGAACGATTTTTCATTAAATAAATCCAAGTTACACGGGAATAATCATCTATAAAGGCGACAAAATACCGATATCACAACTTAGAAACAACGGGACTAGGACCCCACACATGTACAACATCAAATTGGGCATTTACCCGCTTATTAACCCTAGGAAAGTAATAAATACGATGATGTTTTGCAAATTGACAGGCATCACACGCAAGATCAGACAAAGAGGATAAATCTGGACACAACTTCTTTAGACTGTACATAGAAGGATGACCCATTCGACATTGGATCCGGAAAGGAGAAAATGAAGAATTGCAGTCGACGCCACAGGCTCAAAAAAGTATAGTCCAGATTCTTACCCTCTACCAATAATCCTTTTCGTCACACAATCTTCACAATGGGTAGGAAAAAAAAAGACCTTACAATTATGATCACGAGTAAATCGACTAATAGACAAAAGGTTAAATGAAAAACCCAAAATATACAAAACCGATGACAATTGAAGAGACGTCGTGAGACATATATTATCGCGCCCTTGAATTTTTTGCGTAAACGTAACATGGTTTTTGTTAATAGATGCTATATGTGTAAGGCTGGCGCGGAGAGTGTAAATCATTTACTTCTTCATTGCCAAGTGGCTTTAGAACTTTGGAGTTATGTGCTGAGTATGTTTAATATGTCTTGGGTCATGCCAAGTTCGATCATCGACCATGTCAGAGGTTGGAATAGAGGTTATTTGAAGAAGAGGAATAGTATATGGGGGACAGCTCTTTTGGGGGTGTGTTGGATTCTATGGAAGGAAAGGAACCATAGGGCTTTCGACAACGTGGAAATGTCGGTCCGGAGTGAAGAATTTGCTGATTCGTACTATTCAGTTTTGGAGCTCCGTGGATGATCACTCTCTTCCTAGATTATAGCTTTTGTAGATCTTGTATATAGTACAGATTTAGGTTAATCTTTGGGTTGGTATACGGCTAGTGTACAAAGGACGCATCACCTCTTTTGATGCTTGTTATTTAATATATTATTTACTTATCAAAAAAAATAGGAGCAACCGAACCATCTGCTAGTGTTACACTAGGATTACCCAACGCACTAGTAAACGAATAAAAGAGACCACGGTTGCCCGTCATATGATCGGAGGCATCGGAATCAAGAACCCATTGACAGCCAGACGAAGAAAAACATGCAGTAGAGGAAGAAGAGGAGGCCTGAAACTGTGTAGCGAGCTAACTCATCAGACATCATCACCATCTTACTCTCACTAGGTGGACTTGGCTGAGTAGACGGAGTTTGTGTAGGAGTATGTTCAAGAGTAGAGGCAACATGAGCAAAGTTATCTGCAGGTGGTTTCCCATGTAGCTTCATGAATTGTATGGCCCGTAGCATCACAATGATAACAAATACAGGACTCTGAACTCGCTCTACCCCCACCGCGATCACTACGACCACCAGTGACCCCCTTTACTAGGACTCCTACCACCTCGACCACCATAGTCAAATCCGTGCGGTTCCTGTCCCAAAGTGCAAAGGAGAGGATTCACACTGCCAGTTGCATTATTACTTGTGCTAGATTCTAAGGAAGTACGAAGAACACGAGAAAATGCATCTTGAAGAGAGCCAACATCGGTGTCAGATAAAATCTGCGAACGAGCCGTGCTAAACTCAAACCGCAAACCAGCAAGAAATCCAAGTATCATTAGTTTTTCTCGTTGTGCCTGCATCCACACTCAACGGTAATAAGGAACTCCATTCCGCAGCTAATTTCTTATAATCAGCTAAGTATTGAGTCACAGTGTGATCGCGTTGATCCTAATGAAACATCGCACAAGAGAGATCATAAATATAAATACGCTTCAAATTATCCTTGCCGAAGTATATAACAGCCAAGTACTCCCACATATCATGAACAATAGTAGTATGCTGCAATCTCTTCATCCATTGAATTCATAAGCTTCCCATATAAATCAGCATCATCGCGCATCCACGTAGTATCTTTCTCACGAACAGAAGTAAGATGATCTTCTTTCTGTTGCCCTTTTAAACTCATTTCAATAGCATGTGAACCAACGGAGATAACTTAAGAAACCACAGCCTTACCATCGGAGGGCCAAGAAGTAGTCATTATATATTTTGGACAATTATGCCAAAGCCAAAACTTAAAGTCAAAAAACAGACTCACAAACAAGCAGCAAACAAACAGACTGCGCACTAACTGAAGTTGTAAATCAACCAGCCAAAAAATCATCGAACTAGAAAAGTAACACTGAAACCTAGATGAAAATGAGTAGGCGAACTTATGTGGAAGTCCGGTGAGAAAATTCCAGCACACGCGCCGGCGTGTGAGGTACTTTTTCGGCACCGGCCGGCAGAAAAAATTGTTACAGAACTGGTCGCCTACACTGGACGACTACACAGTGCAAATTGCGTGGCCTAAATCAATTCCAACACCTCAATATGAAAACACGCCTTGATACCGTCACTATGACTCTTAGTCCATCGCAAAATGAAGAACCTATACCACGCTAGGGGTGATGAAGCCTTTCACCAGAGTCGCACAATCACGAAGACCTAAATCCTTCACTCTAATACCATGTTATCGAATAAGAAATCCAATACAGTTATGATGAAGCCGATAACTGTATATCAGTTCGGCAAACGAATATATATGTGTACAAGTTACATCAAGGTCCCTACAAAATAATAATATACAATATAACCCTAAATATACATAAAACTATATTGTAACAGTGTAACCAAGTACTCCTCTAAACAGAATCACTTTAAGTGATCCAAAATCATGCATGCAGGTTGGATCTGAATGACCCTTTTAGCCATACGGTCATCAAGCAGACAATAATAAGCTTCATTAACTGATAAATATATATGGTGTGATAGGTTTTCTTGCATTGTTATTTCCATTAATCTATCCAAAACTCCGTTATTCTAATACAATACTTCACTGTAGTATTGCCCCTCATTCTGTTGTATGATCACAGGAAGTAATCTCGCTAAGATAACCATGAATAGATCATTGACCTTCACTAAATCTACTTCAATAGCAAAATTTCCTTGCCTCTATGTAATTCTTGCAAAAGGAGGAAGTGAGGAACCTATAGGAGATCTTACTGCCATTAACAGAAGCGGACTCTCAAATTGATTAAAATAGGTAGCACTAATATTTCCATCATAATATGGATTTTGGAAATTACCTTGTAAAATGTGTTGAAAGTGGTCTGGACTGGTAATAGGCTTGTTGGAATCTAATCAGTACGTGATTGAGCAATATAATTCCATCGTCTCAATGACTTGCCAGAATAGAAAGAGTAGCACAGAGATTATGCTGTATGTATGTGTGTGTGTGTGGGTGTGTTATCTTTTAAAAATGCTGCATGACGAGATTGGTAGGGATCCAAGATTTTTGTGTCCACATTTCTAATCCTAATCTAGGTGGCAAGCACGTGATGTGTGATTGGTTAAAGGGTGACATCAAGTGTTAATTGATGTCATCTCTAACCAATCACATCCTTGCCACCTAGATTGGGATGAAAAAGAGCCTTATCAGGGTTGATGTTAAACGTTGCACTTCTTCACCCCTTCAATAAGGAATCATGGACTTTACTTGCGTAACAATATCATTTAATTGTTCTGCTTAATTACCTTATATAATAAGTTTTACTAGTTGTTATGATCATCTTACTTTTTCTGCGCAGGCAACGAAGGGCGTGAATATGTCCTAAGACGCATTCTTCGCCGAGCTGTGCGTTATGGAACTGAAGTTCTGAAAGCTAAGCAAGGATTTTTCAATGGGTAGCTGCACCAAATCAGCCTTCTTTCTCACGATTATCTCTTGTACTAGGATTCGTTGTGACATTTATATTTGAATGTCGACATTGCTGCTGTTTTGGGTATATCATATTTGTAAAGTTCTATTCGTGGTTGTATGAAAATCAGGTTGGTAAGGGTTGTGGTGGAAGTGATGGGTGGTGTCTTTCCCGAGCTAAAACATCATGAAGTGCACATCAGGGACACGATTGCAGATGAGGAAACAAGTTTTGGCAGGACATTGCTTTATGTAAGCTCGAGCTTTATATATGGCCATAATCCTTGTGTAGATCCCTTACTATCTTCTATGTTCTTTTTCCAATCTTATCTGCTGTAGCACACTCTGGGCAGTGATGCCGAGTATACATAAAGACACCTGCAGACATTCTTGCCTCTGATGACAGTGCTAAAATTTGTCTTCCGTTGTGACATCTCTTAGCTCTGGATTTATGGCTCAAGTTTGGGATCATAACTTAGAAAGTTTCCCGCTGTTCAAATCTCTTGTCCAGTTGAAACCAATTTTAAGTTTGGTTTCTGTACTTTTCTAAAATGAATGATTCTATATATGCACGAATTTATGTAGCCAAGAGAGCTTATGATGTTGTAGTTCGTACTGGCTCATTCATGAGGTTTGCCTACACAATACTTACTGCCAATAAACATCATCAAGCAACACCCTCAATCTGACAATTGCATTGTAAAGATAATCAGATAGATGTACAAACATTCTGTCAGCTGGGAAAACCAATTTTTGGTTTATCTTTCAAAGCATTTCCTTTGGTAGTTCTTTAGTGGGCTCTTGTTCAACCATATGCCCATATACCGTAGAGGAATCTTAGCTTATCGACTTTGAGATCTCGGGGGGGGGGGTGGGTGCGGAATCGGAGTGAGTTGGTGATTATGAATCACTTCAAAATTGCAGATATTTTGATGTTGATTTATCTAGCCGTTACTCGTTCCAGAAGTTCTCTCCCTTAACAGTAAATGTCCATTGTGTATTCTGGGGCGTGAACACGCACTCAATAATTCTTAGGTACATCATGTGCTTCTACTTTGACTTATATGAGATTCATGAGTTTTGATTGAAACCTTACAAATTTCAGTTACTCATGATATTTTAAATCCGTAACTATGTAAAACAGTTAGAAATTTCACGTTTGATTCATGAGCTGAATTGCGTTGATCGATGATAAAAATACTCTTGTTTTTCACCCACTTTGGTTACTTCATTTATTTCTGATTGATGGTATTATTATGTGTTTTTCTGCTGGTAATTAATCTTTAATCCGTGTGCAAGTCCTTTATGTGTGTGGATATTTGAAGGAAAACGATTATGTTCTCAAGATCTGACTAATGATTAACCTTTCTACAGGGAATTGAGAAATTTAAGAGGGCTGCTCAAGATGTTCAAGGAAAGATATTAAGTGGACAGGCAAGTTTCTGGATTTCTTGCTTTGAAAACTTTATCCTCCATGGAAGACTTTCTTTCTATTTGATACGTTTAAGCTAATTGTTATCAAGCAGGTTTTTATATGGTTGCAGAGTGAGTTGCTTTATACATTTCACCCTGTTAGAGATTAGCGGTAGCGTCTATTTTACTATTGCACTTCCCTTTTTGTTCTTTCGGTATTGAAGAACTCCCTTTCGTATTCCTTTATTCGGTATCACTGCTAAATACGAAATGATATAGGTTGCTTTTGATCTTTTTCCAAGATGAACTCTCTGAATTTTTTTCTCCATAATTATCTGTGTATGTTCATTTTTTGATTCATTGAGCTTTTGGTTTCCTGATAAAGTAAATACTTTAATCATTTAGTAATTGTACTACCATACTTTTGTGAAGATGATATGATCAAATATTTTCAAAGACTATATCTATACATCAGGCTCTATCTTCTTTGGAGTTTTTATAGGCTTTTATTTTATAAATCATCAATGGAGAGTAGAAGTTCTCACCCACCACTTTTGCTTTCAGTTACTTTTGACATTATTTAATACTTAAATTGGTTCCCCAATATGGTTATTTTTAAATAACTTGTCAAGGAAATTTCATTTAGTGTTTGGTCTAGTTTGCAAAAGGAGTCACAGCAAAAGCACTTGTATTTAAGAACTGTCTCACTCTCACAGAGTCACAGTGTTTTACCTCTTGAGAAAGCCAGAAAAAATCAGTGAGTTGTATAGTAGTTTGTAATGTTTAAGTTTCTAGATGTCTTTCTGCCTCTGTCCTTTCACTTTGTTCTTGTTTGCAGGATGCATTTGTGTTGTGGGACACTTATGGCTTTCCATTGGATCTAACCCAGGTGAATGGAATTTTCATTCTTGTTCTTGCTCTGTTTTCTTGAATACATGTTTTATTTACCACTGATACTTTATTCTACCAGTTGATGGCTGAAGAAAGAGGCTTGACAGTTGATATTGAGGGTTTTGACAGTGCTATGACTGAAGCAAGAGAAAGATCAAGGAATGCTCAGAACAAGGTAGCATTTTTCCTTTACTGTTTTCCTTTTACGTCCATCATACGATAGTATGTCCCTGTTAGACAATGTCTTGTTCCATGAAGGAGAAGCTGTGTGGAGGAAAATATACTTCGAAGTTGAGGTCTCTGCCAGAGATCCTAACGAGCTAACATGATTTCTTTGCAGCAAGCTGCTAAAACCATTGTCATGGATGCTGATGCTACCTCTGCATTGCACAAGAGAGGGGTTGCTACGACAAATGATTCCTTCAAGTTTACATGGTTTCAGGTCTGTGAATGAGGCAGGTTACATATTTTTTCATGGTTAGGGAACTGTGGATTTATATGTTATTTGTGGGGGATATCAATTATTATTAGGAAATGTGATATCTCTTGCTTCAACTTTTGTTAAAAATGGAAGTGTCACAGTTTTTTTTATATCTCTTCCCTCCACTCCACCCCTCTTCCTTGTGCATGTTTATCATTATTGTTCCTGTTTTTGTGCCACATAGTATGTTCAATGGCCCATACTTGCGGTAAGCGATTTTTTAGGAATAATTTTTGCAATGCGAGGGTACTGCGTGCATATAATTTCTGGTAACCAAAAAGGTTTATTTTTAAAAAGAATTTTAAAAGTTTGGTGATTTTCTTGAATGCCGAGAATTAATTTTGAATGTTGAAGTAGGGTATTGGTGATTTTCTTGAATGCTTATAAATAATTTTGAATGTTGGAGGAGGGTATTTGTTTTTTTCTTTTATCAATCTCTAATTAACTTAATGTAATTATTATATATGGTCTGTTATTTCTCCTTTCTTTTGGTGTAAGCCCCCTTTTCCTGCTTCTAAATTTATCATTATTGTCAGTATTCTATGATTTTCTGTAGAGCTTTCTGATGAATCCTTCTATTACCAATAATGTTGATTGCAGATTGTAGTGAACTCAGTAGAGGCTGTATAATATTTAGGTTAAGAAAAATAAATTGAAATTCTAATAGGCTATATTCAGATAAAATAGGGTATGATAAATTTTATTATCGTGTTTTGTGGGTGTGTGATCCAGAGGGTATATTTGTCTTTTTTGAATAAAGGAGGGATGAATCTTTCTGAGAGCATGTACACCAAAGGATCACCTTTGATCCCCATTTAATACTCAATTTATTAAAAATGAACATAAAAATCCATTTGATACCCATAAACTACCCAAACAAAAAAAACTCAAACAACTTGGCATAAACCCCAATAATCTTTCATACTCTGCCATCTTTGTCTCCAATAACTTCAAAATTTGAAAAAAATCATTTGGTGTCCAAATGAGTCAAGCTAAGTCTCTATTTTTAGATAAAAATGTATACTTCTTAAAATAATATATATATATTTCTTAATAGCATAAATGCTAAAAATCAAAAAAGAAAAGAAAAACTTGGCATGGAGAGAGAGCCAGCTGGGACGGAGGGGAAACAACTTTTCCACTGTTTGCGGAAATATGGGTAGCTCTTTTCAGAGACTCTACCATTGAATATCCAAATAAGATTTTTGGAAGATTGGGGAGATCCTTTGTTAATGAGTGTGATACTCATTAAATACCGTGAAGACCCACCGTTAAACATGGTCTGATCAGCCTTTTTAAGAGACTGGGCACGAACGGTAACTTCAGGGATTAATTTGAAGTTCACATATTCTTTGGTTATTGCTGTTTAGCACGGTTGTCCTTTTGAATTGTGGATTGTGCTATCTTTTGTTGATACTCAACTTGTTAATTGTTTCAGGATCACAAAAGTGTTATAAAAGCAATTTACTCTGGCAGTGAGTTCTTGGAAAGTGCTGTGGTCGGCGACGAAGTTGGTATTATTCTGGAGAGCACAAGCTTTTACGCTGAGCAAGGTGGTCAGGTATGCATGCCTTATGATTTGGTTGAAAATCAGGGGGACTTGTATTCTCAATTGTTTGGTATATGTGATGTCAAGTTGTCAACTGCATTTTTTAGCTCAAGAATCAGGTATTCTTTTGGATAGACTAGGCCACATGGAGATTCTTTTTGTGTGTTTTCTGGTGGGTGAGGGTGGTGGTTGGGGGTTAAGATGGGTGTGAAAAAGAGATCTGTTGGAGATATGAGGGTGGGTAAATCTTTAAGATTGGAAAAGGGTACTACCGAAAATGAACCCGTGCAACATCACATCTCATAATGTTATTCTTGTAGGGGGAATCATTGCAATCGGTAATCGTATTGAGTGAAGCCGTGGTATTTTATACCATGGTCATTTTACTTTTAGTTTTCAAATCATATAAAATCATTATACTCTTCGCCTCTTTGCCAATAAATCTGAATTCTCGTCGAGAATGGCCATATATCTGAGATTACAAGAACCTGTACATCTTATTTGATGAGAATGAGGCCAAGTATACAGCAAATAGGCATAAATGTCCTTGTATTTATTTGCTTTTTAGAACGTGGAATGGTATCTACATGCGACCATCTTCGTTTTGTGAAACTAGTATTTGTTGAATGATGTACATTTATACATATCAGAGCTGATATGATTCTAAATCTGTAATTTTTGTTGGGGTTGTAGATATTTGATACTGGAATACTTGGAGGCCCTTCAGGATCATTTCAAGTTTCAAATGTTCAAATTTATGGTGGGTTTGTTATCCATCTTGGTCATTTAACTGAAGAATCTGGCAGGTTCCTTCTGGGCAATGAAGTAGTCTGTAAGGTAATGCTACTTAATTGTACTTGATCTTGCTCTTGATTCAAATGCATGGTTTGCCTCCTTCGATTTTTAACTAGAAGTAGTTCTGTAATTTCTTGAGCAGGTTGACTATGAAAGGCGTAAGCTCATTGCTCCAAACCATACTTGTACCCACATGTTAAATTTTGCTCTCAGGGTAATGCTAAACAGACATTAATCTGCTTCCATTTAAGTTGCCCCCCTCCCTCTTTTGATTAAACACTGGGTCTGAACCTTGAACACCGGAAAACATATATGCAGGAAGTCCTAGGGAATCATGTTGACCAGAAGGGATCCATCGTTCTTCCAGAAAAATTAAGATTTGATTTTTCTCACGGTAAGCTTTTCATAGTTTGTTAGTTTGTGTACCAAGGCATGTGAAAATGACATTGACGTAAACTGAGATCGATTGTTGTTCTCGAGATTAAGGTTTGGTTTTGTCATGGCAGAACTTTTCGTTGTTTCTTTAAAAATTACCTTGAACGTGAACAGGGAAGCCCGTAAAGCCCGATGAACTGAGAAAAATTGAATCCATTGTCAATGAGCAAATTAAAGCGGAACTTGATGTTTCTGCAAAGGAGGCTAGCCTGGCTGACGCAAAGCGATTAAATGGCTTACGAGCTGTTTTTGGTGAAGTGAGCTTTGTAGTTTCCGCCCTGGCTTTATAAATACGTTACCGTATTGCTCCTTGCCCAGCAGGAATAATTTTCATTTTCGGATGCAGGTATATCCCGATCCAGTCCGGGTAGTTGCAATTGGTCGAAAAGTTGAAGATCTCTTGGCTGATCCAGAAAATAAAGAGTGGCTATCCATATCGACGGAGCTCTGTGGAGGTACTTGTCACTGAGTTCCTATTATTAATGCTCTTTTCTTGAAAATCTTTAACATTGATTCTGCGGAAATGTTTAGGGACCCATATAACAAATACTCGTGAGGCCAAGGCATTTGCCCTTTTGTCTGAGGAGGGGATTGCCAAGGGGATCCGTAGAGTTACTGCAGTTACAACGGAGGGTGCTTTCAAGGCCATAGAGTCGGCCATTTCACTTGAGCAGGAAGTGAATGAAGCATCCAAGTTGGAAGGAAGCCTTCTGGAACAGGTTGTTAATTTATGCATCTACTATTTGATGCACCTAGTGTCAATTGTATATATGGTGTTTTCTCTGGCTGATGCTCATATTATAACATAACCTCCCTCCCCAATTTTATTTAGTCCCTTCGTCCCAAAATAAGTGTCCAGTTTTTTTTTTTAAATTGTCCCGAAATTAATGTCCATTTTTGTTCAAGTTGACTAATTTCACCTTTGGCGCCTATCATGTCCTAGTGCAGACTTGCAGCGTTGTACTCCTGCTGTCTATATTGGCCATGAGAGTGGAGACACAAGCTAACTGTTTTAGAATCTTTTATAAATGCCTCAACAACCACAGTCTAATTTTTGGATTTCCATTTATACCCTTAATTTAGTTTATGAATGTGCATAGGCATTTGAGAATCAAAAGGTAGCAATGTCAAGGATAACGAGGATGAGACGAATTTGCTAGGGAAAGTAGTAGCACGGCTTCAGAATCATGGAGTTCTCAGCCAGTAGAAAGGCATTTGAGGTTCAACAGATTGGGGATAATAATCACATTGGTTTTCAGTTCTTAGAGAGGTACAAGGGTCATTTCCATGTGGTGGTTCTTTCCGTAAGTGAAGCTTTATGGGTCGCCGATTGGTTGCTCAAGGCTTCCAAGCTCAGGGGAGTCTTCTGGAAGAAATGGAACGGAAAATGGCGAGAGGTGAGGATTGCTAAGGAGGTGAACACCAATGGGTCCTTCTTCAGCATTTCAGTCAAAAGCAAGGGGAAAACAAAAAGGATTTGCATCCCGGCGGTATCATTGAATGTGGATGGGATATGGGTGGCAGGTAAAATTAAGAGTTTTGTGCTCTCGAAGAACTCAAGAGAGAAAATTCGGGGGAAAAGAAGAAAAGGGACCTGAGTCTAAGGAGAAAGTTGACACCAGAACTTTCAAGGAGGTGGCTGAAATACCCCCATGGCCTGATTTAGAGAAGTCACACCCAGCAAGGACAAGTCTGAAGATGATTTTAGGGTGGATGAGAATTCATGTGGTGGGAATCTGAAGTTTTTAGAGAGATGTTTGGTAGGAAGGGTGTGGCTGCTAGACTACCCTGTACCATTAAAACCGGAGATTCAAAATTGGGTGGATGCTAGGTGGAAGACAGCCGGAGGAGTGCAAGTTTATGAGATGAATGGTAAGTATTTTCTTTTTGTCTTCCCTTCGAAGGAGGAAGCATACCGCATCTTGAGTGAGAAGAGCTGGACAGTGAACAAAGCTCCTCTGTTCTTGGATAGATGGGATCTGGTGGGCTGTAGTCATAGAGGCAATCGAAAACCTACTGAAGCTTGGATTCGTGTGCTGGGGCTGCCTTTACATCTGTGGGCAGATAGCGTCTTCTGTGTGATTGGCCAGAAGTGTGGTGGCTTCATTTTAGTTGATGATGATACAAAGAATCGAAGAAACATTAAATGGACACGCATCCTTGTTCAATATTCAGAGGAGATGCCAGCAAACGTAAAAATCATGGTTGGTTTTTGGAGGTATATAATCCCCATTTGGGCAGAGATGGCCTTGTTTTGCCAATACCAGTGGCCAGGTGTTTCGAGGGAGGTCGGTGGTCATGCAGGGGCTATGACTGAAGTGGAGAAGACAGCGAGTGAGTCTCACGCACGGAGTAATCAGGTGGAGAAGCAGAATTGTGAACCTGTAAGCAAAGACAGCAGCGAAGGCACGTGGGATGGCAGAGATTTGAATTT
Source organism: Codonopsis lanceolata (assembly GCA_013146195.2). Classification (NCBI taxonomy): domain Eukaryota; kingdom Viridiplantae; phylum Streptophyta; class Magnoliopsida; order Asterales; family Campanulaceae; genus Codonopsis; species Codonopsis lanceolata. Next base: position 78,889,722 of record CM028380.1, on the reverse strand, counting down.
CAAATCGAAATCGTACAAGAGTAATCGGGTCGCTCAGGGATTCTGCTAGTTTATTGAATTCCTGTGCATGTCAAATTTCTGTTAGGCCAGCCTGCTTAGCTCCGTGGTTAGAGCCTCATATTTGTAATGCGGAGGTCATCAGTTCGGTAGGCTTTTCTCTATTTATTTTATTCGATTTTTTCATCAGGGTTCAAAAGAAACCAGTGTGGGCACTTGGGTTGGGGGTCAGAGAAAAAAAGAAGCTTGGGCCCAAGGGTGGGCTTGAGAAACGTAAAAGGGATAAATTCATTTGGGTGGCCCGAAAGTTTTTTCAGAATAAAGATAAAGGGGCTGTTGAGGCAAGTCAGGAGGTGGTAGGAGGAAATTTTTTTGGGCCCTATCCTTCAGAGTTGGGCTCTAATTCATCATGCCAACATAAAGAGGTTATGCCGAATGAGGGAGGAGACTTTAGGCCCGATACCCAGAACAAAAATCAAAACAAGCCTCAGTCTGAGTTTAGCGATGTGGCAAACAGTGAAGTTATCGACATCGATGGAGAGGAAGGCTCTGCTACATCGAAAAAGGCAGAGGGAAAAGAGGACAAGGGTTTTTCAGGTGACGAGCCTGGGCTGGAAAACGAGAATATGGAAGAGACAAATACGGAAGCTCTGTTGTGGGTGATGAAGGAGTTGGTTGCTCAAAGGAGGCAGCAGGGGAAGGGGAAGAGACTGAGGGAAGTTTAGGAGAAGACTTTGGTGTGGGCGTAAGTGACGTAGTAATGAAGGAGGGTTGTTTCTCAGAGAAGGAGAGAACTGGTCAGTGCACTGAAGAAGCCAATGGAGGTTATTGCTTTGATTCATACCTGTTGGCGAATTTACCTATGCTAAATCTGAGAAAATTCGGGGGAGAACCTATTGACTGTGTCCCCTTGAGAATGATTAGACCAGAAGAGTCAGTAGGAAAGGAATTGATGATCCACAGAGAGGAGTGTGTTGATATTTCAGATTGGGTGAAAAAAAAGGCTAAAAGTCTCGGAAGGTTTCTGGGAGTTTCCTGCGTTGGATTTGAGGAGAAAATTATGGAACTGCTGCTGGAGATAGAAAAGAACAGAAACTCAGTGGGGAAAGCAAAAAGAAATGGACCCAAAAATAGCAGAACAAAGGGGTTAAGAGAGCTGAAACAACTACGCGGTAACTTGAATTGGAAGGGTGATGGGGGAGTGAATGAATAGGGGAGGAGAAAAAGTAATGTGTCTTAATATGGATTTAAAGAATATTGGCTGGAATGTTCGTGGCTTTAATGATTTGAATAAACGGAAGATTATCAAGGCTTTAATAAGAAGATGGAAGACTCATGTTGTTTGCTTCCAAGAAACTAAAATGGAAAAGGTGGACGGGAAGGTTGTTAATAGCGTCGGAGGTAACAATTGGGCAGATTGGGAGCATTTAGAGGCTGTGGGTTCTGCAGTGGGAGTGTTAATTTTATGGGATAAACGATTCCTTTCTAAGTTGGGGGTGAGGCTTGGCTCGCACTCGGTGTCTTGCTTGTTTAAGGTGGAGGGGGAGGACACCGTCTGGATTTTTTTGGGAGTTTATGGTCCGAGTTCAGATACTTTACGTAGTTCTCTATGGGAAGAACTTAAGTCAGTTAGGCAGGTTTGGCAGTATCCTTGGTGTATAGAGGGGGGTCTTTAATGTGGTCTGTTTTCCAAATGATCGACGGGGGTCAAGGTTGATTTCTCAAGATATGGAGGTGTTCAATGATTTTACAAACGAAGAGGCTCTAATAGATTTGCCTTTAGCAGGGGGAGCATACACCTGGTATAGGGGTGGGGACAGTTTACAATGCTCCAGAATAGATAGGTTCCTGAGATTGGGCACAGGTATTTGGGGGTCCTTTGCAAAGTTGTCTGCCGAGGGTGATATGTGATCACGTTCCGATTTTGCTCCGTTATGGTCAGATTTGCAAAGGGAAGACTCCCTTTAGGTTTGAGAATATGTGGCTGTCGGAGCCAGGTTTCTTGGATTGGATCAAAGAGCGATGGGGTTCCTACAATGTTGTGGAGAAGCCGTGTTTCAAGATCGTGAATAAATTGAAGTTGTTAAAGGAGGATCTAAAAGTCTGGAATAAGGACATTTTTGGGAATATTGACAATAGGTTGAAAGATTCTCTTGAAGAGGTTCGCCGGTTGGATGAAATCGAGAGTACAGGAGAGCTGAATAGGGAGGGGAGAATTCGAAAGGAAGAACTGAGGATGGAGATTAAAAGACTTCTCACTTGTGAAGAAATCAGTTGGAGACAAAAATCGCAGGCCTTTGGCTTAAGGAGGGAGACAATAACACTAGGTACTTTCATCGTATGGCGAGTGTCCATAAGATGAGAAATCAGATCAGTTCGTTTAAGGTGAATGACACAGCGACGAAAGATCTGCTATTAAACAAGAGATTGAAAGATTCTATAATGATTTGTATTCGGAGGAGGAAGGGTGGAAGTGTTTCACTCTTTTCATTCTAGCGAGGGCTTTAGCGAAGTTTAAATGCTACCTTTATCTCTCTTATTCCGAAAAGGGCCGGAGTGGACGAGTTAAAAGATTTCAGACCTATTAGTTTGATTTGAGGTATGTATAAGATTGTCTCGAAAGTCTTAGCCATTCGGTTGAGGAAGGTGGTGGGTAAAGTGGTGTCAGAGTCCCAGCACGCATTTGTGGCAGGTCGGAAAATCTTGGATGCGGCATTGATAGCCAATGAGATAGTTGATGAGAGGGAAAGAAGCGGGATCAAAGGTATACTCTGCAAATTAGATATTGAGAAGGCCTATGATCATGTAAACTGGGAGTTCTTGATCTATCTGTTAGAGAGGATGGGTTTTGGGGAAAAGTGGAGGTGTTGGATTGGATTCTGCATTTCCACGGTTAGATTTTTAGTTTTGGTCAATGGGGAGCCTACTGGTTTCTGTTCGAGAGGTTTGAGGCAGGGGGATCTCTTTCTCCTTTGCTGTTTATAGTGGTTATGGAGGCGATGAGTCGACTTCTAGAGAAGGCAGTTGCTGGGGGGTTTATTCGAGATTTCAAGGAGAGATCAGACAATGTTTCTGCTATGGAGGTGTCTCATTTGCCGTTTAATGTGAAATCATCCCGGTGGGTAAGGTGGACGACATAGAGCTGCTAGCTTCCTTCTTTGGCTGTAAATCTGAGAGTCTTCCGACTAAGTATTTGGGATTACCTCTTGATGCGCAGTTTAAAAATGCAGCAGTTTGGAATTCAATCATCGAAAGATTTGAAAGGCGTTTGGCGGGATGGAGAAGACAACTTCTTTCTAAAGGTGGTAGACTTACTCTTTAGGAGCACTTTGTCCGGTCTTCCTACATACTTCATGTCTATCTTTGCGATTCCTTCCTCAGTTGCTAAAAGGCTAGAAAAGCTGGAACGAGATTTTTTGTGGGAAGGGAGTGGGGAGGACAGGAAGTATGACTTAGTGAATTGGGACATGGTCTGTTCTTGTGTAGAAGAGGGGGGATTGGGGATCAAGAGATTAATGATTTTTAATGAGGCGCTGATGGGGAAATTGTTATGGAAATTCATGGTAGAGCCCGAAGTTTTATGGAGAAGAATTGTGATGGATAAGTATGGTGAAGGAGAGCATCATTGATTTCATAGGATAGTTTCTAGCCCATACGGGACTAGTGCGTGGAAGGGGATTAGCAAAGGGTGGAGGAACTTACGAAAATTCATTTCTTTTGAGGTTGGTAAAGGAAATTCGATTAGGTTCTGAAAAGATAAGTGGTGTGAGGGTAGGGAATTGAGTCGAAAATTTCCGAACCTGTTTTCCTTTGCCGAGGATGTGGATGGGCTGGTTAGTTCGATGGTCCAAGTTTCAGGAGATAAAATCAGCTGGAACCCTTTATTTAGGAGGCATGTGCATGATTGGGAGCTTGGAGAAATAGAGCAGCTTTTTGAAATTTTGTATGGTATACATGTTGATCTTGACAGGGAGGATAGGGTCTTACGGGGGAGAACAGTATGCAGAAAATTCACAGTGAAATCCTACTATGAAGCCTTATCGAAGAGAGATATTTGGAGGGTGGCGTTTTTTGTGTGGGAGACAGTGTTAGAAACTATTTTGACGGGAGATAATTTGAGAAAAAGAAAGAAGGTTTATGTCAATTGGTGCTATATGTGCAAGAAAGATGAAGAAACAGTGAATCATTTGCTTACACTGCTCTGTGGCAAGGGTCTTGTGGTCTTACATCTTCAGACTGTTCAGCACAGCCTGTGTAATGCCCAGGACAGTGAAAGAAATGTTTTGCGAATGGTCCTTTTATAAGAAAAAGAAAAGAAAGAAAGATGTTTGGGAAGTTGTTCCTTTAGCGGTTTGCAGGGGCATATGGACTGAACGCAATCGCAGAGCTTTTGAAAACAGTGAATCGAATGTAGACGGATGGAAGGAAAGCATGGTAGAAACAATCAGGTTCTGGTGTACAGACGGAGCTCAAAGAGTGGACAGTTCTTTTGTTGAGTTCTAAAATAGATTCACTATTGTATAGCTTTTGTGTAGGTGATCTTTGATTGTATATATAGGCTGCACCACCTGTTTTGGCACGTATTTATTTTATAATTACTCTTACTTATCAAAAATAAATAAATTAATGTGCATAGGTTACCTTGTAACTTGGTTTGGGGTATAATGATAAACTACTAATTTATGTGCATCGACCTTCTACGTGGCCAAAAACTTAGAGATTGCTAAAGTAGGCAAATATAAATGAGATGGAGGGAGTATGTGGACAATAAGGGTATTAATGTATGTGTGCTAGTAAAATGGCCCAAAAGTCAACTTCTGTAATTTTACTTGAAAACTAAAAAGGTGCACGTCGCATCTGGGATGGAGGGAGTATTTATTTTGGGGTGGGTTCTAATCTCCGTGGAAGGTGTTAGGTGTGTTATCTTTGATAGGTTCTCTTTCAGGCGTATAACTTGAGCCTGGTGAGCTTTATTCCTTATTCATTTTTCGTGATGAAGGGATTCCTATTTTTTTATTTATTTTTTGATAAGTAATGAAGAGATTCCTCATTACTTGAGAAGGACGTGGTAGTATGTTTTGTTTTATTTGAAATTTTTTAGGAGCATTTTCCGATTCTCCCATGTCTGTCAGTGGTTCAAAACTAGAAGGCCCCCCATACCGCTTTCCTGCACATACTTGACAACATTTTCCTTGGGCTTGCACCACACAGAACCAGTCTCTTCACATGGAAAACTGATGGAGGCCTTCAACCTTCCTTTTCCACAGTATGTAGATGGCCTCCATTAGTCACCATAAAAAAGACTGCTGTCACCAAGGGCCTACAGATTCTTTAGAGAGAAGTACTGATATCCCATAAGTGTAAATGTTGCTTTTTCTATATTTTATAGTGCAGCATGTTTTTTGAAATTTTCATTCAGTGAATTCTTGTGGGATGTTAAGTAATCAAAATGCTCTTCACTCATCCTTTGCAGAAAGTAACGTCCTTAAATGGTCGTGTGGAGTCTGCGCCTATCCCAGCTGTCAAGAAAGCTGATCTCAAGGCCAAACTTACCGTACTTCAGGTATTTATCTATATCTGTTAGCCTGCTCTTTATCAACCCATGTTAATCCGTATGGGTCAAAAGTGATACTTGGTTTAAATGTATTAATCAGAATCAAGTATTCAAAGCTAAAAAGAAGACGGAGGAAGAACATAAGCATAAAGCTGTTGAAGCTGCAATTGAAAAGGCAGAAGTTGCTTCATCTGAAGGAAAACCTTTCTGCATTGTACGTGTTACTGTTGGTTCTGACGCAAAAGCACTTCGTGAAGCAGTTGTGAAAGTCATGGCTGAAAAGGTTGTTAGTGTCTTCTTTCTTTTTATCTCCTTATATTATGCATGATTGTCTTTTCACCGACTGTTGGTGGATGAACAGAAAATGGCAGTGATGGTTTTCAGCACAGATGAAACTGCGAACAAAACTGTAGCATGTGCTGGTGTACCAGAGGATGGGGATAAAGACAAGCAGTTGAAAGTTGTAGAATGGTTAACTGCAGCGTTGAATCCTGTAGATGGGAAAGGCGGAGGAGGAAAAGGTGGTATTGGTCAAGGCCAGGTTAGCAAGTTTCTCAATGAATACTGGGCTTTCTGCAATTGCTTGCATACCAAATTATGGCCTTTTCAATTTTCCCCCATCCAAAAAACATTCCCCCGCACCCCACCGCACCCCCCCCCAAAAAAAAATACTTGAAACCTGATTTATGAATGAAAAGAGATGGACCTACTTTTTTTTATATGCTTGTGGTAAGGTATTGTTTTGTATTTAGTCAGGTCCATCCATATATGGCCCCATTTGACCAGATAGTAGCTTCTCTCTCTAACTTTGAAGCTTCAATTTGGACTTTGGAGGTTGAAGTTAAGAGTTGCTTTTGTGTCATATTTTGAATTTGCATTTTTGATTTACCTTGTGGATCATTTCTGATTGCAGGGACCTGATACACAGCATATTGAAGAGGCGATGGATGTGGCGGCATCATTTGCATCATTGAAATTGAGCTGATAAGAAATCTCAGATTTGTTTTTCGCACAAATTTGGTTTGTATCACTGTGATGTTTTTCTTGCCTACACTAAAAGGTAATACTTGATAGCAACGTGAAAAGAAAGATATATGGGAGTTTTAAGTCAACATTTCAAGACAAACATTTTCTTTTCAATATCGATTATCTGCAATCTGCATAATAGTAGTGATGGGATTTTGGTATTCTTTTAGCTTGAGACTGGAGTTAAAACCAACTCAACTGCACATAATTAATGAAAAAGAGAAAGTAAGTCAACATCTCATAAAAGTCGGAAGCAATGTAGTCTAGGGCATAATTTTATCCAAGAAACGCTCCTACATCTAACTCTTGCAAGTACTCAAACTAGTTATACACCCGTGCATTAAACATGCAGATATTTATTTTTTATAAATTAAATTTTATTCAATCAAAATAAAATTAAAAGAATAAATGGCAAGTACTTATATAGAAATACATCATTGTATTTATTATGCACAACATTTGTTGGCTTTCCACTTTATCTCTTATCAAAATCTTTAGACTACAATAATTTGTTACCATAAAAATCGTGATCTGAATCATACTTCAGGAAGTATCACACATGCGACAATGACTCGCCTTAACATTTTTGTTAATCATCATTATATACCATATTACCAAGGATTGATATTAAATTTTGTTTGACCTAGTTGAAATTATAAGTAATGATTTGTTTTTTTTCTTCCCATTTCTAATATTTTAATAAACGCACTTTTGTAGTGACGATCTTGCTTTTACATGAAAATAAAAATATAAGATTATTAGAATATTCGTTGATTTAAGCCAGTTGTTTAAATTCATCATCTTTTATCTACTATGAGACCATATATTTTTAACGTATAAAATATTATAAAAAATTTCGATCTCGTTTTATTAACATGTAAAATGGTTAATAAAATTAATATCTTGATGGTGTTGAAATATTTTGTTATATTAAATTCGAGTCTGATGGAAAGGGAAAAATATTTGTATATTTATGTTTCTTTATATTTTTATAGATTTTTCAATGTATTGATTTTACTTTTTGTCTATTTCATTAGATATGTAATTTAGTTTCAAATATGTTTTTTTTAATAAGTAAGAAATAAATGTTAATAAGTTGTCTCTACAATTGTGATGAAGATTTATGTTCATTTAGTAGTATTTCGATATGAATTATATTTTCTTGATCAAATATTATTATTATTTTCGTTTTGTTTTTACGTATGGAGACAATGACATTTTTGGGATAGAGACTTTGTCTCTAAAATTGCTTACATTCAAGATTTTCGCTTCTACCTAAGTTTTTAATGGTAAATTGATAAAAAAAATTACAATAAAATATTAGTTGAATTTTTAAAATACAAAAATGATTAGATTTTGGGGATTGGGCATAAAAATTCGAACAAATAGCAATATATTTTTACAAAAAATTTAGTTCGGATTTGCTAAAACTTGGTTCGTTGGTTAATGTTTAATGTTTTTTTGTTTATCTACAGGCTCATGTTTTCTTTCTTTTGAAATTATAAATAATGGTTTGTTATTTTATTTTTCTAATATTTTAATAAACACACTTTTGTAGGGACTATCTTGTTTTACATAAAAGTAAAAGTGTAAGATTTTTAGAATAAATGTTGACTAAAACCAGTTGTTTAAGTTTGTCATCTTTTATCTTCTATAAGACCACAAATTTTTAACGTATAAAATATTATTAAAAAAATCGATCTTGATTTATTAACATGTAAACTGGACAATAAAATTAAGATTTTGATGGTGTTGAAATATTTTGTTAACTGTGTTTTCAAATCATTATAAGCTTGTTCATATTCAAAAGCAATATTTGGTTTTCATATTTCAAGGTAGTATTTGATTTTCATATTTAAATGCAATATTTGATTTTTATATTCCAAGACATTATTTGATTGATTATGACACATGTAATCAATAAATGAATAATCAAATTTATGCTTTTAATTCGTGGCCCACCATTTTTATAACATATAAATAGCTTTCTATTTTAGGAAAATAAATTTTAGTGTGATTTTACTATTTTTAGAGAGAGAGAGAGAGAGAGAGAGAGTTGGGAGGAAGCGCATTCCAAATATTAATATCTCATAATCACTCCCTTCGTGTTTTGTGGAAAGAGTTCATTGAAAGTTAATTTTTTTTTAAAAAAACATTTTTAGTAGCTCATTAATAATAAAATGACAATTTTATATTTTAATTTTGAAAGTAAACTCTTTAAATAAAATATCTTTAAATAAAATAATGAATTATTTACCCGAAATGGAGAAATTATCTACCTATATACATTATTCATATATCAAGTGAGAATACCAATTCCAATTTACAAGAGAGATGCTAGAGAAACAAAGGGAAACGTCAATTGTGTCATTTTAATGTCAATGAAGTTTTTTTTTTTTGCTTTTTACAATTAAGTCTTGATGATGATTAGGCCTAGCAATTGGATGGGTTGAGTTAGGTTGGAATAGGTAATGAGTTAAAACATGTCGAAACTCATTAGAACCCAAATGTCAAATGGGTTGAAATGGGTTGGGTCGAAACGGATAATTGGTTAAAGCAGGTCGACCCGCTTCAACCCAAAAAACATAAATTTATAGTATAAAATGACACGGGTCAAAATAGGTAACATGTCTGATCTGCTCTAAACCGACCCGACCCGTTAATATTATTGAGTCAAAACAGATTACCCGCTTCAACAAAAAAAAAATGGATAAATTACAAGCCGGTACATTTTTTAAAACATGTTTTCAAATCAATCCAGTTATTTTTTGAACATATCTTTTAGGTACAATTTTAGGACAAAAGTACGTAAATGCCCTTTATGTCTAAGTTTGTGCCTTGGTAACTCGGTTATTTTGATTTTTCGTGTATTTGTCTCAGTTACGCCTCACCCATTTCCTCCCCCAGTTCCGACCGAATCTAAACGGCTCCATCCTCTCATCCAAAAACAAACCCAACCGCCATCTACATCTTTGTTCTTCATCTCCCAGTTTGCAACAAGGCAGCTTCCACGACATGTCGTCTTCACCGTCATCGTCGAGCTTCGCCAAGCGAGTTCACTCCGGCCTTCAAACCCGGCAGCCTCTCCAGCTTCGATTTCAGTCTCGCAGTATCCAACACCACCTCCAAATTTCATCTTCTACCGATTTCCTCAAGAGGCCACGATCCGATCGATCTCTTCTTTCTTCTTCCATCGCCGACCAAAGATCCGCCATCTCGATTTGCTCCTCACCGTTATCCTCCATGGCCAATTCAACAAGCTTCCAGCCGCCAGCCTCGCCCTATTCCAAATCGGTTAACCCCCTAACTTCTCCAACGATCATCCATGATCTTCTCATAAAACCCTAGACGCCTGCAGAGGAGAGAGTAGTCGATAGCTTTGGGGCTATTTGACTTAGTTTTCTGAAATGATCTTCATATATATCTCCACGGTTTCGCATCTACAAAATTTTTCAATTCAGAAGATCCTTCGACTGCATCTTCATTTCCTCGAATATTATCAATTACAATTTCATTTGATTCGATTTACATACCGTGAAATTCTATCATTTCTACTGTTTTGAATCAGTTATCTTGTTTACTGATCAGGGTAATTTCTCTAGGAAATCTTACTTGATTAGGTGTTTGACTCTATTGGATCCAGTGATGAATGCATAGCTCCAACCGCCTTGTTCCCAACACTCGTATATACCTACTTTAAAATGCAGCTTCTTCCAAGACGCCTTCCAACTGCTCGACGAATGCTACATCGAGACCAAGTCTCATGGGCTTCACTCCTCACCGCTTACAACCAAGCCCACCTCCCCAACCCGACATAAGCACAACGGTAGAGTTCATTCCGATTATGATATTAGTCAATAATCTGTAGCTTTGTGGGCTTTAACCCTAGTATCGGGGTTCTTTCTTGTTCTCAAGGATTATTGCATGTGCAAAACTTTGATCGAAATTTGACCATTATAGACATGGTTCCCTAGGCTAATAGTGTGCACTTTATAAACTTGGGTATTTTTACCATTAGAAAACTGTAATGCTGACAATATTTTTTAAGGAGTTGATAACTTAACAAATATTATGTTATCTATGTATATAATCTGCAGCAACAAATTTGTTCAAGATGCTTCTCAAGTACCCCCGAGGATAAAGCCGCCAAAAAGACTGTTTTCTTAAAAGAGCTCAGCCGAGGTCAAGGAAAATCTCCGAAACTAAGAAGCCAATTGTTGTGAAGTATGGGTCAACCATGTCACCTACCTCATTGAAAGGTGTTTTGCCTTATTTTTTCTCTTGATTGAATATTTATGTTTGTTGCTCTCCCTTGCCCTGCTCATTTTCGCAAGTAAAATAATCCCATCCTATGTTTCCTTGCACAAAGCCCAATTGGTAGTTATTGCTCATGCCGTGGATCCCATTGAGCTTGTTGTTTGGCTTCCCGATCAGTAAAGATGGAGATCTCGATCGCATCGTGAAGGGAAAGTCACGATTGGGAGCTTAAGTGTTTCTATATCCTACTTATGAAGACGGCTTTTGTTTTACTGGATCTCCTAACATGTTTCCATTTATTCCACTGGCCCACAAGAAAACCGCAGTTGATGTGCTTGACTACTGTCAAAAAATGAAGACAAAATGGAGTTCAGAAAAATTTTGGAGGTGATTAGGTGACTTGCACATATAATATTATGCTAAAGCCCGTCTGTTTGTATTGTACTGTATAGTTTCACTAAAATTCAATTCTTTTTGTTCTTTCAGCCAACTTTAATAACAAGTATGATGAGTACAGAAGAAGTGAGGAGGTGGGATAATGGGTTCCAAATCCCTGCAAAAACAAAGGCAAAAGAGAGGGTTCTTGCCAAGGAGGCTGCCCAGAGGATGAACTAAGATCCTTCATCATGTATCATCTGCCACTCAAGAATGCTAGACTTAATAGAGGGATTTTTGTTTTATGCTTTTTGTTATAATTAGAATATTTTGCAGCTTTGCTATTCTTTTTTACTTTGGGATTGAAATTTTGACCAGTTTTGGTATGATTAGTTGTAAAAAGTTGGATGATACTTTTCCATCCTGCAAGACCATAACTTGTATGCTGCTCAACGCTATTAAGAATTGATTCTTGCTGATTGTGATTTGTGCATTAATTCTGCATTGCTGAGTTGAATCAGAATTTTTGGATTTTTTTTGTCTTGAAATAATTGTGAAAACAGTCCTGATGCCAAGATTTGATTTCTGATGCCTAGCATCGTTGATTTTGGCATCGTTGATTGATGTCCGCATCGTTGATTTTTATGCCCGCATCGTTGATTTTTGACATCATTGATGTCCATCGTTGATTTTTGGCATCGTTGATTTCGATGCCCGACATCGAGTTGATTTCGCCCGACATCGTTGATTTCTGATGCCAAGGATTGACATCAGAGTTTTCATTAATGACATTTTTGTCATTTGGCAAGCAATTTGTAGTTTTATGAAATGTACAAAAAATTAATGGTTCTAGATGAAAACATGTTTTCAAAATTGTACCCACTTGAAATTCTCCCAAAAAAAATTAATGGATTGGATTGGGTCAAATAATTAATGGGTTGGATTGGATGAGTTAATGGATAATGAGTTACAATTACCAGGCCTAATAATGATCAATTGTGTTTTTGATGAAAAACAATTCCTTCTTTCACTAAAGCTTACAACAATAGTAACCGACCTAACATCGTTGTTGTTAAGAAATTAAAATCAATGTGGCTTTGAATTCTATTTTTAGTCGAGAGTCGAGACACCCGTCGAACATCAACAACTCATTTGGTGGTTGTATAAACTATAAAACAATCCCACTACATTTACGGATTTAATTTCCAATGCCATTATCAAAGGAAAAAATCTAAGTAGATGAAACGGGGAATTATGATAACTGATGAAACAAAGTTGTTATAAATTGGAAGCCAGACTCGGACTATGTCGATATTATATTTATGGATGGTTTCGACTTGTTAGGAAAATGGAACCATAAGCGTTTTCACTTCAAAACAGCATTAAGATCATCTCCAACCGTTTGGTGTAAAAATTATACAAAATCTCTAAAATAGTGTATCTTTTGTATCAAATATCTTTCACTATTTTCAAGTTCCAACCATCCAACTTCAAAACGAATATTCCAAGAATATATGTTATTATTTGTCCTTAAACACAAGGTAAGCCCCCTGCTTCAAAATAGCGCAGCTCTTAGCATTTGGTGAGATTATTCTCCATTCCTGGTCCTGGTCCTGGGTATGGGTATCTATTTCCCCAGCAGGGGAATTCATTACTTGAGTTGACAACAATAATCTTATTCCGCTGTTTTGTTGTATCCAAAGCCAAACTTGCAAATATTACTCCCTCCGTTTTTTAAAGTAAGCATCCCCTGTTACACAAGTTTTAAGAAAATGATTAATTTTATATAAATTTTTTTAACACACTCAGTCGTCTTTAATGATGTCAAATCAATACGTCCCCCACATCCTTTTTCATCTCACAACTAATAAGAGCATTAGTTCTAGAATAGGAATGGGGACACATACTTTATTTAGAATGGTTCAAAATGAAATTAAGATAAGAGGCCCTTATTTTGAAACAGATGGAGCAGTGATGCTAGACTTGCCACCACTAGTACAACATCACAGCTTTGTCTCGAAGAGGGCAAAGTTTGACTTTGCATTTCTTCAAGGCAAAGTTGTAACACCAGTAAGGCTAGCATTTTGGTGGAGGGAGTATTGCACAATGTTCAGTTGAACACAATAGAATCATCACCAATGAAGTTTTTCCATGTAACCAGAGTTGTATCTAGAAGTAAAAACATCCTATCTGAGATCAAGCCTTAATCCTGATATTAGAAATTTATGCACATTATATCTATCTGAGACAACAGGCCAGTAAAAGACCAACAACTCTCGAACGAAATCAACTTTGATTTGGTTTTAGCAAGGACACTGTTTATTATATAAAGCAACATTAGATACAACATACCATTATGAAATGGCAGGATTGGTATAAACATAGTCAGTCTTCATTTTTTCTTCCTAGCAGCTTTCTTTTTTTTCGGCCTTTTATATCCTCCACTCTCCTGTAGAGAAAATCATGTTAGAAAACAATTATCTATATCAAGGGCTACCAAGTCTTGGCCCTAGACAACGTTGAAATTAGTGAATGTACTCATGATTCAGAACAAAATCTACTCTCCAAAATATTGTACAAGAAAACATTTGTTTCACATGATTTATATATTCAATAATACGAGAGAACACTTGTAAATGTTCAAAAGTCCAATATCAAACTTGTAAATGGTACACATATTCAGGAAAGATAAGTGATACCACCAACATAGTCTACCTAATGAGTCGAACCCACTAGATGCAAAGGATAAATCAGGAGATGGGCATTACTATTGTATTATTATTCAGAAGCGCATCTTAGCAAAAGTACCTTTTTGTACTGTCTGTATGCCATTTGACCAGTCAGCTCCTGCCCACTTTTATTCACGTAAACCTAAGGAAAGTGAATAGATTAGAATCAGCATTAATAAAGCAGAAAAAGAAACATGACTCTTATGAGTACAGATGACAGAACAAGAACGTGCAACAAGCAACAGCTAGACTAGAATCTCTCCTACATATTCTTGCTTTGTGTTTTCATATTAAGTTATAAGCCAAGTTAATCAAGCTAATGACAGACGTACTGAACAAATAGATCTAAAGCCGTGAAGTAGCATAACAATGGCGACTGTAGTGGATAGTGTCCTGATTGACATGAACATAGGCAACACCTCAATTTTCAGATTTCATGGAAAAGGAAAAGCAACAACGATCCATCTGCTTATTGATCCATCCCCATGATTTCTTTATTTCACCAATAACCATCAACAATGATGTGAGGCTAAGAACAATCCATAATGATTCAGACAATGCACAAGAACCCCTCCCCACCTGTGCCCTAGAGTTACTTAAATTGGTAGACAAATAAGGATAAACAGCAATTTGAACTTGATGTAAACAACTTTCACACATTTACTATTCATTTCAACTTACTCGCTTTCCATTCGGGCCCATGAACCAATGACCAGCAGGTTGCCCATCAGCCTGAACCCTTCTTTTGCCCGCATCTTTAGGGTTCGCTTTTGCAGCCCCACGTTTAGGATTAACCCAACCCAGTGATACCTCTTCAGTATTTGAAATTTTTGAATTATTTTTGCTCCTACTAGAGCTTGTCACAGCTTTACTTTTCCCAGCTGCTTGTTTAGAACCTTCGCCGTGATTAAATTGACCCCTGAAAAGATAAATGTGTGATATTATACTGCTATTCCCAAAAAAGTAAAAAAGCGATCACCAGCTATACAATAAAATAAGACACTTACATGTAATCAATAGCTGATGTACTAGTAGGCTGCCTATATTCTTTGTTATTCACAGCACCCAACGGGAAAAAATTGGGTAAGCGACTTCGAACAAGTTCTTGGATTCTTGGATCATCATGAAAAAAATAATGATGGGCAGGAGGAATAGGGTCACCCAAATCAATTTCCTGCTCCAGAGTTTTGTTGAAATTGCTGTTTTCCTTACAGCTTTTGTTGTTATTCTGAACTAATTTCATACATTTCATGGATCCAAAGTATTCCTCACAAACCTCATCCAAAGCTGGTGTCGGAATGTGGAAATTTTTCTTTGGAAAGAAATCTTCCCATAGATCATCTGTTTGACACACACTAGCTGACGCATTAGTTACCCTTTGATCAATTACACTTGCATGATGGGATGGATTAGATTGAACTCGTTTTAAAGAAGAAATTGATTTATTAGCATCCCTATTTGCACCCTCACTGATAGAAGGATCATCGGAATCAGAATCAGAATCAATCAGCTGGAACCTTCTAAGAGGACTAGTGGTTAGCTTTGGAAAAGTCAATTTGTTGCTGCTTGTTTCCAAGTTTGCAGACTCTGGCACATTTGAAATATTTTCCTTCTTCTTCTGTGTAGATTGGGTGGTCAAGATCCCATGTCCATGAAGCCGAAATTTTGAACTACCACAGACAGAATGGTGTAGTGTTGACGGCAGCTCTTCTGTAATAACCAGTCAAAAGTAAATACATGTGATCACTAACGAAAATGATTCATTGCCTGGTCGATAAACAACATATTCAACAATGAATACCATTTGTTTCTTAAGGATGCATGATTACACACGCCAAATTAAAAGCAATGCAGTTAAAGAATGCTAAAACAGTATCTTGATTCAACAAGCTTACAAGATATTCAGTACTTACTCTGACAAGATCTTACAAGACATTCACTACAAACCAATGAAATAGATGCCAGAAGAATCAATATTTACTAACACCACATTGGCGGTTTCACTTGATCAATTTCACCCAGCAGGCATATTGGCATATATAAGGAATGCCAGCGATGCAATACTGCAGTGTACCTCCATAATAAACTTAGTTATGAAAGCATAACAGAGAACAGAGAAGGGCCACGGGTGCTAAAAGGCTACTGCAGAAGAATTAATGAAGTCACCCAACTATTGCGATAGGCAGATACTTCTTCACCAAAAAAAAAGCTACACACTAGTCTTCAACGGACCAAGTTTTTCTACAAGCACAAGACTCACAAAGAGCTGATTTACCCAAAAAGTCTATCAAGAAGTCCAGAAGAGTGGACTATATCAGGTTTTACTTCAAAAATCTTTTCTTGAATAACTCTATTTGTTGTCAATTTTGAAAAGATCCAACATGTAGAGTGACATATAATGGTATATGGGTAATAAATAACATTTCAAACTAAGAGACAATATACTGATTTTATTTAAGAAATTCAAAATAATAAGATAGAAAAACAGTTTCTGTGGTACCAGGTAAACAGGATAGATTTTGATGGAAGAGAAACAATGAAGTTGGAGAACATCAACAAAACAATGAATGTATATAGCAGATATTAATGTTCTCAGATTTTTTTTTATAGCTGATATTAATGTTCTCTGATGAAACATACTACATCAAAATTGAGTAAATGAGTATTAATGCTAAGGCCACCTGCCAATAAAGACCATTGTTAAGTGTCTCACCTCATCCTAATTCCTGACCCAAGGCTGTTGCTTGCAAGTTAAGAAGGATTAGACCCACCCACAACCACAATTTGTGTTATTTAATGAGTAATGGGCCTAAATTCAGAACAAGCATAAACAATGTCAGTTTAAGTTAAAGACTGCGCTGGATTTAACCTCGAAAAGGATTTAATAACTCATGTTGCATAGATGACAAAGAAGTGCAGCTTAGTTGTAAGACACTTCACCCACACCAAATAATTTGTGGGTTCGAGTCACCAAAGGGGTAAGTGGGGAACTACTACTTATCAGGCTTTGTTAAAAAAGATCACGCTGCATAGATGTTTAGTAAAAAAAGTAGAAAACAGTAAAATATGATCTCAATTCTCAAGTAACTGAAGACATACTGCATTTTCTTTTTTATTGTGTGTGCTGCTTGGCTGGGTAGGGAGCGTCCTCTATAGTCAACGATGAGATCACCATTCTTAACAAGAGCCCAGGGCAACGAATTCCAAATGGCAAAAGCTTACCTCTAGCTTATCATAATCAGTAAATCTCACGTATAAAATTATCAATCCAGTAGAGCAGACAAAAGGCCACTTACTACACAGTTTAATTCATACGGTTACTTGCGAATGTCAAAAGAGAGTTCCCCAATAGCACCAAGCTGAAATTGTCAACACAGAAAATATATAACTGTCAAGTGCCAAATCAAGCACAAATGTTCCCAAGTCTGAAATGTCTGATAACAGCCGCATAACATCCCAAATCTTTTACACTAAGTCAACTTGAACTTTTCTTTAAGTCTTTGGGTTGGTCCAGTTGATATTACTATAAATATAGCCTTTATAGGTTTATTCTCTACAACAAAAAATGTTTGTCAAAGATCAATACAAAATCAAGTAGTCCCATTCCTAGTTAGCATCCAAATAAACACTGGCCCCTCCTTCCACAACAAAATTAATATTATCATTAAAACGAAATATGCATCAAAATGAAAAATGAAAAAAATAGAAACAACGACCTAGACACAGTTCTTTAGTTATATTACCTTTAAGCCTATCCTCCTGAGAAGAGAACTCCTCAATTTCATCATCGAACCCACACCAAAACTCCGGAAGCTCTCGCTTACTAGCAGACGCCGACACCAACGAGGACGCGGACGCGTCCTCTTTGACGGGCCCGCGACGGAGGCGTTTGAGCAATCGAGGTGGATCGGGATCTTCGAGGTCCCGACCAATCGTGATCGGAGTTTCAAAGTCATCATCTTCGAATGTACGGAGGCTCGCATCTTTTGAAGATTCCGGAGCTTGGTTGGAGGTCGGAGTGTCTTCTCTACCAGTGAATTGGGGCTCAAATTCGAAGTCAAGCCCTAAAGAGAACGAAGGGGGAGCGAAATCGTCCATGAACTCACAATGAGGATATAGATAGTTCAAGTTGCGCAGAAATGGGGGTGAGCGTGTACTGTGCGAGAGTATAATTAGGGCTTTTTAGTTTTTAGGTGGGGATATTCATCAAAATTTCAAGAGTGACAATGGCGCGCTTTTTTTTTAGGCAGAGATTTCAGAATTGATGGTAAAGCTGTAATATGATTTTCAATTCTGTGCGTCCCTTCCACTAAGCCGGTCAAATAGTCCATTAATATATATTTTTTTTTTCCCGTTAAATTTAGGTCCACGAGTATAAAATTTTTATAATTACAGTTCTTTTAATGGATATCAGTTAAAAATATTACGTTTAAGTTACTATGTGCCTCACACATTTTGAAGGACTAAAATAAAGTTTTGTCAAACCTAATATATATCAAAAATTTCAACCGAGTCCCTAGTGTTTTTTAAAAAAAGGCCACAAGCCTTCTTCCCCCCAAAATGTTTTGGAAGGGGAATCGATGACTCCACCAGATCAAACAGTCACGTCGAATCCTACTCCAAATTACCATCACCAATCGCCGTTGCAGCCACAGGCCCACATCAGGTGTCGCCGCCGCAGTAGCAAGAACAACAACAACAGAGCTCACTATTACAGTACCTTTTTGTGCGAATCTCCGACAAAATCAGATATCTTGTTTGGGCTTTCTTCATCTCGTGCCGACGCTCATTGACAGAATTTGTCGTCGATCTCGCCATCTTATTCATTTCCACTAAGAAAAAGGAAGTCGTTTAGGTATAGACTTTAATTCAATAAGATTGCTTGTGTAATTGGGGAAGGACAAGGAGGCCTTTGTGTCTTTTTTTAAACCCTAGGGACTTGGTTGAAAATTATGATATAAGTTAGGTTTGGAAAAAAATCATTTTAGCCTTTAACGAATGTGTGAGGTACATGACAACTTAACGGTAATTTTTTAACGGCATCCACCAAAAGAATTATAGTTATGAAAATTTAATACTCGTAAGACCAAAATTTGACAAATAATTATTAAGGGACTATTACTGTGACTGACTTATGATCGAGGAATTAATGCTGCGATTTGCCCTTTCTGTTCTTTTGAAACTGTGAAATGGGGGAATTGGGCGATAATGTGTTTGCTTAAGCCCATCTTAAAGCCCAACACCATTTGGACTGAGACAGATCAATGGGGGAGAGAGCTTGTGAACCAGTCCAAATTTCACCCAAAAGCCTTTAGCCGATCTCATAAGGGTGATAACCAGACTAGTCTCCTTACATCGATTTTCAACATCTAAAGGACATGCTTTTTTAATCGGTAAAAGACATATTTTATGATGAAAAACAAATATACTCTTAATAAAATTGGAAGGGATGAGTATATCGATAAAAAACAAATCCTTTAATTTTTTTTGAAAACAAATTATTTTCAATGGTTGATCGAAGGCATGAAGGCCCAGGGCCTATTCGTCTTTTTCTTTGGGGTGGGGTTGGGCTGCAGCCTATAGGCTTGTAGTTGGTAACTTTAGGGAGGTTGTAGAAGGTAGGGGTGTAAATCGGAACCATCGAATCACGGAACCAAATCGTTCGGTTTCGGTTTTAAAATTTGGGAAACCATCCGGTTCGATTCGGTTCACGGTTTTTGGTATCGAACCAAACCAAACCAACCTATATATTTTTATTTATTTATTATATATATATATATTATATTATATTACATTTATTAACTATTTTGAACCTTGTGTTTCTTTTAGAATTTGTATTGTTTTCTCTATGATAATTTGTTGTTAGTAGGTTATTTCCTAATTTTGATGTTAATTTCAAATTAAAATCGTATTTTTATTGGTATTTTTAATGTTGGTTAATTTGATTAAAAATAATGTATATAAACCACAAAACTGAATCAAACCAAACAAAACCGAGTGGTTTGGTTCGGTTTGGTTTGAGATTTTTGGAACCAATCGGGGGCGGTTCGGTTTGTGGTTTTGGCATAAACCAAACCAAACCAAACCGAACCACTTAGACCCCTAGTAGAAGGTTGCTCCCTTTATCTATCCGCGTTGTAGGGTAGGGGTTCCACACATTTTTTTTTGTGTGTATTTTATATGGTAAAAACTTATGTATGACAATTTTACAGATATTTTTTGTAAGACGGATCCTCCTTACTCGACTCATCGTGTGTTGGTGGGTTGAGTTGTGAGAGACTGAAATTCCGTCTTACTAATTAAAATCCGTAAGGCCGTCTTACAGGAGATTTACTCATTTTATATTTATATTGGTCGCTTGTCTAATTAATTTGCAATAAAATATCAAAAAAATTGTAGAAGTAGGTTACTCATTACCCGATTTATATTTGATAAAAACTTGTGTAAGACGGTTTTACGGATACTTTTTGTAAGACAGATTCTCTTTATCTGACTCAGCATATATTGATGGATTGAGTTATGAGAGAGTAAAACTACCAAAAGACCTACTATTTCTATTTTTATTTGGTGGCAATAGATAGAAGATATAATCTACTACTCCGCTTAGTTGTTTAACGGTATTTTTCACCTTCTTTTCATTTGGGCATAGTCCCTCCCTTCCAAAAATAAAATAATCCTTCTTTTTTGCTTTATTCCATCAAAATAATCTTATTTCTAATTTCTTGTTTCTTGTTTCCTTGGTCCTAAAAAGAAAATCTTATTTGACAGGTCAAACTTTATAAAATTGTAACTTTACTTGTGGTACCTTCTTTAAATTACATTAAAACTATTATAGTCTTCAGAAATTAGACTATTTTTTTGGAGATAGATAAAAGAGGAAAGAGAAACTATTTATTTATTTTGGGACGGAACGGGTAATAATTAAACTTTTTAAACGTGGACTCTTTGAGTGGAACGAAAGATATATTTATTTATTTATTTTGAAATGGAGGAGTATATATATAGTATATTTCTTAAAGTTTTAATAATAAAATGTAGGCCAAAATATGAAAAACACCTCAAAGTAATCACTCAATCTCATAATGTCCCCCAATGTTAAAATTTTCCCAAGTTCATGCATGATGTATCCATTTGTCCCAGTTTGCACCCTAGCCGTGACAGCCGTTAGAAAAATAACAAAAAGTTAAGAAAAATATAACAAAAAGTCACCTTTTAACATAATTACCCTGTTTTGAATATTTTTCTTAATATAACATAATTAACAAACATTAAAATTTCAAATTTATTAATAGAAAATATCACCAAATTATTTAAAAAGAATGATTGCAATAAAAGGTTCAATTTTAAAAGTAAAACCCACAATTTAATATCATTCCATGGTTCAAAATAACAAAAAAATAGTTAATAGCTGAATAGTACTTCATAGGTCCCTTAACAAATTACAAATTTATAATTCATAATTCAATAATTCCGAATTGATATTTATTAAAAAATTAAAAACCCAAAATGACATTATTTTGGGCAAAACATTTAAAAATAAAATCAGCAGTTGGGCGCCTAGACTGTCTAGCGCACTAGACAGTGTTTAGAGCGCCTGGTGACTAATTGATCAAATTTTCAGATTTCTAGGCGTCGGGGTGGCGCCTAAGCAGACGCCTTAGTCGATTTGTAGAACACTACTTATTATACATGTTAGCACAACCTTTTGGTTAAATTGGAAAAAACATACACTTTTATTGCCAAAAGTAACTATTTTATAAGACGGTCTAGAGTATTTTAACTATTTCTCAATGAGTGACCCTAAACGTAACACCAAATTCCCTAAACGCAACACCATTTAATGTATAAAATGACGTAAATACCCCTTTTAACATTTAATAGATAATTATTTTTTATACAAACTAGCGGATGTTTTATAAAACAACCACTACACACTAGCGGATGTTTTATAAAACATCCGCTACACACTTGCGGATGTTTTATAAAACATCCGCTACGCCCTAGCGGATGTTTTATAAAACAACCGCTAGTTTGTAGCGGTGGTTTTATAAAACATCCGCTAGTGTGTAGCGGTTGTTTTGTTTAAAATCGAAAAAAAAATGCAAATCAACAGTTTTTTGTTCGTAATTGAAAAGAAAAAATAAACCGAATCAAAATCAATTTAATTCACATGCGATATTATGCAAATTAACAATGAAAATCGAATCAATAATGACACGTAATCAAAATTATGTGTAGGTGGAAGGAGGGAAGAGGTAGTATAGTTTAAATGTAAAGAGGGGTTGCAAAGTAATTTTACCTTTTAAATAATATTGCGTTTAGAATTTTGATGTTACGTTTGGGTGTTGTGAAATTCACCAACAAAAATAGACCAGGGTAAAGATAGTCGATCTCTTACCCAAAAAAAAAAAAAAAACAAAGTAAGACGGTCCAACCTTAGTTTTTGCCCAAAATCCATATAATTCCAAAGATAAACCCAAGCCCCAAAACCCTAATAAGAACCACCGGCAGATTCGTGGTGGGGAGGGAAGAAGAATGAAGGGTAATTATATTAGTTTCGGTAAATATGCTCTTCAGGCACTTGAACCCGCTTGGATCACATCTAGACAAATAGAAGCAGGTCGACGGGCAATCATCGGAAATGTTCGTCGCCGTGGAAAGTTATGGGTGCGCATATTTCCTGACAAACCCGTTTCAGTAAAACCTCCTGGATCACGTATGGGCAAGGGTAAGGGATCTACTGCATATTATGTATCTGTTGTTAAACCAGGTCGTATACTCTATGAAATCGACGGCGTAACTGAAGATATTGCCAGAAAGGTTGCTTCTTTAGCAGCTTCCAAAATGCCTATTCGAGCTCAATTCATTCTTCGGGATGATAGCGGTACTCAATTCAGCCTCTAAATTGAGGTAAATTTGTTATCATCCTTTCTAAAGTTTCCCACTCCACACAAAATTTTGCTTTATGGGCCAACTTCCCCTGATCCAAGCAAAGTCTGAAACGTGCGTTGCGTTTTAAGATACTTTGTTATTTTACTTCGACCAATGTGCCAAGTCCGTGTAGGGCGATAGTTTTTAAGTTTTGGTTAATTGGTTCTATTATATTTCTATTTGAGGTTAACAGTTGAAAAGATGAAATACCTTTTCTCCTTTTGTTTCTGGTATATAATCCGACAGAGTAAGCCGCTTCTTGTGATCTTGTGTATGAGTATTCAACTCCTTTTCTTTGTATACCTTTCGGGTTTCTGTATCTACTGACAATTCAGTTTCATAGAGGGGTTTGGGGTATTTTTGTTATGGTTAATATTGTTTGTATTTGTGGGTGTTTTATTTGGACCGAACTGTATTTATGACAAAGATCCCAAGTAATTGGGACTAAGGCTTGGCTGCGTTGTAGTGAATACTCTAGTTCTTTTTTTCACTGGTTTAAGTATATTGGTTCTGATTGATGTGTTTAATTTGGTGAATATATTTAACTGGATCAGGAATTTGTGGTTTCGTGTATGCTGTTTTGGGTGGAGTGTTTGTATTCTAATTTTGTACTACCAAGATTTTTTCACCTAAGTCTGGACGTAAGAGGGAATTTAGGCATCCTGCTGGTGGCCTTCGATAACGTGCCCTCTCCATCACTGTGTTTCATGCTTCATCCTTCACCCTTTTGCCCTTATTGTTTTAGTGAACACCAAATTCACAGTATGTCTCATAAATTTATTGACGCATATTCTCGGGGGATGTCTTCAGTGAGCTCAGTCTCTTATATGAAGAATGAAAGATCCCAATAATTAATTAATTGTTAATTATCTTCAGCCAACTCTAGTGCTTGGTTTAGCTTTGCCAATAATTTTTTTTTGGTATTACATAGATATACAAATTTGGATGAGTTGGGATACAAAGCTATGCCATATGTTCAATATCTTATGGCTAAAGGAATTTAGGAGGGACTTTTAATCACAAAGAGAATTTGACAGTGTTAAAATAATTTGTCTCAGTAAAGATAAGAAGTGATGAGTAAAATACTTAAAATAGATTGCATCAGATCTCTAATCCAATTTATTTCTCCCCTTATATTAATCTTATTTCTTTTGTTTTCTTGAAGTTAGTGACTAGGTTTTTCTGTTCACTACATTTTGTAGAATAACTTATTTAGTTATTTCTCTATTTGGGATGACTTATTTGGCATTTTATTTATAGGGTTTTGTTTGTGTCCAGAAGTTTGATTTTTATTTTTAATAGGCGTGGCCCCTTGGTATGGGGATTGTAACCAAGGACCTCAAGGTCTAGTGCCTCAAGGTCCAGAAGTTCGATATTGATAGTAATTTTTAGAGTCTCTCTATTTAGGACATGGAAAAGACAAAGAGATGAGAACCACAATGTACACCAGTTCCAGAAATACTGAAATAGTGTCATTGGTAGTATTTCCTTGTGGAAGATGTGGGGGAGAGACCAAACCTTTTGCACCACATCATCTTCAGGCACCATTTATATAGAACAGTACAGCATACCTGAATTACGCAGGAAGAACATATGGTCTTGTTCTTATGCTTGTCTAATCTTATTTGATTTGAACAATGATATTACCTTCGAACCTATGAAGTTGCCTCTACTTCATTCAAGACCAAAAGATATCAAAATGAGCATTTTCACATCATCTCTTAAACAGTCCTGATGCACAATATCAGTCTTTGATGATGATAACTTTATTGTAACCTATTGCCAGCCCAGTGACCAAAATGGATCAGACATGATCATTGATGAATGTGGGGTACTTTTTGGGAAGTATTATGATTCTAAAAGTATAGCCAGCTTAGATTGTATATTATATTCTGCAACTTTCCTAGGCCACATCTGCCTTTACCTATTGAGGTTGAAAATTAATATGGTCTCAAATTTAAAATCCGAGACCTGAAATTCCAACAGATAGACTAATTACAAAATTTGCTAGTAGCAAAGAAACCTACTTTCTGGAGAGCTTTGGTGATATTTTTATTCTTCATGTGAAAGTTCAGAATGTACTGTTGAAGGAGATAATCAATAGTTAAAGTCTTCAAGATTGATTTTTATCAAATGATTTAGCTGGAGGCTGAAAGTATGAAGGATAGGTCGAGTATGGGTTGTGCTTAATGCTTGACAGTGGGGTCTGGCTTTTAAGGGAATCAAGCTCATTTTAATATTCCATGAAATTAAAATATGTACATGCATGATCGTGGAAATGGAATTATATTGACTTGATTGCCTATTCCCAGGTTATAGACACCTTGGTTTCCATGGTTGCTGCCTGACGGCTGATAATGCTCGAAACCTGCTGGAACTGAATACTGTGTGAAAACTAAAATGATACTGTAGTGTTTTTTTTTTCTTCTTATGTGTCTCGTGGACTGTCAAATTGATATACAAGTGGAACCCCAGCCTAATAGTATCAGCCATCAGGGAATACGAGAAGGCAGTAGAGCATGTGTGAAGCTGGATTTTATGAAGATGATGAGGAAGGGAATTTTCCGTTTCTTAATTTGTACATTTTCACATCAATAGCAAGGGCATCTTAAGCCACTCGATTACCTACGCTTTAGTAACCTATATATTGTTCCAATTCAATGGAGAATCACATCCATCGCCTCAGAAAAACTAGTTTTCACACCCATGGCTCTTTACTTTTGGAAATGATAAAATCATTTTCTGTTTTCACGACCCCCAACATACCTTATGAATGTCCTTGACTCCATGCTAGGTTTATCCATTCGGGCTCAAAAGATGGTTACATGCTACTGATCATTGATGATTTATGTTTTTGTTTAATCCATGACTTTACAGGGTATGTGTTGCACCAACCTTTTCATCCTCACCATCACCTTCTGAAGATTTATGGTCGATTTAATTGGAAAACTCCTGCTAGTGTAGAGGTACTTTGTAATGCTTCATTAGGCGAATGTAATGGAGAGTTGAATGGCAGTTATCGTGTTTCCTAATGGAAACTACGTTGAAGTTTTCAAGCTCTACCTGTCTCAGATAGCATCGTAAGATTCCCATAAATGGAGCCAAGGCAATGTTTTCTACTCACTGCAATTAGGAATTAGAAAAGTTTCACATCCATGGAAGCGACAAATAAATTGATAATTCTTGTGATATGGAAGAACAACTCTGCTGTGGTTGGATTGCACCTAAAGGTGTTCCAGAAATTGATTTGGTGGAGATGATGAACATATAGATGAAGTTAGTCGGGGAAATAGAAACAACTCATTGTGAAGCTCTTCATCTAGTTTTAACTGATTAATTACTTAATGTTTGCTTAATAGATTTGTGTTGTTTTTGCTATGGGTTTTTAAGGCATATAATCATAGGATGCCTGCGGATGTTCTTTACATATAGTCCATATTAGGCAAAACACACCTTTGGGCCATTGTACTTTCCCAAAACTTGCAATTAGGCCACTGAGACGTCAAAATTTTAGGGATGGCCACTGTATCAGACTTATCTTGCACGTTAACCCATTTTTTGACGGACGTTACCTTTTGACGTTATCTTCGAGTGAAATACCCTTTTTGCCCTCGTCTTCATCTTCTTCAAAAAAAATCCCAGATAAAAGTTCAAAAAAATCACAGATTCAAGAAAATTTACAAATTTATAAAAACCAGTTCATTACAAACAAATCCCAGATTCAAAAGTAGTAGGCTAAAGGAGTCGGCTATCAACCTTTTCTTTTAGCCTAAAAAAGCTTTCAACAACATTATTCATTCAAAAGGAAGAATCTAGATTTAGCTTTAGCCTCCACCCCCACCTGCCAACTTAACCTCTTTTTATATGATGTACCAGTGAGTTGGGGGCTGGCCTTCCTTCATCTTCTTCACCAACAAGACATGACGTGACCATTGAAGTACAGAGTGAACTCCCAATTCATCCTCGAAAAATGACAAGCCCAGCAACTCAACCCCACAATCACAGTGCCATGGATCTTAAAGAGAGAGAACGAGAAATGGGTTTTGAGTCGCTCTCTACTCCAAGCGAGCCTCGTCTCCAGACTCCTTGCACAATCTTCATCTGGATTTGTGCTTCTTGTGTGTCCATAGAACTCACAAATTGACCGGGCTGTTGAATCGCTCGCCTCTCTTCACGTCTCTCTCTCTTCCCCCTAATGTCACAAGTCGTTCCCCCCATTACAAGCCCAACAACTCAACCCCACCTTCCACCCCACAATCACAGTGCCATGGATCTTGAGGAGAGAGAACGAGAAATGGGTTTTGAGTCGTTCTCTACTCCAAGCGAGCCCCGTCTCCAGACCCCTTGCACAATCTCCATCTGGGTTTGTGCTTCTTGTGTGTTCTAGATTAATTGATGAAAAATTCAAGATCTGGGTTTGATCTTTCCTTATCTGGCATTGTGCTTTTTGTGTGAGAGGGAGAGAGTTGGAAACGATGGAGTAATCTACATCTGAGTTTGTGCTTGTGTGTGGGAGAGAGAGAAAGATAAAGAGATGGTAAAGATGGAACCAGATCTGTGTGTATCTGCATCTGTGTTCTTCATGCTTGTTAATGGAGGAATTTGGTTAATCATTGGACGTTTGAATTTAGTGACCAGCACGTCGGAATTTGTTAGAATTCTATTTTCCTTTGTTTGGAATCAATACTCATGTGAATTGATGGACGTGATGATTATTGGGGAAACTTAATTTGTAAAACCCAGATATGAGTTTGAAAACCCAGATCTGGGTTTGATTTCTGATAGTGATGAAGACGAGGGCAAAAAGGGTATTTCACTCAAAGATAACGTCAAAAGGTAACGTTCGTCAAAAAATGGGTTAACGTGCAAGATAAGTTTGGTACAGTGGCCATCCCGAAAATTTTGACGTCTCAGTGGCCTAATTGCAAGTTTTGGGAAAGTACAGTGGTCCAAAGGTACGTTTTGCCTCCATATTATTACGTAAATGGGTGCTTATGTGGAACCATATTTGCAGATCACTGACTTTGGCTTATGGAAGTTGTATTTCTTTTTGCAGATTTTGGCAATTCCCTCATGAGATGTCCAGCAGAAGTTTGTTTATTTTTGTATAGCAGAGCTGATATGAGTTGAGGTCGTGAGTGTCGACTGGTGTTGGGGAAAAACTTGCTTAGATACCCATCATAGAGCAACCAGTCTACTGATTATAAGATGATGACTTTTCAAGGTAGGCTGTTTAAAATAATGGAGCCAGGTCAAAACCCCTGCCAGTTTAATCAAACTCGTTAAAAGTTGGACTTGGCTTGATTTGTATCGGGCTCATGTTGGGTTCAGATGTGATTTTTAGTTTTGAGGTATTAACGATACCAGATGTGCTTGGCTTGAATGGGCGGTTAATCACAAATATCGATGTGTACGGAAAACATTCAAAATAAAATTTTAAAGCACTGGTGGAGTTGCTCCAATGTATCATTATTCACTCATTAACAAGACAAGCCAAATGACCTGATTGAAATTTAAGATATTTAAACATGTGCAATTACACTCGGTTGGGGTTGGGGTTGGGCATGAGCATGACCCCAAGTGAATTACCAATTCAAGAATAAAGTTGCTCGATTCAAGTCAAAAACTAGCCACTGACTGAGGGGCAGTCTGAGGTTGGTGGTGACTGGTGACTACTGACTAGGAGGAAATGGGTTCTGCTAGGAATAGGGTCACCACTTGCCAGAGGCATAATAAAATTCCTAACTTTTTTTTAAAAAAATTCTTTCCTTTTTGGGCCGTTTCAAAAAATCATATTTTTTTGGTTGTTACATTTATCATTTATCTTAATTTGATTTTCATTTTATTTAATGACTCTATTTTCATATGGGTATCTTAAAAAAATATACAGTAATCTTATATTCCCTTCGTTTTAGGCAAATAGTTTACTATTTTATTTTAGGATGTTTAACTTAAAGAGTTTATTTTCACAAATTAAGATATAAAAGTGTCATTTTATTGTTAATAAGCTATTAATAGTATCATTTTCTTTAAAAAGTTAACTTTCAAACGAGAATTCTTTGCCCGTAATGAAATAATATTATACTAGAGTTAGTTATCTTTTCTTAATCTGCATGTCATCATGTCAAACGGTATAAATTTTTGAGAGACTCCCACACTCAACACATAGTACATTTCAAAATTGTTATCCGTGTGACTTGAGAATTAAACTAATAGCGTCTCATCTTTATAATTGATAAATAGGAGGGTGATGTGGTGCACCAAGATATGCAATAGCCAGGAGCCAATTTAGACTCGCTAAGGCCCATAGTATTAGTATAAAATTATTGAAGGGACTGGCGAAGTCCTCCACAAGGCATAGGGCCCACTCTCTCCACTTCACCGTTGGAGGTTAACCTGGCACCTACGACTTTGACTATTGACCGTCGAGACGATCGAGGTATGTTAAAAAATACATTATTCGGTGAATTGGTTTCGACTTCTATCCAGATACCGACCTACGACCTCTCACACTCATCCTCAGAACGATAGCCGAGCCCTCAAAGGTCCATGCTGTAGTTGGAAAGCTGTGTCAGAAACCTAAAACACGCCTCCTATGACCTAATCACACAAGCATTAAATAACAATACGATGATTCTACCAATCCCTATAGTGTCAAAAAAGACTCTTTTGTTTTATTCAATAACCAATCATATGCTGCCACATCATTTATATTCTCAGGTATAAATACGGGACGTTCCATTTCATTTATATCCCCATGTTTTTGGACACACCAAAATACTTATTGCATTTACTCCAACCGTCATAACTACCGCCATTTTTAACCTTTATTGTGGTTAGTGGGGAAGCACCTGATTCCTTAACGGCGTTACTCATTTTCAAAGGTCAAAGTTCTCAAAATCACCTCAAATATCCATCTCATCACCAACATAGCTGGGCACGTGGACAAGAAGACAAGTCGCCTACATTTTGGCATGCTCAATTAACTAATTATTTTTTAAAAATTTCTTTTGGTTCTTTTTATTTGTTGTTGTTGATAGGTTAGGACTCAGGAGGGTGAATTATGAATATAACGTCTATGCATATTGTTTATTAATTTCATTTTCATATTAAAGGTTGATCCGTTCTAAGATCGATCAGACCCTGTGAAAGTGAAACCATTTTATATATCATTTCAACTCCAAAAGCTTTTTCTCTTACTTATCTTTGATTCCTATTTTGGCTTTGTTCAGTTCTACCCCCCACCATCACACATTTCAAGCACTCAATATACGAGCTTGCATCTGCCCTCCTTTGTCATTTCATCTCAACAACTAAAAGCTTTACTATCAACTCTATATGGATGATTAATGCTCTTGGTTTGGATCATATTACTAGACTTCATACGACAATCTTGATATAATACAATTATTATTGAAATATATGTGATAAAAAATACGTCATATTCTATATAGATACTTATTTATCAAAAAAAAAATTAATACAGGTTAGTAGTTAAATGAAAACATGATTAAACACACACACACACACACACACACACATATATATATATATATTCGAAAAGTATGAGTAAAATCAAATAGAGTAGATCTCATATAAGACTGTCTTACAGATTTTATTTCGTAAGATGAAATCTCACTTTCTCACAGTTCAACCCCTTAACACATGGTCAGTCGGATAAGGTGGATCCGTCTTACAAAAAATATCCGTAAGACCGTCTTACCTTAGTATTTGTCTAACAAATAATGTGATAATTAATATTTTCATGTTAATTATTTTACTCTATTAATTTATAAAATATTAATAACATAAATCAAATGATTGAAGTAATAAAATTTTATCAAATTGTGTATAAAATAGAGTTCATACTTGAAGTACATTACATCTAAATTTTGGCAAAAACTTATGAAATATGGTCATATGGTATTTTTTGTAAAACAGTTCTCATTGATCTGACCTACTGTATGTTGGTGGGTTAATCTGTGAGAGGGTAAGACTTCATTCTACGAAACCGTGTGTTTATTGGTGGGTGAACTATGAGAGAGTAATGTTATGTCCTACGAATTAGAAACTGTAAAACAACCTTTTAAAGCTTTTTATGTGTATTATATAGTTCAATTCAAAAGTATAAATATTTTTAATTAAGTTTGATTTGAATATGCTAATCGGGAGTAATTTTTTATGAGTAGATCTCATGTAAGACTATCTTACGAATCTTAATTCGTAAGGAGCCTCACTATCTCACAGTTTTATCCACAAACACATGGTGGTGTGGGTAATAAGAATTTGTCTTACAAAAAATATCCTTAAAACCGTCTTACCCATGTTTTTATAATTTTTTAATTTTTTAATTATTTGTACTCATATGATACATGTAATATGCACATGTTTACGGACTATGTTGAGGGATTAAGGTCTCGTTTGGTGTAACATTTTGAAAACATAGCTTTTTAAAAATGCAGTATTTTCGAAACTCAAATTTTTTATTGTAAACATGTTTGAGAACCTATTTCAAAATGTTATTTTTATAAATAGAATAATTGTAAATGCAATATATTTTTAAAACGTTCTAAATTGGAGCATTTTAAAACGCTGCATTAAAATAGTTTTAAAATAAAAATATTGTATTTTTTATAAATATTTTGATCAAAACACTTTACCAAACAAAAACTAAGATAACGATAAACGGACACCTAATTAAGTTACACAAACCATGATATGAGTGCAATCACATGCCAAAGACAAGGTAAAAGATCCTCTTTCCAGATCTGCGTTCATACTAACTTTAACGTGCAAGATGCGATCCCAAACCCTTTTCACACTTTAAGCTCTCCCGATTTTATTTCGCTCCCAGCCGGCTATCGAAGCAGGTTCGGCGGCTCCGAGTCAATGAGGGATCTATGACGTCTATCAATGTCGTTTTATTCATACAGTGATGTATTCGTGCGTTGTATGGATTGTATATGTGTATAAAATTATATATTAAATTAAAGTTGAATAGTATGTAATTAATTTTTTTTAATATTAGCAAAATAAACAAAAAATAATAAACAGTAAAATTAAATATAGAAAATCCAATAAATATGAAAAATAATAATATAAATTTTGGAATACTTTTTAGATACAATAATTTTCGTTCAACATATACGACTATTGCAACTATAAATATCACATAGGAACTCTAGATAAAGCTACATACAACTTATGATAAACAAAAACATGTTTTCAAATGAAATCTTATATTATACAATGATTTACCATGATTTTTATTTATAGACATTGCGTAAGACATAATCAACAAAAAATATTTTATCTGGAATTTGAAATAAATTATAGGATCAAATAATATCAGTGATATTCTTGGAATCAAAAGAGTACCACTAGAATTTTCCTTTGAAAAAAATCAACATTCTAAAACATGGTTTCTCAGCTTTATAACAATTAATCTCATATCATTACAGAACTCAAGTGAATAGACTATGTTACGAAACAACATTATTTGAGTTTCAACCTTCAAATTTATCTCACAGTTTGAGATTTCAAAATATGTAATTCAATTGAAATATTCACGATTATGCATCGTTCAAATTTAACTCACTGTTTGAGATTTCAGATATATGTATTGTTCATTGATGTGATGTAATTAAAAAAAATGTATCTTAATTTTTATATGTATTTAATTGAAACCACAAAAAACATGTATCTCTTTCAACAACATAACTTATATATTACATTTCAATTTTCAATTACATAAATAATTAACAAAAAAAGAAGAAGAGAAAATGTCACTCTAATTTGAACATGACATAAAGTTTTCGATATTCTTACTTATTTGTAATGGACCATCATAAAATGTTTTTTTTTTGTTTAGTTTATTGAGTTTTGTCTTATTTTCAGTTGTGTAGTGTGCATTCATTTGATATTTACAAAATCTCAAGCATATATCAATTCATTTACATACTGTCCGCTTCATACATTGAATAAGTTCCATACTGACATGTGTCATAAGTACGGACACAAAATCTAGTGATAATTTAAACTAAGACGGACTCAAACTAAAAAATCAAACAAAGTCAGACCCATGAGTATTTTTTATTTGTTTTTTTTAATATTATAGAATTGTATTTCAAAATCTATTAAAAACAATCATAAGTATTTTTATTTACCTATTTTTTATTTATAATAATACTAAGCTATTCAATATTTTTGAATAAATACCATTTTTACGAATTATTTTTATACATTGGTTTTATTTGTAATTAGTTATATGCACATGGACTCTGTTTGACTTATAAATAGCTTGCCTAGAAATTTGATTTATACTTTATTTTTGTGTAATATTTAATAATTATATGGCTTTAGTATGTAATTAGTTATATGTCATTTATATGTCATTTTCGAATGTAATTCTCCAAATAAAAAAAGTAAACTCAATTGGAATAGTTTTTGTCAACATCATTAAATGACATTTCTCAAATTCAATTTCATTTTTTTTTACATAAACAGAACTTAAGTGATTCCATTTTTGAAAAGTGAGTTTTGGCGGAAAATTTCTAAAAATTATGCACTTATGTTTTTATATATACTACGACACAACCGTGTAATTCACGGTTCAATAATGATATAAATAAAACAATATAAATTTTTAATGATAACCATATAACCGAATAATTATATGAAAAATCACGAGTTCAATATGCATATAAAACAAATTATAGAAAATTATGTTAATAAAAGCAATAACTTTTTTAACATATCTTTAAATTGATATCGAAGTGACATGTCCTTGACCAAAACAATTTACTTTGTATAATAAAAATTGAAGTTAATCATATAAAATTATAATCAAAACACTTGTGCGATGTACGAAGCCTATATTAATATCAATACAATAGTTAAAACTTTAGTGCTAATAAAATACACAAATGATTGCAACATAAAGATTATGAGTTCGATGTGTATAATTGAATATCATAATTTTGTAACATTAAAATTAAGATTATTTTGTTTGGCTCTCATGTAGAGTTCAATTAAAAATCTAAACGTATAAGTAAATTAAAAGAAAAAAATAATGAAAATCAATAGTCTTTAGGTTTAAAAATGTTTTACATTTGGAGAAAAAAATCAATTTATAGAATAAAAATATTAAGAATTTCAGTTCAATTCAAATTCTAATATTTTTTCTGGATATAAACAATAAAATTTACATTGAAGCCCATATTCAAATTCTAAACAATGGAATTGAGGTTCACTTTCTCTCATTTTCTACTATAGAGTCTCAACAAAATTTAAATTCACTTATGTGTTTTTCGTATTAAAAAATGATAATAAAATATATACAATAAATATATATAAATAAAAGTTACATTAATGTTAAAAACATTGATATCACATATAATATCAGACAAAGGACAAATTGTTTGTGATATACTAACATGTTTTGTCATAAAACCTTAAAAACTACACTTTTCAAAATTGGTAATTTTTACAAAATAATTCAAGTATTATGGTTCAATTTAAAAATCAGACTTAAAGAAAAAATAATTAAAATAGTATATAACCAAGGAAAATAAATGTAGGAGATGAGTCAAGGAAAATGAACCAAAAATTCAAACGATAGATGGATAGACATCGGAAAATTTGGTTTAAACCGTGCTATGGATAAATTTTGGATCGCGACCCGTTAAACACTCATAAAACCACGTTATTTTAGTTGATGTATATAAATGAAAAGAAAACACTTTTACCCTAGTTTCACCACACATTGCAAAATAAAAATTTACACATTTTTTGCAGCGATGGCGAACCTCAAGGTTACCACCTAAAGAAAGTCCGACAACGGAAGCTATGACCATCGACTTACCGGAAACTTGTTGGTATGTTCATATTTCAAAAAATATTTCAAAAACTATGTTTAACTTCAAAACTCATTTATTAATCTTAATTCGTGATTTAGTTCAACTAACAAACCAATTCGATCTGAATATTGATTAATTTCATCATCAACACCTTTTTTATGTCTGAATTTTTTAACATGTATAAGTAACTAAAAAATCAAAAATTATCGGGTTTCTATTTTTTTACATGTAGCTAGCTGTATCAAAAAATTGGCCTTATCTCGATTTATAAATTTTTTTACAATAATAACTTTGATTATGATGAAATAGAGAAAAAATTGTCTGATCTTGGTATTATTATTAATTGATTGTTTGTGAATTAGTTTTACTTCAAAGTTTGTGTATATGATTTAATTTCAAAATCGTTGTTTTATTCCATATTTATTTTTTCTATCCTGAATATTGATGCAAAGAAATTGACAAAAAAAAACTTGGTTTTGTTATCTCTCATGTTTTTACTATGCATATTTTTCTTAATACACTAAATAAGAATGTGAAGATATTTTGGAATCATTTTTCAATAAACCATAATAATGAAATTTTATATTTTTATTTCCAATGTAAAAAAGGGGCTTATATATAAATTAGAAGTGTTTCTAAATTTGGAAAGTCACTTTTGGCGGGAACTTTCCAAATCTTGCTCCTCTCCTTTTATATATGTATAGATTTTATTTATGGGTTAAATGCATCGTTGGTTCCTGAACTTTGGTCAATCTCAACAGTAGTTCCTGATCTTCAAAGTGTATCACCATTGACCTAACTACTCAATTTTCGTCCACCGGTGGTCCCTAGTCCTAACTCCGTTAATAAATTATCGTTAAGTGAGTGTGCTATCCACGTGCACTAAAAAGAGGGTAATTTGATAATTTCTAAACTTTAAGGACGATCCTGAACGTTTAGAAAATATAAGGGGGTCATGTTGAAATTTACCCTTTTCTTCCTCAACCCAGGCTCTCCGACATTTCTCCTCCTCTTCTCACCGAAGTTGCTCTCTCTCTAACTAAAAACTATGGGTGTGTATTAAAAAGTTTGGCCTCGGCTCGAGCTTCTTCGTAGGTCATGAGGCTACAACATCAATACCGGTAGAGTCAATTCAAGAATTACTCTTTCAAGAATTTGATTTGAAGCAAGCATGGTTCTTTTGACCAGAGTCAATTCAATAATCATAGTGAATAAAAAACCAAATTAAGAACCCCTACATATGGTTGTGATTTTTAATATTAAAATTTATTGATGCCTACATATGTAGTAATAAATTAGTATATATAGTGATTGATTTATTCACATGTTAAGGCGGCTAGGTTCAACTTGGGGCGACAGTGAGGTGGCTCAGTTCTGATCTGGAACTCGTAGATTCAAACTACGGGAACAGTCTTGGTATTATGGGTGAATTAAACTCCCCAGAGGCCCAGCAATTATTGGTAAGACCTCCTGCATTGGAGTTGTTTTGGGTTATCTGTAAAATTTCAATGGTTTTTAGTTGTAATTTTGTTCTGAACAAGAGTTCCAAACCTCCATTCTTAATAGTGTAGCAGTCAGGTGAAATCTTTTCTGCTAGTATTGATGCTGCCTGTAAACTACGAAGCCAAGATTTTTAATACGCACCCACGGTTTTTAATTAGAGAGAGAAGGAGAAACTTTGGTGAGGAGAGGAGGAGAAATGGCAGAGAGCCTGGGTTGAGGAAGAAGGGTAAATTTCAATATGACCCCTTATATTTTTCATATGTTCAGGATCGTCCTTAAAGTTTATAAATTATCAAATTATCCTCGTTTTAGTGCACGTGAGTAGCATATGCTCACTTAACGGTAATTTATTAACAGAGTTAGGGCTAGGGACCACCAGTGGACTAAAATTGAGTACTTAGGTCAGTGATGATACACTTTGAAGATTAGGGACCAATGTTGGGATTAACCAAAGTTCAGGGACCAACGATACATTTAACCATTTATTTATAGAAGAAGGTACGTGTTCCACCACTAAATGAAAATTTGATAAAATATTTTAAAAAATGGAACAACTAATATAAAAAGCTTTAAAAAATAAAAATATTAATTGCTCAAATAGAATGTAAAAATTAACATTGTTATTCACAATGTGTAAAAAATTTAGTTGACAAGTCATATCTACACCCCTTAGGCCCTTATGCACAGTTGCATTGAAAATGCTTTTTTTTTTCTCAAAAAAATGTATAAATCCTAGGTGACACCCAATTTCTTTCATCTTTGCATTAGAACATCTTCAATACTAAGGTGAATGTGAAAGAAATTAAATGTCACCTAGGATTTACTATTTTTCAAAGAAAAAAAAAACCTCTTTAATGCAAATGTGGATGATGACGAGTGTGGATATGATGTAACAACCAAATTTGTTCATATTGTGGATGACAATGTCAATTTTTTACATTATATTTAAGGGTGTGAATGCATCTTAGTCATCATTATTCTTTTTAAAACTCTTTCAATTGGTTGTTCTCTTTTCTTTTCTTTTTTATTTTTTTGTTAAATATTACTCCATCTGTCCCCAAAATTATTGTCCTATTTTTTTTGTTCGTCGGTCTCAAAATAATTGTCTTATTTGAAACTTTCATTTTTAAAATAACACTTTTACCACTTATCCTTACTTTTTCATCATACTTTAATTATGAGCCACATACACATGGAATTTAAAGTAAACTACACATCAAACTAATATTAATAATCCAGTCAAATGTGTTTTCTTAAATCGTGCACCAAGTCAACTCAGACGATAATTTTGGGACGGAGGGATTATATTTTAGTGGTGAGATGCATGTTACATAAGGTTAAATCTACATTTATATTTGAGATATCCATTTTGATTGAATGTGAACGAAGAGAAAAACACATATGATTAAAGACGTTAATTACTCACGACCACGTAAGATCAAATTAACAATTGAATTGATGATGTTTTGTCATTGTACCTACAATGTGGAAAAAAAATAATAACTGACGCATCATATAAACATCTCTCAACCACAACAACGTTGAAGATGTTTTTTTTTCTTCAAAATATATAAATCCTAAGTAACACCTATTTTCTTTCACATCATAATACTTAAAAATAAATAAATAAACTCACTCTTTTGTTCTTTTCCTCAACTCTTCCTTTTTACACCTCACTTTATGACATGTATTTCAATTTTAAACGCATAACTCAAATTCAAACCTAATACTCCCTCCGTCCCTAATTTATTGTCCTGGTTGACTCGGCGCACCGTTTAAGAAAACTTATTTGACTGGATTATTAATATTGATTTAATGTGTAGTTTCCTTTAAAGCTCATGTGTATGTGGCCCATAATTAAAGTAGGGTGAAAAAGTAAAGGTAAAGTGGTAAAAATGATGTTCTAAAAAGGTAAGTTTCAAAGTGGACAATTATTTTGGGACGGACGAAAAAGGAAAGGAGGACGATAATTTAGGGACGGAGGGAGTATTTAAAAGCGGTGGTCACCTGTAAGACGGTCTTACGGATCCTTATCTGTAAGATGGATCTATCCAGGTTAAATAATGTAAAATTTAGAAACCTCAATGCAACTCCTTAGTTTTTGAAAATTACAGCGTCACCCCTCATGTTTATATATGCAGAGTGTCACTTTTACTATTAATAGTGTCACTTTGTATTATAAAATATGTTACATTTGTCTTAGAAGTGTCATTTTACATTTTTAATGAAAATTATAATTTTTTCCCTAAAAAAGTGTTACTGTTGGGCTTAAATGTGTCACTTTTAGTCTTAAATGTGTTACTTTCACTTTGAAAAATGTCTCATTTTTTTATAAATGAAAATCATTACGTTTGACATTAAAGTGTTATTTTATAACATTAAAAGTATCAATTTTTAGTATTAAATGTGTTACTTTTGAACCTACAAGTGTCATTTTACCTTATAAATAAAAATCGTCGTTATTAACATTAAAAGTGTCACTTTTTAGCATTGAAAGTGTTACGCTTTAGTATTAAATATGTCACTTTTGGCAGTCAATGTTAGTTTTAAATTGACATTTTTTAATATTAAATGTGTCACTTTTTAGTATATTAAGAGTGCCACTTTTTAGTATTAAGAGTGTTATTTTGTATTTTAATGAGAATTATAGTAAATTTTCCTTTATATTGTCACTTTTAACCTTAAGATGTATCACTTTTGTTTTTTCAATGTGTCAAGTTTAGCTTTAAATGTGTCATTTAGCATTTCGTTAAAGTCCGTTAGGGTCCGTCAAGTATCTCAAGACAATTGATACTAGCGGATGACTAACAGATCTGACAAAAGATTAAACTTTAAAGGCGTAGAAAATATAAGAATTTCGATGACAAACCTTAAAAATACAGGGACACCGAAACAAAATGAAAAACTTCACATTAATAGAAAATAAAACTTAATACCGTGGTGGGGGGAGTCAAACCCAAGACCCCTCCCCGCCAATATACCAAACCCCTCCCCGCCAATCCACCAAATCTTAAGAGTTTCGATGTAGACCTTCTTGGTTAAATTATTTTTGTAATTTTTTGTAACATGTTGTTTATTTATTATGATCCGTAAATTTTTAAATGAGGTTATGCCTAAATCCATAAAACCTTCTTATACAAGTCTTTGTCTATTTAAAAATACGGATTAAGTTTTCAAATTTGAATCTAGGGCAATTGACGCACACAAGCTTCATACAACAATGAACTCAAAACACAACTCGTTGATTCTTAAAGAAGCCAAATTGCACGGACAAAGATGAAGAAAGAAAACCTTCGGTAGTATTATTAAAACTTTAACAACAGTATAAAAACTCAGCTTAAATAATAAATACCGAAGTACCGAACCCTACTTGGACAAATACTTCTAAATTGAGCCCAACAACTTAACTAAAATACATGTCAGTAAATTAAACATTATTTGTTCATTTGTAATTAAGCTTTTCACAAACCTAATGCATACAGTGTCACTCACAAACAGAAAAATTGTTTTCATTCAAACTCTTTAATATTTAAAGTCCGGCCGTCAACTTTTGGGGGCCTATGTCGAAAAGGATAAAAGGGGCGTATAGATATATAAAATAAAATTTTGAAATAAATAATGTTTCACTTTTACAACAACTACGAACATACAAAAATATAAGTTTATGAAATAATTGTTTAAAATTATTTTGTTTGCATCTTTGAGTACATTAGTTATTTTATATCTTGATTATCTTGATTTGGTAATTTTCTTATATATTAAAAATATGAGATATGTATAAAGCATATCTATAAGATATTTCAGATTTATTTACTCTTTTAGGATCTTTCTCAATTATATCATCAAAGTATATCACCTTCTCTCTCTATTTTTTGGCTCATTCGTTACATGTTTATTTGGTTTTTTTGTTGATTATTTTCAATTATTGTAATCCATCAATTCGATCTTTGACCGAAAAATTTAATTTTTAAAAAACTTATCAATTAAGAGCTACTCTTTGAATTTTAATCACCTCATTAATTCTTATTCTTTTATTTTAGGTAGATATTTTCTTAAGAATATGTTTTCCCTACAAAAACAAATTTAAAAATAAAAATTCATAATCAACTAATGAATTTAAGAATCATACAAATACAAACAATGAAAATTATAGTACAAAGTGATATAAAATCAAGTTTTTACTTAAAATATTGATAGCCTGAAATAAAAAAAAGGCGAAATGCACCATTGGTCCCTGTACTTTGGGTTTGTCCACCGTTAGTCCCTGAACTTCAAAACGTCTCACCATTGACCAAAGTTTGCGTTTTTTGTCCATCATTGGTCTCATGCTCAAACGTCGTTAACTGTTTCACCGTTAACTGGCCATGTGCGATAAGCGTGAACAAAAGCAAGGACCAAAGTGTCTTTTCTCAATGAGGCAGCTGCAAAATGGTCGAACCCTCTCACCTCCGGACCTCTCTCTCTATCTATCTATCTATCTCTCTTTCTCTCTCCTCTCTCCTCATTCTCTATCCTCCCGTCGGACCTTCTCACCTCCGGCTGTCCAGTTCTCAAATTTCAACATCAAATTCAAATTTACAATTCATTTCAATTTTATTGTTGAGGAAAGATTTGATTTTTTCTTAGATCTACAAAAATAAGAGGCAACTTTTGAATTAGGTTGTGGGGTGTGAAATTAATGATGTCAACGGCTGTGTCTTCCCTGTCGTACTGGTGCTACAGATGTAACCGATTCGTTAGGGTTCGGAACCACCACGATTCTCTCTATTGCCCTGATTGTAACGGTGGGTTCATCGAGGAAATTGAAAGCCCGGTCCGACCCAACCCGCGCTTTCCAATTCACGTCACCGCCTGTTTCCTGCGGCAGCTATGTACATGGTCGGAAATAGGCAGACTCCGGAACCGGGTTCGAGTCCAGGGCTTCGTCGAACCCGACGGAACGGTGGGGATCGTTCTCCGTTTAATCCGGTTATTGTTCTACGTGGACCTGCCGACGGAGGTGCCGAAGCTGCTAGTGGTAGTCGCAGTGGGGGTGGAGAGGAAGGCGGTGGGTTTGAGTTGTATTACGATGATGGAGCAGGGTCGGGGTTGAGACCGCTTGCTAAAGTATGTCGGAGTTTTTGTTGGGATCCGGATTTGATCGGTTGCTGGATCAATTGGCGCAAATTGAAGTAAATGGGCTAGGCCGAATCGATAACCCACCAGCGTCAAAGGCGGTGATTGAGTCAATGCCAACGGTAGAAATTATAGAGAACCATATTGAAACGGAGTCGCATTGCGCGGTTTGCAAAGAGCCATTCTAATTGAAAACAGAGGCCCACGAAATGCCATGTAAGCATTTATACCATTCCGATTGTATTCTACCTTGACTT
The DNA here is from genome assembly GCA_013146195.2 of Codonopsis lanceolata. NCBI lineage: Eukaryota > Viridiplantae > Streptophyta > Magnoliopsida > Asterales > Campanulaceae > Codonopsis > Codonopsis lanceolata. The sequence goes on along the minus strand of CM028380.1, from coordinate 78,848,120 downwards.
TCATTACGCAATTCATGTCCGGTTTGCCGGCACGAGTTACCAACTGATAACTATAATACTACTAATAATCAAGACTCAATTGAGCCAATTAGAGCCCAAAATGAGGTGACCCCGTCCGGAAATGATGAGGAAACAGTTGGGTTAACGATATGGAAGCTGCCTGGAGGGGGTTTTGTGGTGGGGATGTTTTCGGGCAGTAGGAGAGGTGGGGAGAGAGGGTCAGGAGGTGAGAGGGTCTGGCCATTTTGCAGCTGCCTCATTGAGAAAATACACTTTGGTCCTTGCTTTTGCTCACGCTTATCGCACATGGTCAGTTAACGGTGAAACAGTTAACGACGTTTGAGCAAGGGACCAACGGTGGACAAAAAACGCAAACTTTGGTCAATGGTGAGACGTTTTGAAGTTCAGGGACTAACGATGGACAAACCCAAAGTACAGGGACCAATGGTGCATTTCGCCCTAAAAAAAAGTTGGACAACTATGCTATGGATTGGATCCAAAATCTCTAAGCATATATATAAGTAGCATATCATTAAATCAAAAGGAAATTACCAAAATTAGACACATTACATATTATATATATAATATAATACTTGATAATTTACAACTCAAAAATAAAACAAATGTTAATTAACTTACAAAGAGTTGATCCCATAACCTCTCCTTAATCAAAGCTCCTTATCCATTGTACACCGAAACATATGTAAAATATAATTAACAATTTAATATATATGGTTGTATTATAAATATGGATCCCCTTAAAATTGGGGGCCCAGTGCAATCGGCTGACTACCCTTAAGCTAGACCTGTATTTAAGTTATGGCGAGACAATGTTTACCATTATGCCCCTCACATCCTAAATGGGGTACATTAACATTGATACTTAATAGAGCACCTATGAAATATTTAATATAATATATTTTTTTTAAAAGTGAACCAAATTTCCCTTTGTCATTTTATGAGTAAATGAATTATATATTTTTTAAGACTGGTCCCCAAACCGATCCCAATGACTGAATTTATTTATTATTTTTTTTAGGGCTGGTCCCAATGCCTGAATTTTTATTTTTATTTTTGGATTGGTCCCAAACCGGTCCCTATGCCTGATTTTTTTTAGGACTGCTCACAAACCAGTCCCTATGCCTAAAAAATATTTTTTTTCGTTAAGGGTAATATAGTATTTTTACAACAAAAAATGTTGTATTAAGTATTTAACAGGTGTTGTATTAAGCATCCCCCTTACATTAATAATAAATCGTGCGTTAAACATACGTCAACTAAATCGTATATAAACAAAATAAAGAAGATAAAAAATATTAAAAATAAAATAAGAAGAATCGGTTTATTAACAATTACACATAAATATATCACTAATCATTATAGATTTAAAAAAAATTCTGTATACACAATATTTGTTGTCTTATTATAAATTTGGGTCCCCTTAAAATTGGGGGCCCAGTGCGGTCGCGCAGACTACCCTCGGGCTACGCCTGTATTTAAGTTATGGTGAGACAATCTTTACCATTATGCCCCTCGCATCCTAAATGGGCAATTACATTAATAATAGCTAGTTTTTTTTAATTCGTGCGTTAAACCCACGTCAACTAAATCGTATACAAACAAAATAAAGATGATTAAAAATCATAAGAAAAATTCGTTTATTAACAATTACACATAAGTCACTAATCATTATAAATTCTAAAAAAATGTCCTTATACACAATATTTGTTTTCTTATTAGTTGGTTTTTCATCTTCACCGTATATCAATATCTTCAAACCAAAATAATTTGTTACTCTAGAAACTGCGATATATATCTACACATGGCTAAATACTGGTTTCTTTAAAAAGTGACATATCTACAATTATTGACTTTGACACTTGTTAATTATCATTGCATATAATACCAGCAATAAAAATTGTCTTCTCTGGTATTTTAAAAACAGTCTTACATCGGATGAAGTTAATGATAATCTCAGGATATAAACCTTTTTCCAACATTGCTTCATTTAAAAATTTTTGTTTCAATAATGTGATCCACAAGATTTATGATGATTAGTCTTATTCCTTTGCACAATCCAGCATGGTCAATGTTTCTCAATATCATTAATGGAACACCAATTTGAAATATATATTCATGGTCTGACAATCCTAAACACTTTATACTATTCAAAAACTCTATAAAATGAATATCTTCGAACAAACTTTAATTTTTTCCGCCATGCAAATAGAATCTGAACTAAAATAAGTTTTTCCTTTTAAATTATTTCTTTTATTAAATTATAGTTGTATTTTATGAATAAATAAATTTCTGATAAGAAAATAAACTAAAATCAAAATAACGAAATTATTTTTACCGTTAACTTTTATTTTTGTTTCGTTAATTATTTTGATTTTACTAACTTCCATTATATTTTTTGTTTTGTTGATTTCGTAACTATTATTTTTGTTTTATTTGTAAAAATAGTTTTACGAAAAAGAATTTGTTCCGTAAATTATTTTTATTATTTTTCTAACCTAAGTTTAAAGTGTTTTGTTTTATTGACTCTGTAACTATTATTTTTATTCCATCAAATAATTTTATTTTACTAACGTATTTTTTATTTACATATATATTTTTAAGAATTTGTTTTAAACTTTTGTTCCGTAAACTATTTTATTTTACTAACCTCCACATTAAATTATTTTTGTTTTGTTGATTCTGTAACTTTTATTTTTATAGTAGTTTGTTCAATAAATTATTTTTATTTTACTAACCTCTTATATTTTTGTTTTCTTGACTCCGGAACTGTTATTTTTGTTTAGATATTATTTTTTATTTTTAAAGAAAGAAAAATGTTTAAACATAATTAAAAAAAGAGGAGATGGTGACAATGAGAGAGAAAATAGGGAGGAGATGAGAGAAAGAAAAATAAATACAACCAAAGAAAATAGAAAGAAGATAGGAGAGAGAAAAAGTGAAATGATAACTGAAAAGTCAATAATTCAAAAGTGAGATTTTGAAAAAATAAATGTAGCTTTGTCATCATATATATTAGTACTCTTGCCCGTGCCGATGGCACGACGCCAATTTGTGAATTTATCAATAAATGAAGCAAATAATATGGAAATAAATTAATATTTACTTATAATTTGTCTAAGTTAATTATGATAACAGTTAAAAATAAAAAAAAACAAATATTTCAAATTACAAAACTTACTATTCTTTTAAAAAATTTATTTGTATACGAAATTACAGGCTGGAAAAAAAATTAAATTGATTAAGTTAATTACGATAACAATTAAAAAGAAAAAAAATTAAAATAGAAATATTCAAAACTTAGACATAAATTAATTGAGATTCAGTTTCAAAAAATAAATTGATTAAGTTAATTACGATAACATTTAAAAAGAAAAAAATATTTCAAATTACAAAACTTACGATTTTTTTTTGCATAAAATTGATTAATTAATTAAAATATCGAAAAGAAAAGGGACGTGGGTTTGGTGGAGGAAGGATTAGCGACCACCAACCGTTAATAGTGGAGGGAGTTGGAGAAAGAGAGAGGGGGTAGTTGTTCAACCGCCGTTCACACATGTGAACTCGGGGATTGATAATGACCGTAGGATCTCAGTAAATGAATCAATCTCAGCCCCTAAATAGCTTTAGTCAATTGCACATGTGCAACTATGAGCTATATTGTATATTTACTAGTATTCTTACCCGTGCCAATGGCACGGCGCCAGTTTGTGAATTTATCAATAAATGAAGCAGATAATGTGGAAATGAATTAATATTTACTTATAATTTGTCTAAGTTAATTATGATAAAAGTTAAAAAGGAAAAAAATATTTCAAATTACAAAACTTACGTTTTTTAAAAAAAATTATTTGTATACGAAATTGCGGGTCGAAAAAAAAATTAAATTGATTAAATTAATTACGATAACAATTAAAAAGAAAAAAATTAAAATTGAAATATTCAAAACTTAGACATAAATTAAATTGGGATTCAGTTTCAAAAAATAAATTGATTAAGTTAATTAGGATAACAGTTAAAAAAAACAAATATTTCAAATTACAAAACTTACAATTTTTTTTTTACATAAAATTGATTAATTAATTAAAATATCGAAAAGAAAAGAGACGTAAGTTTGGTGGAGGAAGGATTAACGGCCACCAACCGTGAATAGTGAGGGGAGTTAGAGAGAGAGAGAGAGGGTAGTTGCTCAACCGCCTTTCACACATGTGAACTCGGGGAGTGATAATGATCGTAGGATCTCAATAAATGAATCAATCTCAACCCCAAAATAGCTTTAGTCAATTACACATGTGCAACTATGAACTGTATTATATTATATATATATATATATATATAGTATAAGATTTGTATTGATTTTCTTAGTACTTCTTGGGGGTCAAATAGTGATTAGTGAGTAGTGATAAGAAGCACTTTTTTTTTTTTTTTGGTAATCTATTCCTCAAAGAGTATAAGAAGAGATCGAAGTTGAGAACTTACCTTTCACATTTCGTATGACAAGAAACACTTGTTTAAGCCGAACAAAGCCGAGGAGCCTTGGCTTCCTTCTCATTCAGATTCAGTGTCTTAATATTTGGCGGTGGTGACATCATTATATATGCCTTCACCTACCATTGCAAAAATAGTTGGGAGTTGAGTTGGCCAATTCTGTCGAGCAAATGACTGTTTCCGTAATGTTATCATTAAATAATATACTTCATCTATTTTACCTAAATAGTTCATTATATTATTTTTAGATGGTTATATTTAAAATTTTATTTTTAAAAATTATGTCTATAATTTGTATAATATTATAATTTTATCTCACATTAATTATGTTAAACTATTATTGTAATTATTATCGATTCTAATGTTAATTATATATTATTTAATTATAAAATTATTTAGATATGAACTTTTTGAGTGAAAAAAAAAGAGTAATACGTTAATAATATTGTCATTAAAGTTACTACCACAAAACCAAAGTTGCTAATGTGCTACAATATTATTAGATGGTTAATAATAGGATACTAGCTATATTATTATTTTAAAAAATTATACATTATATTAATATTTATAATATTTTTAATTATTTTTAATTAAACAATATCATGGGTCAAAAAAAAGAAAACGATTATTTAAAAATGCATAGGGTATTATAATATAATTGAATTTTTTTTTTAAAAATAAGGTCAAAGTTTCTGGCCGTAAGAAAGGCTCACCTGCGGCTGCGAGTTAGGACGCCGAGTCTCTCCATCGTGGCAATCCGTATCCTTTGACCTTTTACCCAATCCAATCACTCCTATCCTATCCCCAAACATTTTATAACAGTTATATATAGGAAATAGGAATAGGTGGAAGTGGAACAAGAAATCTTTCATATTTGATATATCTCAAACACAAAAAAGAAAAGAAAGAACATAAAAATGGGAAATTGTGCAAGGAAAGAAGCAAGCAATAGGAATAGGATGGTATGGGGCGGGGAAGACTGGAGTTGTTTGGGGTCGGAAGAATGCGACAGATCCAAGAAGATCGAAGAAAAGGGTCTGCTGAAAGGCACATTTTCATCATCATCTAAACCAACGACAATAACAGAGGTTAAGGTGAAGATTACAAAGAAGCAGCTGGTGGAATTATTGGGTAAGACAGACATGCAAGGGTTATCGGTAGAACAAGTTTTGGGGCAATTGATGAAGGTTAGTGAAAGATACGAGTCACATCAACGGTCGTGGAGGCCTGCGCTACAAAGTATACCCGAAATCAATTGATCCTATATCATAAGATATTAAGATGAAGGTGTGTTTATATTAATATGTATATACTAGATCAGCCATCCTTTTCTTTTTCTGTCTTTCTCCATGATCATTCCTCAAGGAGGGATATTTGTAAATATTTTTTTAGTGTACATAGAGATAGAGGAGAATGCTTACTGCTTACATAATATTTTTTTCAACTATTAGCTATTACTCCACCATTTCTAAAAGAATCTCAAATTTCAATTAAGAAATATCATGGTGCATGGAACCTATCATAATTAAATTAAGGTTAGAAAGTGAACATTTTTTCTTGAACAACTTGAAAAGAAAAGATGAAACTTTTTTTAAAAATTAAAAAAAAAATGATTGACCTTTTTCTAGGAAGGGATGAAGTAAAATTTAAACTTGCATACAAAATACATACATACCTAATATTTACATTATTGATTATAGTTATGAAGTATTACATATTATCTAAGAGTTTGGTAGATAAAAACTTTAATAATAAATTAATTATTTTCTAATGAAACATGAAATGTGACATAAGCATGATCGAAAAAATATATGTATTGAAAAAAGGAAAATAAATCATGTTCGTTGGCGTGTTAAAAATTAAAAAAATAATATGAAAATAAAAAATATATTGTTCAACTTCAAATGAGAAATAATTAATTAAATGGTAGTTTTGTCCAATCATACATAGGTTTAAAGAAATAATCAATAATATAGTAGATAAATAAAAAATATAGTAAAAATAGTGTCAAAATTAATTTATTTATATTTTAATTACAGCGAGGCTCAATATAACACTAAAATGGTGAACAACGCAAGGAAAAGTTCTCCATCAAAACTTGTACAGTACTTCCCATTAATTTCACATGGAAGAAATTAAATAGGAGTGAGTGGGATGTTAGACCATCTCCAACCCAAAAACCTCAATTTAGGTGTAAACTAACCCCAAGTCGGGGCAGCTTCAACACTATCCATTATTTCAATTCCAATCTTACACACCAAATCTTACACCAAAAAGAATATTTCTTAGCATATTATATTTTGATTTTCTACTATAACATTTAAAATTATAATTATTAAGATTACACAATTAATAATAATTATATTTAATAAGTTTATTTTTATAATATTATTTATATAATTAATTTGTAATTTAATATATTTTAAATTGTAAACATTTGATTAATACAAACACATACATTATGATAAAGCAAACAACACATCTATTTAAATGTTAAAAACTATCAAGAAAAAAAAAATTCAACAACAGCACTCAATTCAAAGTACATATTATTTTAGCTTAATTATCACTATTACTAAATTGTGCTCATAAATGATCAATTAAGGCATTCCAAAGTGCAAGGTGAGCCTCTTTATCCTTGATTTGTCTATGTCGAGCAAGAAATTCTTGAAATCGAGTGTTATCATCTCCTACTCCCTCAACATCTAGAGCCGACGCTTCACCTCGTTCTTCAATTAGTGCATTTACATCACGCTCATCTTCAATTATCATATGTTTAAGTTTGTATGTTATATTTTATTTTCAAGTTGTATGTCATTTTTATTTTTAAGTTGTATGTCATTTTTATTTTCAAGTTGTATGACATTTTTAATTTCAAGTTGTATGTCATATTTGATTTTCAAGTTGTATGTCATTTTTTATTTTTAAGTTGTATGTTATTTTTATTTTCAAGTTGTATGTCATTTTTTATTTCAAGTTGTATGTAATTTTCAATTTCAATTTGCATGTCTTTTTTTATTTTCAATTTACATAATAGATCAATTTATTATAATTTATTTTTCTTTTTTTAATGCTTTAAAATAAATTACATTATTAAATATTTATTACCTAGCTATTATTAGTTATTAATCAATTAAAATATTTTTAAATTCATAATATAAATTATAAATATTTTTTGTATTTAAAAATCAATTTGTTGTTTTAAAAAGAAATAGGTCCGATCAACCCCAATTTGGGGTTAGATGAATAGTATTGTCCCAAATTTGGGGTGACACTATTCACGGTTTCAAATTGGGGAGAGGTTTGGGGGTTGGGTTGGAATGATTTGGTGCAAGTTTGAACCCAATTTGGTGATTTGGGATACCGGTTTTAGGGCATCTCCAATCGTGCCCCCTTTTCTCCAATTTGGGGGTACCGAGCAACTCCAACTCCAACTCAACCCCAAACCCTTTCCCAAATTTAGAGTTTCACTGTTCACATACTCCAAATTTGGTATTGTAGGACCATGTTATAAATCAGGTTTTTAATGGATGATTAAATCTGAAAATTATTTATAATATGATATATTTTTAATGTAAATGTATTAAAAAATAATAAATATCTAATATTAGATAATATAAATAATAATAATATTATGTAATTTAAATTATTAAACATATTAATTCAATAATTTATAATTATTTAACATTTTTCAATAATTTGTATATATTATATAAAAATAAATAAATACATTATTATTATTATACTAGTTAGAGAACATTAATTTCACATTAAAACTAAAAAAATGCATACATATTAAAATTATTAGAACATTTATAAACTTAAAAATGTATACATATTAAAAAATTTATGATATTTTCAAGTGCTTGTATGTTTATTAAATTATATTTCTTCAATTTAGTTACAAAAAATTACTAATTTAAAAATATTATTTATGACGTAAATAATATAATAATTATAAAATTATTTAATATTCTAAAATTATTAATTGTGCAATCTTAAAAATAATTATTTAAAAGGTTAATAACAAATTAATATACATGTTGACAAATAAAGTAAAAGAAATAAAAATAGAATATGCTAAGGAATATTCTATTTGTGGAAAGATTTGGGGTTGTGGGTTGGAGTTGGAATAGTATTTGGTGCTAAAATAAATCAAATTTGGGGTGAAATCTGAGCAAATTTGGGGTATAGGGTTGGAGATGGTCTTAGGAATACTTGCAAGTCGATCCACTTTTTAAAGTTTATATGATTAATTGTGGGTCGGTACCTTTTTTTAAAACTATAATCGTGAAAGCACCTTGTTTTTTTAACTAGCAAAAAGGAACTTTCATAAAAAATTTCCAATAACACCCTCCTTCGTCTTCTTCAAACTATATGTCTTTATCTTCTGTTTTCGACCATAAATCACAACTCGAATTCGAAGAAAATATTTCATTTCACATGCTGCCTTAGTTGCCTCGATATCAAAATAGATTAGGAATTGAATAAACTATTTTTTTTGGTATCCCCAGTTGTTCGTATTCTTGAAAAAGACTTTAGTTTTTTCTTCAGTTAGACAAACATGAGGAAGCCCGTGGATATGGGTGAGCTTGGTTCGTTGAATCAGAGATCCCGACAGAAATCTCGTTGATCAATGAATCTCTTGCCTTATATTAGACTTCCTTACCCACTTCAACAAAGACCTAGAAGACTTTGAGAAGAAAATTAAGTTTATGGGTGTCAGTTGTCAGTTTTGAATCTAATGCACTAGTAGAAATAAAAAAGTTGAGGACTCTTTCTTCGGCATGACATAACTTTTGATTTCAAATGAACCACGAGACCCACCACATATCAAATCGAAGGGTTTTAGGTTTTTTTTCCCCTAATGTTTAGGTTTAAAAGTTTTCTTTTAATTATATTTCTTTTATTTAGTTTTCTTTTCCTATAAGAATTTGGATTTATTTTGTAAACCTTATATAAAGGCATTCTTAAATATTGTTTTTAGTTGTTGACTGATGAATAAAATTGAGTCGATTTTCTAGATAAAAAATTGTGTTCTTATTTGAGAGTCCTAAATTGGCCGGAAGCTTGGATTATAAACATTGTGGATTCATTGTTTATAATTGAATTCGACTTATTAGTTGGAGAATCATCTCAATTGTGGTGTCATTCACGATTCCAAAGTTCGTGTCATCTCGAGGATGTTGGATCGCGAAGTCATTCATCCTAAACATTTCTAGGAGATATCGGGTTCACATCACTACCGTTTTTACTCGCCACCCAACTCCCCGCTCTCTTTCCACTTTATACATCTTTTTCGTATTCAGGTAAATAAGGGAGAAGAAGAAGAAATTTATAGCGTTTTTTGAATTTGGGTATCATAGAAACATTTATTTTGAAAATGGTCTTTTGAGATTGAAAAAAAAAAAAAGAACAAGGGGACTATAGAAATAATAAATTTGGAAAAGTGGACCGGCTCTAATTTCACCTTAACTATTATTTAGACAAAATATATTTTTCTCTCCACCGTCCACGTGATATCTTTATCTCAAAAAATAAATTAAATTAAAACTGTTTACCAATTATGATACCATTGTGAGAATTTAGGTGTTAATTTTTATTTAAGAGATGTCTATTTCCACTATGAAAATTGTCTATCCACTTATAGAGTAATGTTATTAATGTACTGTATAAGCAAATAACATAGTAAAAATACATTTTATTCATTTTCATTCTCTCATCCTTTGACCCTCCCATCATTATCTTTTTCTTATTTTTTGGGCTTGAAATATACTCCCCTAGGTTTCTAAAACAATAATAAACTAATCTCCACACACATCTTAAGAAAATAAATTGTCTATATTATAGATACTAGTTAGTACCATGCGATGCATGATTTCAATATTTAATTTTTTTGCAAAATTTGTTTATAATAAGATGATTTTCTAAACTTGTTATATGTAATTAAAAAAAATTAATTAGAATACTTGGAACAAAACTAAAATTAGGTAAATATTGAAATTGATGATATGATTGGGTAATTGAAATATTTGCATATGAATATTATGTAGAAAAAATAAATTAAAAATTAAAAATTAAAAATTAAAAATTAAAAATTAAAACTAATAGATGTAGATTAATTAGTAATTTTTAGATGAAATTGATCATTTCAACAAAAAGTCAACATGTGACAGCCTAGGATTCCGTTGATGGTAATTAATAAAAATTAATTTTTTATCCAACGGTGGTATAGAATCTTTTTTACGCAAATGAACTATTCGGCCCAATAGGCCCAAAACATGGGTCATGTGTTTGGCACATGATCATCATTCACAGGCAGTGCACGTACATCCTAAGATCAAAGGCACGAGGGAAGGATTAAATGGTTTTAATATACCGCGAGCTGGATGCTTAACTTTTAGCGGGCAAGAAGTGAAAGCGAGCTGGGGGCTTGACCAACGAGCAGGAACATGTAGCGAGCAGGATGTGTTATGCTCGTTCATTTAAGAGTTATCGTTAGTTGAGGATGATTATGTCCGGAAAACTCTCCATGTTACTGTTGTGATGAATGAGACAGTTAATGAGGCAGTTAATATGTCCGTCAGGCCGCCATTTATGCCATGAACTTTAATGGGCGGTTATGATCTGTTTTTCTCTCCGGCAACAACTATAAAAGCCCCTCAAAATGAAGGAGGGAGGTACATGATTTTTACTAACTTGCCTAAACTCTGCCAAATTTTACACTCTCTTGCGTACATGTGCTAATTCTCACGCCGGAGGGCTGTTGCAGGGAGTGCCCCTGCCTAGTTCACGGTTTGCTTGATTTACTTGCAGAGTTGGGCCTAAAAGATATAGGATACGTTGAAAGCCAGGTATCCAATTGGAAGAGTCCAGTGCGTCTTGGAAGATTTTGGACGCATCAGTTGGTTTCGTTGCCGGGAAACGAAGCATTCTTTGTGAATTGAAAGTTTGTTCTTGGTAAGTTTCAGTAATGGCGGAAAACAGCGTCAATGGTGTCAATGGTAGTCGTCAGGAGGATATACATGCAACTCCCAGTCTTAATCAGTTGGCTGGAAATAACCCGCCTCCTCATGATGCTCGTCATCAGCTTAATCAACGACGCGGTGTTGATTCTTTAGCTAGAAGTGCAGTAGTAGCTGTGGGGTTGGCAAATGAATTCCGGGAGGAAGCTCTTCGTCAAAGGGCTATATATTTGGGGCAAATGCACCAGCTTAATTTGCAGTTGATCGCTATGGGTAAGCGCCTCTACCCATCGAATTGGATCCCTTACCAGCTTTGTCTGCTCCAAGCCAGGCAGCGAGTGGATCGAGGACTGGGGGTAATCAATTGAATCCAGTAATCATTCCCTCGCAACAACGTGAGCAGGAGTCAAAAGGACGAAATCAACAAGAGGGTAGAGCAAGTCACAGGGTTGTGCCCAGTGTGCATTCACGACTGGGACCACGAGTGGGGGAAGATTCAGCACAGTCTCGTCGTCAACGACGATCACCTTCACCACGAAGGTCGCATCATCGTAGACCTCGCTCGCCATATCCTCGGAGGACACATGCTCGTAGCCATCGTTCGCCATCTCCAAGGCGATCCCATGCTCGTCGTCATAGGACTCCTTCCCCCAGGCGAATCCCAAGGGTATTTGTCTCATCATTCTAAGGAAAAAAGGGAGTTGCATCAATCAGATGCTCAAAGAAATTTAGTGGCCAATGAGCCAGTTGCTCAGCTCGTTGGGTAGCCCAGGCACAGGTGGCGCAGGCCGTGGGGGTTACTCAAGCTTTTGGAGCTATGGGTCCCCCACAGGCCCCTCCTATGCCAGTGGTATAGCCTCAGCCTGTGGGTGGTTTGCCTTCAACCATAAACATGCAGGATTTTGAGGATTTGAAACGCCGTATAGAGGCGTGGGAGCAGGGCAAAGCTTTGGATGGAAATTTTCTAGGTACTTCAGCCAGCCCGTTGGTACCATGGATTGAGAATGCACCGCCAGCACAGAGACTCATCTTCCCAAACATTAAGGAGTATCTGAGGGGAAGGCAGCGAGGCTGGTTGATGTCATTCGAGTCTCAAATTGGCCTGGTGACTTCAGATGAAGCATTAAAGATTCGGGCTTTTGTGGGAGCTTTGCAAGGAAAGGCATTGGCATGGATGGGAGCTCTACCGCGCAGATCGATTAACAATTGGGCTGATCTGCGAACAAAGTTTCTAGCAGACTTTGGGACCTCGGGCACATTGGCAAAGACAAGGGCTGACTTGTCAAAGGTCGAGCAAGGAGCAAATGAGTCAACCGCTAGTTACTTGGAGCGGTTTACAAAAGTGTTGGAGCAAGTTCCACGTTGACCGAGCAGGAAGTAACCTTATGTTTTGAAACAGGGTTACTTGAGGGAGAAGGTGGTTTGAGGTCGGAACTAAGCATGCGCGAGCCCAAAACGCAGGTAGAAATGTTAATGCGGGCTCAGAAATGGTGTGCAGGAGAGACTGCAAAGAAGGGGAAGAAGAAGGAAAACAATGAGGCTGGGGGAAATTCCAAGGGTAATGGCCAGGCCGTGGGCGGAGGATACAATAAAGGCAAGTCAAGATATGATCACCCGAGAGAATTCCTTCGTGAAGCTGATCTTACCCCGCTCAATACGTTGCGCGAGGATATTATGTATGAGATTGGAGATGAGCTTCCTCACCCACCTCATATGAATCCTGAAACAGCAGATACTCGGGATCGGACGAAGAGATGTGCTTATCATGACGATTACGGGCACACAACAGAGGAGTGTTGGCCTCTGAAAAAGGCCATTCAGAAATTGATCAATGAAGGCCGGCTAGACCGGTTCAAGAGAGATGGAGGAAACATATGGAATGCTCCCCGAAGAGATGCCCCACCGATCAGAGGGGTAATAAATGTCATAATGGATGAGGAGCCCACACCAACCCAGCTCGGCAAGCAGATTTATTCCTTGTCGAAGGTTGTAGATCGACCTACTACTTTGCAAGCCGGAGAGGAAACAATACAGTTTACTCGCAGTGGGCTGGCGAGCAATGTGGCAGGAGAGCAGTCCTTAATTGTTTCGGCCTTAGTGGACGGTTGGGTTGTGCATCGAATTTTGGTTGATACTGGAGCTTGCAAGGATGTGATGTATTATTCATGTTTTCAGGGTTCAGAATTGAGTGATGATCGCCTCAAACCGTATGCTGGGACACTGGAGGGCTTCACTAACCATAAAGTACCGGTTAAAGGCACGGTCGAGTTGGAGGTCTTCATTTGTGAAGAGAGCCGCACGCGAGTTGAGAAGATCACTTTCATGGTGATTGACTTAAAGTCTCCTTATGACATCATCTTGGGGGTGCCGAGCATGATCAAGTTTCAAATGGTCGCGTCCATTCCCCACCAACGAGCTAAATTCTATACTGATCAAGGAGTAGGAGTATTGCGGAGTCAGCCCCGGGCAGTGCTTGAGTATTTGCGTAACAGTCAGCGGAAAAAACAAAAGTTGACCTTGGAGTATGGCAAGCAAAAAATCATTGTTAGCACCAAGGAGACATCTCATGTGACTGTGGGACCATCAACGGTTGCTATGGTGAATGAAGAAGATTGCGTGGCAGACATTTGCTTTTTGCCGACATTGAAGTCAGGGGGGCAGGCCAAGCAGGATGTTGATACAAGCTTGGCACTGAGTAATGATTACGAGGAGAACACTTGTCCTTTGCCGACATTGGGGTCGGGGGGATAAGCTGAACAAGCAAAGGATATGGATGTGGATCAGCTTGATCCGGTTGAGACTCGGGCTAAGGAAGAAGAAAAGGTGGAGTATGATACACTCCAAATGCGGGATGAGCCAGAATTTACGGCTCAGGATGAGCTCGAGGAGGTGGTCATCAATTCTGCTTACCCCGAGCAAAAAATAAAAATTGGCAAGGCATTGTCAGCTAAAGCTCGTGCCAGCTTGATCAAGCAGCTTCAGGACAGTTTGGATGTTTTTGCATGGAGACTGGAGGATATGCAAGGCGTGAGTGAGGATGTGGCTTTGCATTGTCTCAACGTGGATCCAATTTTCAGGTCAATTCAGCAGCGGCCTAGAATCTATTCTGTTGAAAAAGATCAAGCTATTAAGGAGGAGGTTGAGAAGCTACTCAGTGCGGGCATCATTGAAGAAATACATTATCCAACTTGGTTGGCTAATGTTGTCATGGTCAAAAAGTCTAACGGAAAATGGCGAATGTGCGTAGACTTCACTTATTTGAATAAGGTCTGCCCGAAGGATTGTTATCATTTACCTCGAATTGACAAGCTGGTGGATGCTATAGCAGGGTTCGAGCTTTTAAGCTTCATTGATGCATATTCTGGATATCACCAAGTCAAAATGAGCGAGCAAGATAAGGCTCTGACAGCTTTCCGAGCAGCAGGAGGGCTATATTGCTATAAAATGATGCCATTTGGATTGAAGAATGCAGGAGCTACGTATCAAAGGATGGTGAATAAGGTCTTCAGTTCGCAGATTGGCAGAAATGTAGAGGCCTACATTGACGACATGGTGGTGAAGACCAAAGGGCACGAGCATACAGTTGATTTGGGCGAAACCTTTGCCAACCTTAGAAAAAATAACATGAAGCTTAACCCGAGCAAGTGTGTGTTTAGGGTGAAAGCGTGTAAGTTTTTGGGGTTCATGGTAATTAAGAGGGGTATAGAGGCCAATCCAGAAAAAATTAAGGCATTAGTCACTATGAAGCTTCCTCGATGTATCAAAGATGTTTAAAAGCTCAATGGTAAGGTAATAGCCCTTGGTCGCTTCATTTCTAGGTCGGCAGAAAAATGTTTACCGTTCTTCAAAGTTCTCCGTGGAAATAAGGGGTTCGAGTGGACAGCTGAATGTCAGAAGGCTTTCGAGCAGCTAGTGGAATATCTGGGAAGTCCTCCTTTGTTGAGCAGCCCGGTTTTTGGTGAGACATTGTTTGTGTACTTAGCGGCCCGCGGTAGCCGATGTGTTAATTAGGGAAGAATGTAATGTGCAAAAGCTTGTTTATTATGTTTCAAAGGCCTCATTGCTATGGAGGGGCGATATTTTAATCTGAAAAATTGGCTTATTATTCGCTTGTTGTTCTTTGCTCGAAACTTCGAGCTTATTTTTCTGCACATTCAATCATTGTGTACACGGACACACCTCTCAGGAAAATTTTGCACAAGCCAGATTCTTCTGGTCGTTTGCTCACCTGGTCCATTGAGTTGACTGAGTTTGATATTGATTATCAACCTCGACGAGCAATTAAGGCACAGGCTTTAGCAGACTTTGTAGTTGAGACTAGCTTCAAGGATTCGTGCGAAGAAGAGGTTTCTTCCAAGACAGCATCAACGAGTACACCAATTCCAAAGCCCCGACTAGAGTATTGTTGGGAATTGCATGTGGATGGTTCGGCCAGCAGGTTTCGAAGTGAAGCCGGATTGGTGCTAGTCCCACCCGAGCAGGATGTAGAGTTCAAAAAAGCATTGCGTTTCAAGTTTCCAGCATCTAATAATCAGGCAGAATATGAAGCCTTGATCGCGGGGCTCGAGCTCGCACAAGATGTAGGGGTCCGAGAGGTGATTGTTTATTGCGATTCACAGTTGGCCGTGAATCAAGTGAGGCGATTATGATGTTCACCATCCAGTATTGGTTCGCTATTGTGCGATGGTGAAGGAGATTCTAAAGGACTTCGATTATTGGGAATTGGTGCGAATTGCTCGCGAGGATAATATGCGGGCAGATTATTTATCCAAGATGGCCAAAGACGAAATTCAAACTTTGCATCTAGGGGTTATGATTGAATATTTGGAGACTCCAGTAATAGAAAAAGAGGTGATCATGGACATTGAGTCTGCTGCAAAGTGTTGGATAGATGATTTGAAGACTTACATCGAGCAGGGGACCTTGCCCGAAGACAAGACGGAGGCTCGAACTATTCAGAAGCGGTCATGCCGGTATGTCATCTTGGATAACATACTTTATAGGCGGTCGTACACCAGACATTTGCTCAAATGTGTTCGACCAGAGATGACCGAGGGCATTTTGGGAGAAATACACGAAGGAAAATGTGGAGGTCATCCTGGCCAAAGGTCTTTGGCAGAAAAAGTCTTAGCTGCAGGATTTTACTGGATTACTTTGAGGCGGGATGCAGAAATGTATGTTCGGCGTTGTGACAAGTGTCAACACTATGCAGACATACCTCGTTTACCTTCAACCGAGCAGACTCATGTGGTTACATCGTGGCCATTTGACATGTGGGGTATAGATCTTATTGGCTCATTTCCATTGGCCCGTTCGAAGTTTAAGTATGCGGTGGTCGCTGTGGATTATTTTACTAAGTGGGTGGAGGCTAAGCCTTTGGCAACCATTAGCGAAGTCAATATGATTGACTTCGTTCATGAACACATATGGTGCCGTTTTAGAGTGTTTTAGAGTTCCACGAGCAATAGTATCCGACCATGGGACTCAATTTTCAGAAAAATTCACTAAAGCATGCGAGCAGATGCGTGTGAAGCATTAGCAGTCTTCGGTGGCATATCCACAAGGTAACGGGCAGGTTGAGGCCGCTAATAAACAGGTCTTGCATGTCCTCAAACAAAACCTTGAAGACAAGGCAGGAAGATGGGTGGATGAATTACCTTCAGCCTTATGGGCGGTTAGAACGACAGTTAGGGGTCCTACTGGGGAAACAACTTTTTCAATGGCTTATGGATCTGAAGCCATGGCACCGGTGGAAATGTACTTGCCCAATCATAGGGTATCACACTATAATGCTGAATCCAATTGTGTAGCTCGGGCAGCCGATCTTGATCTTTTAGAAGAGAAACGATTGGAGTCCAAGTTGCGCATGGCTAATTATAAACATCGAGCAAAGGCCCATCACGATAAAAGGGTTCGTGGTCGGTCATTTGCTGTGGGCGATTGGGTTATCCGCAAAATTGAAGCAACAGGCCATCGAGCAGAGTGGGGTAAAATTTCACCAAATTGGGAAGGTCCTTTTCAGATTGTCATAATTGTTAAGGAAGGGACTTATGTGTTACGAACAGAGGATGGGAGCGAGCTGAAACATCCATGGCATGCAGATCACTTGAAGAAATACTATCGGTGATTGGTAATATGTAATCCATTTATCTCCCTCTCTTATTTTGTAAGTGGTGATGGAATGAATAAGTAATTGTTTCAGCTTATAGTGTTAATGCAAAGCTCAATTATACTTTTGGCGAGCAGGGAAGTTCCCTTGCCCGGTTTAAAAGTTGGTGTTTGAGTAAGTTAATATATTCTCGATTATTCTCTTTCTTGCGAGCATGGGGTATCTTTGCTCGTAAGAAAGGGTTGGTGTTCGAGTTAATTGCTTTTCTTTTGTTCTCGATTATTCTCTTTCACGAGCATAAGCTATTTCTGCTCGAGAAAATAGTTGGTGTTCGAGTTATTTGTTTTTCTTGTTGTTCTCGATTATTCTCCTTCTCACGAGCACAGGGTATCTCTGCTCATGAAAAAGGGTTGGTGTTCGAGTTAGTTAAGGTGATTTTCACTGTCTCGATTATTCCATTTTTACGAGCAAGAGGTCTCTTTGCTCATGTGAAAGAGTTGATGTTCAAAGGCCTTCATTTCCAAGATACAGTTGAAGTATTTATGGGGGTTCAAGCAAACAGAATATTAGCAGCAGGATCAAAAGTAGAAAGTAATATTACAAAACCAGAAATGTAAATTGTTTGAAGACCAGAGATAAATTGTTTTTGGAAACCATGGCACACAGGCCAAAAAGGAAACTTCAGGCATTAGGAGGAGTGATTGTAGGGGCTGCTCGGTCGGGATCAGTTGTTTCTTCAGGGGTGGCTTCGAGGATGACTACATCGTCTTCATCGGCTGGGTCGGCATAACCCTTTTTCCGCATCAGCCTCATCAAGAGATTCTAGCTCTTCCACGGTATACGGAACAAGAGCATGGCCATGACGGGCTGAAGGACAGAAAGACGGGTTGGTACCCCACTCGGCGAGCAGTTCTGGTCGGATTTCTAACCCGCTGCATGAGATTTGCCTTAGCACATGGTTTACTCCCTGGAGGAAAAAGGATAAGCTTCATTCTCTATACAAGCAGCAAAATCGTCAGAATTTTTATAATCCTCAATAATAGTTTGCTTTTGCTCTTCGCTTGGCCGAGATTTCTCTTCCTTCAATTTATTCTCCAATTCGATAGTTGCGGCCTTGGCCTCTTCCAGTTGGGTTTGGGTGGCTCGAAGCTCCTTCCGGACTGCAGAGATATTGTTTAAGGCTGTTTCTTCAGATTTCTTGGAGAAATCCAAACGGGACTCCATGCTTTTCTTTTCTGCCTCGACTTTGGAGAGTTCGGTCACTTTACTGGTGAGAGTCTCCTCGATCGCTTACCGACAGTATTAACGATTTCCTCCGCTTGGTTTTCTCCTTCGCCATAGCGGCATTGGAATTGATGCTGTTGACAGCGATCGCACATCGCCTCCGCTTTTATTGGCAATCTGCAAATAAATGTATTGTCGGTGTTTGAGGAATGTTAAGGGATAAATGGATTGTGAGAAGAGAGAAAGTATTTACCTCGGTCAAGCACATACCGACTTCCCCACTTAACCGAGCTCGCATGTTTCCGAACTCTTCTTTTTCGAACTCCTATGTCGCAATCTTTCATTAAAACCAAGCCCCACAGTTCTTTGGGTATCAGTTGCGCTTA
>CM028380.1:78728015-78828830 GCA_013146195.2 Codonopsis lanceolata | reverse complement strand
CCATGCCTCTAGCGGTCTATCCATGCCTGCGGCGTCATGAAATGAGGCCCATATTCTATCTTCTGGCAGGCGCTGAAGAGCCCACGTTCTCGGAGAACCACAGGAAGTATCTTAACCCGTCATCGGCGTCTCCGTTCTCATGAGGCAGATTTGTGTTCGGGTCCAGTTCCGTCGTCTCGACTCGGTTCCCCATCCGGAGTTGAGGAGGAACAACCATACAGGTTCCGAGGGGATTATTTCTTTGAGAGTGCCATCATCATGCCTTATAAGCGGCACCGCACCGAATGAGGAGGGCTTGACCCTTGGTTCCCGAGGATTTTCTTTGCTGCACATGCGTCGTCAGCGTCGAGGATCTCGAAATCGGCATATCTGAAACTGTGCCCATTCGGCATCGATGGGGGAGAGCGGCCCTGCCGTTTCCCAATTACTCGGACTGCTTCATCTGGGCAGGAGCCCACTTGAACTCAAGATTGTGTACTACTTTGAAATCCTCTAGGGACTGAGGAATAACAGCTGAACTTTCAATTTCCTCGCCTATCTCCATAAGGCGAGCATCTATGCCCGTGGCTACATGGCGGCCAAACAAATTCCTAAGCCTTGGCCGATCTCGCGGAAGAACCCTCGGCAATTACCATTATCCGGGCCAAATATTCGAGGACAAGAATATGTAGTCGAGAAAACAAATAGGCATCCAAAGCCTATCGAAGTCGAGCGCCACATCCTCGGAAATCAAAATCCGAGTCCTATCATTCATTCTCGTCTCCAAAAACATCGGGCGTGTCGTATCGGGAATAAAAGCACTCCGGCCGGCCCAGCCTTGATACTCTATCCAGCGCTATAAAAGGAAGTTCTTCGATGCTGACATGACCAACGAGCATAGCCGGCGGAGTCTGAGAGAATTGCGAATCTCCCGATGATTGATCACAAGAGATGTCCATAGAACCCTCAGAAAGAAGTCCTCGGACCGGTCATAACTAGAAAAATTAACTTGGGGAAGCGGCCCGAAAGCCATAAAGCCACGGATCATATCCCCAGAAAGGAACAGGAGCCATCACGCATTGAAAATGCTCCTCCAACCACATGTGTATCAGGATGGGGCTACGAGAAGGAAAGAGTTCGTCACCCCTGGAAAAAGCATCTAAACCAGCCAGCGTTTCTGCCAGAATTAACGGGACGATGTTAGCCCGGCGGTCACGAGCTGCAATGCTAGGTCCACGCGGCGCACATCAACAAATCCTTGGGGACTCACCGGCAAATACCTTCCCACCAAGCACGGGGAAAAGAGCGGTCGGTAGGCGCTCAAGTAGTCCACGTCATCCTCTGAAACTCGAAAAGCGCGGAAGAGCGGTCAAGTCAAAATTTTGCCCGTTATAAAAACAGGGGTGGCAGCGGCGATGCGGAATAATTCACGATTGCCATATATAAGGCGCCTCAGGGTGAAGGCACGGCAATATTGCAGTAGCGGCAACTCGGCATAGGCGCAAAATTCTTCATAAGTCGGGCACATTTCATTCATCCGAAATTAAAAAGGTGATCAGGGCGGGACGAGAACACAGGATGCTCCCTCGGCATGTCCCGATTAATCACAATATTCCTCAAGAAAGAAGGCACACGAAGCGAAAAGATGATCAAACCAATCGCTCATCGGCTCGGAGGAAAGAATCCATAAGTCGAGGCGTTTTAAGTAAATTTCTAATTCTAAAGGGGTATGATATGGGGCGGCCATTAAAACAGAAATATGGAACTCTCTCTTTTATAAGCCAACAGGGCAAATGAGAAATGGGAGCTGAGAAAGATTATAATGCTGAGAAAGAGATGAAGCAAGCGAAAAGAAAAAAGGCGTGAAATATTCAGGTTCGCCGAGCTCTCTTTTATAGCAAGAAAATCAGAAAAATGACAAACTAGGCAAACAGTGGCAAGCAGTGGCCTAGAAAAGCTTCCAGGGGATTAGTTTTGGGCGCCACCTATATAAGGTTTGGGCATGGCGCCCAAACCTCTAGTATGCCATGCCCAAACCTTGCTCCATTATTGTCCTGCTGTTTGATTTCTGTCCAAATTGTCAATAAATCCTCCGTCTGATCAACAAGAAAGCCTACCAGATATTAAAAAGAGGCTATATGGCACCAATTATGTTCCTCACTTACGGGAAAGAGGCGGTGCCTCTTCCCTATCCCATAATCGCCCGAGAAAAGCCTCCTCAAAATTGAAGGTGTATTCTTTTTTGATTTATTTCTAAAAAGCAGTGTGCCATTACCCTTAGAAGTCGGTATAGTTTATTTTTTGCATGTATTTTGAGTGTGCATTTCATTTTATCATGCCATTTAAAATTATATTACATTCCATCCTTCATGTTTGTACATATACTAATTACTACTTACAGAAAAGAAAAAAAAAAGGCTGACATGTGCAGGAAAGGACACTAATGATCAAGTTATACTCTGCCCCTGCGTAAGCCACCTCCCCTGGTTCGGGGGCCCAGCGTGCCATCAGGCCTGCGTATCCGTCCTCTCCGCTGGACACGACTCGGCCTTACGTCAGTATCATCATCATCATCATCATCACTGCGGCGCCTGGTTTGCCGCATGGCCTCATTATTCCGACATGAATAATCATCTATCAGCCGCTGATATAGTTTGCTGATACCAACAAAGCCCCTCAGGAGTCTCTTGTAGGTGGACACCTTGACCTAAAAAAAAAAAAAAGAAAAAAAAGCCTCAGTCGAAAAAAAATCAGAAGTAAACATCAGTCAGCCAGAAAGAAAAGAAGGGTGATAAATATACCGTTCGGGCCTGGTCTGGGACGCGGTACTCCTCTGGAATCTCTGCATCTGGAATAATTTCTCTTATGAGCCTGCCATCTTGCTGGTAAGGAAAAGATGAAAAAGCATTGGCGGGCATGGAAAATTCAAGACGTGCATCTAGAACAGGCGAAGAAGGCTCAGCCCAAGCTCCATCAGCCCCGATCAGATAAGGAGGAGGAGGAGGATGAAGCATTGTTCTCAAGAAATCTTCATAAGCAATCACTGGGAAGTCAGCAGCGGCATCTTATATTTGTCCAATGCAAAGCTTTGTTTGGTATGAGATGTGGCTCAATCACATGTGGAGGAGGTGGAGGAGGTGCCACCGGAGCTACCGTAAATGAGACATGTTGGCGGTTGACCCGCTCACCCATATACAGTGAATCACACATAACGGACACCATCAAAATCCGGCAACAGCTCAAAAGCAAAGTTACCTCAATGGGCCCTACCAGGTGCTTCCAAGGAAACAAGGTCACCGAACCAGAGGTTGAGTCTGCCACTCTGTCCTTCAAATCCAAGGACTCGACATACTGACCCCAACTGTCTATCTTTTTTCGATTCGCATTCACAAATTTAAGCAGATATGGTGGGCCCAGGACGTCACTACGCAGTGTGCCTGGTAAAAAGTCAAAGACAGAATAGGCCCACACCTGGAAAGAAAAAAAAAAGAGAAAAACAACAAAAGGGGTAAAAGTCAGCAAGAAAAAAAAAATATGAGAAGAAAATATACGTATAAAAAAAAAAGAGAAAGAAGGAAAGAAAGTACCTCCCGAGGCGGGCAAAGCCGATCATCACCTTGAGTCATTCAGGCTTCGGTTTGTCCATATTAAAGTAAAGCTCGGCCGGGCCGGCCCCCAATCATACTCAATCACGACTCGGATCTCGGAGGCGGCATTTCGATGAAACCCTCAAGGTGGTAGAGGCATTGGCAAAAAGAGATGTGCCCAAGAAGAAAAATAAGAATGTCCGGGCAAGACGGGTCACAGCAGCACTATCCTCGGGATCAACCTGCCCAGCATTCCTCAAAAGCCATTTCTTTACACTAGGAATGGTTATCGCATCAGCCGATTTGTACTCAGGTTCGAATCCCAAAAGATCCTCCACCTCTTCGTGACGTTCGCGGAGAGTTAAATCTGTTCGGTTCCAGCCCAATCTTGGTAGAGATCTCGGTAATAGCCGAAATCCGAGGAGTCATGGTAATCTCTCCCCAGCTGAGGTGAAAAGTGTGGGTGGTATCCCACCAAAAGTTCCGCAGCACGTCAAAAATGGCTCTGTAACTACGGAAGGGAGTAAAAGCCCGCATAAAAACTCCCAGACCCGTGCCCTCTATCAGTGTCTGAGCTGCCGGGGGCATCAAATGATATATGTCTAAAACACTGGAGCAGGAGGCCCTAGTTTTGTCCAAAACCCCGCGTTCCTGAAAAGAAAAAAAAAGGAAGAAGGAAAATCAAGGTAAGTATCTCACAAACCTTTCCCCTTTGTACATTCAATACATCAGATTTTTTTTAAAAATATATATATATATATATATATATATATATATATACATAAGAAAAAAAATTATTTTGTACATAAAAATCCATATTATCATTTTCAAGTACATACATACTTTGCATAAATATACACGTAAATTTTTTTTTTTTTTTATACATTCACATCAAAAAAAAAAAAAAAAAAAGCATCTCATTGTATATTCAGCATCGCATTTGCATCAAAATAAAATGATGCATACAGCATTTCTTGTATATATTAGTTAATAAGCAGTATTGGGAATGTACGAAAAAGAAATTTAGAATGCCATCTACCATGGAAAAATAATATCTACTTGGCATTTCTTATATCCCTATACCATCAGCATGCATAAAATATCCGTTCTAGTACATAAAATATATCTGTTAAGTCATATATATATCCGAAAATATGTCCGAAAAATGTGTTCAGAAAATTCTGCATTTCATCCCGAAAATTCCGCCATGTGAATATATGCCATGTAAAAATATTTTCAGAGCTAAAACATGTGTCATATAGCTTTATTTGCATTAACATTATAAACTATGCATAGTAGAGTCAAATAGTAACTACTAGTTCAAATTGGGCATCGCAAAAATAAATTGTCCAAATTTCATGCATTATTACCAAATTTGCATCATTTTAGTCTATAAATCACATGTATAAATATCATAAGCTGCATATATATGCTCCAAAAGTCCAAAACCACCACGAAATTGAACAGATCTGAAAAATTGATCAAGTGGGTGGAAGAAAATCATACTCACATTGGAATCAGGGAGATTCGACACGTGCTTGTACCAGTCCCTCACCAAATTACCCCAGTCATGCTGTGAATAATAATAACCAACTTTGTTCCGAACCAAGGGAGGGAGTTCTTGTTTTTTCTTATCAGATTCCGGGTCCATCGGCGCCTTTCCTTTTCTAGATCTAGAAGAAGAAGCCATCTGCACAGGAAAACAAAATTTTTGGCAAAAGAAAATTGAGAAAAGGAAAGAAAATGAAAAAATGAAAAAAGAAAACTTACCTTCGTCAATGGAGGAAAGGAAATGAAGTTGAAGAAGAAATGAAGGCTTTGCCTTCATTCTCCCGTAGGTGATGGAAAAAGGGAGGAAAAAGGGATATTTTCACTTTTCCCCTCAAGCAAATCGACATCGACACTCAAATCCTTCAAGTTTCAAAGCTGCAAAGTGATCCCTGAAACTCAACAGAAAGTTAACAAAAGTGATTCTTGTTAACCATATTTGATGATCTTTCACCCAAAAGACAAGAAAAGTTCACATCTCCGGCAAGTCAGCCACCAGACAAGCAGAAAAATCAGAAAACTCAGCAGCAAAGGTAAATTCCTCTTCTTTTGAAAAAAAAATCAAGAAAAAAAAGAAATCAAAAAAAAATTCAAAAAAAAAAATCAATCAAAAAAAAAAAACGATCAAAAGAGAAAAAAAAAACAGACCAAGGATCCCAAGCAGGGGTGAACTACGTTTGGTCTGATTCCTTGAATAAGGATACGTAGGCAACCTACTTCGGTAGGCACGACCATCACAAGAGAAAAAAAAAGAGAAAAAAAAGAAAAAGAATAAAATTCCCCAGCAAAGGCTGCAGAAATAGCCAAATCAGCTGAATCAGCAGCAGCGGTCAAAAGCAAACAGGTAAGAAAGGTAAGGAAGGTAAGATTTCTTATTTTGCCTTCAGAAAATAAAAGAAAAATCTTTTTCAAAAGGGTTTTTTTCAAAAAAAAAAAAAAAAAAAAAAAAAACAAAAACAAAAAAAAAAAGGGAAGAAGAAAGAAAATTCTTTATCGTGTCCAGCGGGTTTCGGTCAGTTGGATACAGTTTTTGAAAAATTTGAAGAAAGTTTTTTATCGTATTCGATGACAGGTATTGATCGGTCGAGTACAGTTTTCGAAAATCTGAAGGTCCTCTTATTGTGTTTGGAAGAAAGGTATTTGACCAGCCAGACACAATTTTGAGATTGATCTCTTAACATATTTCCACGGCGGATAGAGACCGGTTGAAATATGGTTTTCGAAATACACAAAAATCTTCATACCGTATTTGACAACGGTTTCGGACCGTAAGAATACGACTTTTCGAAAGACATGAAAATCTTTTCTTCTTCAATTTGGTTGTTTGTTTCGGCTTAGGCCGAACTACGCTTGGCTCGATTCCTTTTATTAAGGGATACGTAGGCGACCTACATTAGTAGGTCCAGACCATCGAGCATTTAATTTGCAGATTTGCTTAAAAATTACGATAACCTGCTATAACTGACTAAAAATGTCTAGGATATGGAGGTTTGATAAATTGTTGCATTATAACTGCTACCAGATGCATATTTCTCCCTCGTTTTGAAATGAAACGAAATTGGAGAGTCTATTCTAATCAACGATGTTCGTCTACTCAGTAAGCTGCGGGTTACCCGTAGACTCCATCGTTGAGGGGCTCTGTAGACACCCCAATTTCGTACCTCAGATATATGACATGACAAAAATATCAAGAAGCTGTTAAAACATTAACAAATGTCAAGTTCTGAGGTCAAAATTGCAAAAGGACAAAGCGGGATGCACAAAGGACAAATTGCGAGGGGGGTCAAAGTGTCAAAAATGAGCAAAGTTTGAGGTTTAGGCACCACCTACCAAAGGTTTGGGTGTGGCGCCCAAACCTCCTATAGGTGGCGCCCAAACCTTTCTTCCCCAACACTATTCATCACTCCATTTGCCGTAAAATGCAAATCGTCCAACGCGGTGTACAACTCCCTGATGCACGGAGAGAAATCTCAAAATTCCTTCGATGTCCCGGCCTCCTCCTATAAATAGAGGTCGGCTCCTTCATTCAACACACACTGCGTAAAATTTCTCTGCGTCGTTGTTCTGTTGAAGAAATAAACACCGATAGATAAATTTCTAAAGCCTAGAAACCCTGCCAAACCTCCGCCAAACACAAATCCAACCGGTAGAAGTGTTCCTTAGCCCCCCAGCTAGGTATCCACCCTTTTTCCCGGTCCAAAAATCGTGGATAGAGCAGTTGCTCTGCCCGATTTAAAAGGCCAAAATAGCAAGATAGTAAGCGTTACTCCGCCAAAATTTAGCCTTTCCACCAAACAAACAAGAAATAAGCAGTTACCCGCCTCGATCCGAGGCCGAAAAGTAACTTTCGAGGCGATTCTGTTGCCCAAATTTACACAACACACAACTTCAACCGGACGGACCAAAAAAAGACTCTCTCTCCCGAGGGCAGGCGAGCACACCCCTACGCCGTTTGTAAGCTTTCATTGTTAAAGTCTTTTATTTCTATGTAATAGTATTATTTCCGGCCCAATGTAAATATATAAGGTTGTCGCCGGATTTTATTAGGAAATAGTACTAAATGTAGCCGTTATTATGGCAAAATATTTTTAGATAAATTTGCATTTATTTACTTTATTCATTCAGTAAAGTCTTTATTTGTAAATGTATTATTTCCGATCCGGTTCAATATCAAAAATATAGCGGTTATCTTTGCCGGATTTTATTAGGAAATAATACTAAAAAGAGCCGTTATAATGGCCAAATATTTTTAAATGTGTCTGTAATTATTGGAAAGAGACGGCTGCGAGTCCGTAAATAATGTGGCCACGAATGTATCTGTTTAATTTTCCCTTGTCAAAATAAGACCTTATTTATTTGCTAAGTAAATGTGACAATAAGCATACTTGACCAAAAACGTTCGAGACCGAAAGGGCGAGTTGGGTGCCTAGCACCTTCCCAACTCGTAACTTAGCCTCGAACCCGCTTTCTAAAATCTCTGGTTTTCTTTTCTGGTTTTCCTTTATTTTTGCCTTAAAATAAAGGTGGCGACTCTAAAAACATTTTGAATCCAGTGGGGCCTCGCAACATCTTTCTTTGCACTTTCACGTTCTCCCCTAAACGAGGGAGAATGGGAATGGAAAGGTGATGTATTTCTATGTCTTGGTATCCCCGAAATAATGGATAACTTGACGTAGAAAATCCAAGGCACTCATAGTGATCCAAAATAGGCCATAAGGCTATTTTCATAAAATTCATAGTGGGGGCGTCGCAATATTCTTTCTTGCACTTCTCTATTTTCCCTGAAAGATAAAGGGGAGAATGGGAATGGAAGAGTAATGCATTCCCATATCCTGGTTATCAACAAAATAAGGGATAACTTGACATGGAAAACCATAAGTTCCCATATTGGATACAAAATTCACTCAGGGCAACCGAGGCACATTCCAACGTGCTAATATAGACAGCACTCCTCTCGCACTTTGGATTTCGTCTTCCCCTAAACAAGGGAGGATGGAACGAGAGCAGTGGTGTCCCGCATCCGCACGTACGCGCACCCCTATCCAAGGGCGCGCGGGGCGCGGGAGCACATTTCCCGGGAACCTCACAGTGTTTTTAGTGAGTTTTGTGAGTTACAGGGTTTTTAGTGAAAATATGCAAAACACAAGGCATTTATATGTATATTCCAATAAGAGCCCAAGATGAAAAATGAAGAAGAAAAGAAGAAATCCCAAGCTGGAGACCTTGCGGTCGCAAGGTGTTTCAGACCTTGCCCTCGCAAGGTGGACAATAAGCTCAAGAATCAAAAGCCCGGAATGCTGGAGACCTTGCGGACGCAAGGTACCCCAGACCTTGCGACCGCAAGGTGGTCATAATGCGAGAAATTCATATTTTCACTGGAGATTCGATTGCAATACAACTCTATGGTATAAATAGGAACCGGTAGACAAAGCCTAGGATATAGAAAAACGGTTGGAAACACTTTTGTACAACTTTAGAGTATATTTTAGGTTGTATAACATATTTAGATTGTGTAATTACAAGTATTGAAGATCAAATCATGTCTCTATTCATCTCCATGTGCTGTTCATTGTCTATGATGAACTAAATCATAACTAATCTAGGAGGTGGGAGGTAACTTGTATCGAATTTATGTTTTAATTCATATTTATGTTCATTCAATTCTTGTTGATTGAGGTGTTTATCAATCCCTCTATTATTTTGCTTTGAACAAATGAATGTAATCGCAAATAATAAAGGCCTAGAGATGCGGATAACTGCATGACCAATGTGCATATGTCGTACACTGGCTCACCATCACAATAAATTGGACCTATCGACGCACGAGAGTGATAAGTTAGGACCAGGTTCATACATGATTTAGGTGACAGATAAATCATATGTTCTTGTACTTAGGATATAGAATGGATGAATGATGCGGGGATGGAGGCTGAACCAATAGTTCAACAGGCTATATCTATCTTTTGTGAACGAACCCAAGAAATTGAATGATAATTATTGTGAATTAAACATAGAGGAGATGCAAGTGAAACTCGAATCCTAGATTGCCATCTTCCATAAGATCTTCATAACTTGTAATTACTGCTAATTAGTTAAACACCTAAATAAATAATAGTAGATTAGAATAAAATAATTATAAAAACCCCTTAGATTAATAATTTGCTATCAATAAATTGCACTATTCGTGATCTCTTGTCTCTGTGGGTTCGACCCTTGCTTCCAATACTATTGTATAATAGTCTTGTCCACTTACAAGGAAAAAAATTTAAAATAAGACATCGATCAGGGCCAAAGGTAAGATAATTGGTAAAGGAACCTTGAATGATGATGGTCTTCCAAATCTCACCAATGTCTATCATGTGGAAGGGCTTAAGACCAACTTGATCAGTATAAGTAAATTATGTGATGATGACCTTCAGGTAAGGTTTGATAAAAATTCCTGTGAAGTTTTTGATCAAACTAAAAAGTGTCTTCTGACAGGTACTAGATCATCTTACAATTGTTATATGTTCAACAATGGCCAAACATGTCACAAAGTTAGTCTTGATATTACAGATCTTTGGCATAAAAAACTAGGACATATGAGTTTTCGTAAGCTCCGTGAGCTTGTGAAACATGATGTAGTGAAAGGATTGCCAAACTTGGATAAGAACTACACAAAGGTATGTGGACCATGTCAGAAAGGTAAGCAAATCAAGGCTTCTCACCTTCCCATATCTCAGTGTTCCACATCTAGGTGCCTTGAGATGATTCACACATATCTCATGGGTCCTATTGAAGTAGAAAGTCTAGGAAAGAAAAAGTACACCTTTGTTTGTGTTGATGATTTTTCTAGATACACATGGGTAATTTTCTTGAGAGAAAAATCTGAAACTTTTGAGGCTTTTAAAATTTGGTACACCCGTGTTATGAACCTGTATGATCTAAAGCTTATTAGAATTAGATCAGATCATGGCACGGAATATGAAAATTCCTCCTTTTCTAGCTATTGTGCCTCAAATGGCATATCCCATGAATTTTCTGCTCCCAAAACTCCACAACAAAATGGATTGACGGAAAGAAAGGATATGACACTTTAAGAGATGGCTAGAGTCATGTTGAGCTCTAAAAATTTGGCAAAAAAGGTTTTGGGCTGAAGCTTTGAACACAGCCTGTCATATTGGAAATAGGGTCTTCTTGAGACCAGGTAGCACCATGACACCTTATGAAATCTTGCTAGGAAAGAAACCAACATTAAAATACTTTCATGTTTTTAGGTGTGTGTGTTATCTTCTCAATGATAGAGATCATCTTTCTAAATTTGATTCTAAAAGTGACAAGTGTGTTTTCATGGGCTACTCCACTAATAGTCGTGCATACAGAGTCTTTAATCTTAGGACTAAAACTATCATGGAGTCTATGGATATTGTCTTTGATGATCTAACGGATCTTGGCCACAAAACCATTGAGGATGATGTTTCAGGAATTCTTGATTTTGGAGATTACAGTTCAGAACTTGCATCTGAACCCAGTGAACATGTAGCTGATCAGACAGAACCTGCATATCCAGGAAGTTCAGTGGATGTGATTCTGAATGTGACTCCGAATGTAGTTCCGAATGTAGCTACATCAGAAGCCACATTGGACAGAAACTTGGCAGATGCTGAAACATGTTCAGAACAAGCAAAGACTCAGTCCAGTTTGACTGATCATGGGCATGATATTCCTAGCAAAATTCAGAAAGTGCATCCCTCTTCACAAATCATAGGTAATGTACACGATGAGGTGTCGACAAGAAGAAAAGGTAAGGTAGACTATAGAAAACTTGCTTGCTTGTCTACTTTAGAATATGAAGAAATCAATGCCTCTTGTTTTGTGTCCACCATTGAACCTAAAAATGTGCATGAAGCTCTAAAAGATGAGTGTTGGATAAATGCCATGCAAGAAGAACTTGATCAATTTGCTAAAAATTATGTTTGGTATCTTGTTCCTAGACCCACTTCTGTGAATGTTATTGGAACAAAATGGATTTTCAAAAACAAATCAAATGAAGTGGGAGAAATAATAAGAAACAAAGCAAGACTTGTGGCTCAAGGGTATACACAGGTTGAGGGAGTGGATTTTGATGAAACCTTTGCTCCTATTGTCCGCATTGAGTCCATACGTCTGCTTTTTACCATTGCATGCTTTCTTGATATTACTCTTCAACAAATGGACGTGAAGAGTGCTTTTTTTAATGGTATTCTTGAAGAAGAAGTTTTTGTGGAACAACCAAAAGGTTTTGAGGATCCCCATAAACCCAATCATGTTTTTAAGTTAAAAAAGGCCTTGCATGGTCTCAAACAAGCTCCTAGAGCTTGGTATGTGAGACTTACAGACCATCTTTTGAAAAGTGAGTTTAAAATGGGAGAGGTGGACAAAACTCTTTTTATTAAAAAACAAGATAAACACATTTTGATAACACAAATTTATGTTGATGACATTGTGTTTGGATCCACCTCCAAGTCCTTGGAAAAAGAATTTGTGAATTGCATGACTTCCACTTTTGAGATGAGTATGGTAGAGGAATTGACTTTTTTCTTAGGAATTCAGATAAAACAGTTGCATGAAGGGATGTTCATATCTCAAGCCAAGTATGCACTTAACTTGGTGAAGAAATTCAATCTTGAGAATGGAAAACAGAAGAAAACCCCTATGGGTACATCCAATAAACTTTGCAAAGATGAAAAATCTGAAAGTGTTAACCATACATTGTATAGGAGCATGATAGGAAGTCTGCTGTATTTGACTGCCACCCGTCAAGACATCATGTATAGTGTGTGCTTGTGTGCTAGGTATCAAGAAAACCCTAAAGTCTCTCATTTGAAAGCTGTTAAAAGAATAATTAGGTATGTTGGTGAGATTTGTGCTATGAGTTTGTGGTACACAAAACACACTAATACCAATCTTGTTGGTTTTAGTGATGCTGATTGGGCTGGTAGTGTTGATGACATGAGAAGTACTTAAGGTGGATGTTTTTATTCGGGAAACAACTTGATCTCTTGGTTTAGTAAAAAACAAAATTGTGTTGCCATCTCAACAGCTGAATCTGAATACATTGCTGCTGGTAGTGGGTGTACACAACTTTTATGGATGAACCAAATGATCAAGGATTATGGCTTACACAACAATCTATTAACCATGTATTGTGACAACACTAGTGCCATAAGTATAGCAAAAAATCATGTTCAACACTCTAGAACTAAGCACATTAATATAAGACACCATTTTTTAGAGACTTGGTTGAACAAGGTATTATTTGCATTGAACATGTGGGAACTGAAAATCAATTGGCTGATATTTTCACTAAGAGTCTAGATTTTGAGAGATTTATAAATCTTAAGAAATCTCTCGATATGTGTGCCATGTGACCCTTCACTTATACCAAAATTTTTTTTAGGCATCTTGCATTGAGTTTTTTGGGGGGCACACTAGTTTCATCTTTTATGTTTAAGTACCCTTGTTTGCTGTTCTGGATTTTCATTCTAAATCTGTTGTGATTTTATTGTTATGATTCTCCTCACTTTCTCCCAAAAATGATATATCAATTAAAAAATCTTAAGTCCACAACCTTTTGAAATTTAGGGATGTAGCAATTTATCTTGGTACTATGGAACTTAGGTTTATGGGTTGATATTGAGAAAATTGACTCCCCTTAATATAAAAAGTGTGAAAGCTACCTAACGGAAAAGAGCTACCTATGAACAAGGTTGTGGCACCTTTTTTTGGGGACTATGAATCCTCGGATTTCATGGGTTGATCAAAAAGTAAAGTGGCTTCTCTTGGTAAATAGTGTGAAAGGTTCCTAGTGGCATGTTGTGAATATGCTTGAAATAAAGTAAAGCTATTCTCATAGGGAAATAAAGTACCTATGGTTTTTGTGGGAGTTAAGTGTTGATTTGGTGAACAAAAGATGAGAAAGTATACATAAAATCACAATTTTGACGAATGTATCTTCCAATGCAGCTACATTGGGAACTACATTCAGATGATCTAGACATTTATCACATGTGTGTGACTGCATTGGCTTTATGATCTTGGAATTTGATAGGCATAATTTCTAGGTCATAATATGTTTTTGATCATATCAGCCCATTGATCTTTTTGTCCTATCTCATATAAAGTGCAATCTAATATACCAATGTACTCCATGTTGAAATTTATGTGGTTGTCTGATATGTGTAGTGTCCATGAGCTCTTGATCCAGATTATGCTATCTGATTGTCAGTTTAGTGGTATGACAATTTTGGTTAGTTAAGTGATGTGTTTGTTCAAAATCCTTGATAATTTTAAAATTCAAAGATTCAAAACTAAGATTGGTTGTTATTCCCTCACTCTTAACTCTCCACCTATTTCTCTTGACAAAATCAGATCTTCTATCTCTCTTAAATGTGCTTTGGTCAATATTTGATTTATCATCAAATTCAAAATCTGGTTAGTTATGTTATCATAGTCCCCTCCTATTCCCTAATCTTTTGTGACTAACGGCTAATTGCAATTAGTGGCAGCTATTAGTGTGTTTTTTAGGTGGCTGGACCTTAATACTTTCTGAAACATCTCTTGCTCTTCAATTCCATAAAGGTGTGCTGCCGAAGCTTGCCCACTCCAAAATCCTTCTTCATCATTTTCTCTCTGATTCTTTCAACAATAATCCCATGGCTTCGTCATCAAGCACTGCTTCTGAGAGTTTTGAGCAGAACCCCTCCATTAATGTAGCTTCCAATGAAGCTACATCGATGCCAATCTCATCCCCTGAAAACCCCGAATCTGCAATTGTTGTAGCCCAGCCTCTTTCGAAACCCATAACTGTCATATTACCAGGAGAGAAGGGCAATGCTATCGATGTGGATAATCTCGTTGACCTGTCTGGGTTGCCCCAAATTGGGAACCCTAGCACACTACGGTCAAAACGACTGAGAGGTATCCCAATTAATTACGAGAATCCGAGTAAGGAAGAGATTGCTAGAGCCAAGAAACACAAAGTGTCTCCTGGAAAATTTGAAGAACCCTTGCCCATAGACAGTGATTCTGATGACGAGGATTTTGAAGTTGCAACAGAGACTGCTCCAGCTGCTCCCAAAACTGTCTCATTAACCTCTGTTCCTGCTATAGACGATGTGGTCGATGAGGATTACCCGATACCTTCACCTCGGGTTGTCTTCCAGACCGACTCACCAACAAATGTCAAGGGTCTTCCGATGATAGTTCTGGTTCACCTTTGGCCTCCAATGTCGACATTAGTTTTTCTGATGAACAACGTACCCTGGCTGATTTCTTGGTACAAATGAAGACTGCATCTTCTCAACGGTCTCCCCAAGCTTCACCACCTCCGGCTACAAATTTAGCTCAGACATCAAGCTCTTCTGAGTTTGATGATAGTTCAGACAAGGATTTTGTTAGTAAGGAAGCAACCCCTGCTGAAAGTGATGAGAGTGAAGAGGCTCCCATTCGTTTTACAAGAAGTAGAGCTTCAACTGCCAATGTAGCTACCAATGTAGCTACATCCAAAGCTACAATGGTTTCTGCATCCCCTTCTGCTGTTGTTGGTAAACCTTTCTCTGCACGATTTCTTTCCAAAGCAGTTTCCATTAGGTATAATACATCTAGAAAAATTGTTGATGAAAGAATTATTCCATCTGCTGAATTGACAGAGCAAAATTTGAATCAATTTTTCATGGATAGAGGACTGTTAGGCACTCTCTCTTCTGGCTCACCATATTTTAGAGATCTCATTTATGAATTTTATGCAAACATTGAAAAGAAAATTTCTGCTGTGTCTGATCCCAAATTTGAAAAAGTTTTTGTTCGTGGCAAATGGTATCAGTTTTCTTCCTCCCTCATTAATAAGTTGTTTAACACTCCTGAAATTGGCTCCTTTTCAATGACATCTGACCTGCATACTTGTGCACTTGAACTCACTGGGGGTATTGTGCATAGATGACCTGGGAAAGGGTCAAATATAAGCACCTCACAATTGCCTTCACTGTATGCCCTTATGCACAAAATCTGTTGTGCAAATTGGGCCCCTACAACAAACTCCAACACCTTAACAGAAGAGCATGCCAAAGTTTTGTATCAGATTGGAACTGGAAAACGTTTTTATTTTGGGGATTTTGCCTTCAGAAAAATCATTTCCCTTGCTGAATCTGAGGGCGATAAAAGATCCCTCATCTTTCCTTCTCTGATTTACAAAGTCCTAGTATATCAAGGTTTCTCTCCAGCTACTGGTACCAGACTTACTCCTATCCTCGAACCCCTTCATATCTCTATCAAACTCCTAAAAGGGGACATGATTCTCAATCTGCCCTTAGCTTATCCTTATCCCCCTGTCTCTTCAGATCCCTCACCTTCTGCTCCTGGTCCATCAACATCTCAACCTTCTGCCCATGCTATTCCCAATGTTACAGGCAATGCAGCTGCATCAGCTGCTTCATCACAGCCTATTTCAGCTGATCCTTCTGCTCCTATCTTTGTTGCCTTCATAACTGCTCAGCTGGCCATGGTTAATTCACAATTAGCCATCCTGTCTTCTCAAACTTCTCTCCTACAATCCTTGGCTGCACAGTATTCCTCCTGGCTTGCCTTACATTCTGGCCAAATAGGGGGTGATGTTCCAAGTGTTCCTATTCCAAGTGATCCTGCTACTGCTGCTAATGTTCCTGAGGTTGCTGCTCATGATGTTTCTGAACCTGCTGCTGTGGAAGAAGTTGCTGAAGAATAATGCTGAAGTTTATGAACCTGGTTGTTGTAATCAAAAAACAATATTTTCTATTTTCTCTTGGTCTGTAATAAGTTTCTTAACTGCTTGGTTGGTTGTTTAGCCTTCTTAACTGCTTGGTGGGATTCTTAGCTGCTTATGGATATTTCATACATATTTGATTGCCCAACATTATTTCTGTATGATACATATGTTCAGGGGGTGTTTCTTTCTAACAAATGCATGTTGAAGTTTGTGTTGATAATAGCAACACTTGTCAAAATATTTGACCAGAAATGCTCAATAAAGTGGGTGATTGTAAGGGTAAAATAGGTCATACCTATTTTAGCTCTTGTGTTCCCCTTTCATGGTAAAATTCATATTAGACAACTTTTTGGCATTTTTGGTATCTATATCTTTAATTAGATTTTTGTTTTCCTTGGTCCTTAAGTTTAGGCATTATATTTGGAAACAAAATCTTGTTATAAATCCTCCTTCAAACCGGGTATCTAGTCTTCTTCATGATATGGTAATAAAATCTAGGGATATGGTAAGAAGATTTTATTCCCTTCCTCTAATCCTTGTTCTTGTTGGAGTCGGATTGTTTCATGTGTGTAGGAGAGCTCGACATTATATAAAGAGGAGGCTTGGACACGACAGTGGTTCAAAGATTAGGAGAGAAAACCGAAGGCAGAAGCTGTGTGTTGAAACTTTGAAGATCCAGAAGCTGTCTTTCTTTCCAGATGTGAAGCAGTTTTGAGTGTAGCTTCTGATGTTATAACATTGGAAGCTACATTGAGTTCTGGATTTCTTTTTGTCTTCCTGTTAGGTTTTAGGAAGTTGTTTTGTTTCTTCCCACGTTTATTATACTTGTTTTTATGTGGGGTTTGTGCTCTCCAAGACGTGTTGTCTTGTGAGAGTGTTTTGTTTGGTGATTTCACAATACTTTTGTAAAACAATTAATCCTTTTAGTGAAATCTTTTTGGCCATGAGGCTAGGTCTACAAGTATAGTCTTGTAGATAGTTTTGGTTAACTTTTGAGTTCTGTTTTTTTGTCTTATTAATTCATCTTTCGCTGTTTTGATTGTTTTGACCATTGTGACTTCCATTGTAGTTACATCAGAAGCTACATTGGAAACTATCTTGAGAATTCTAGCTATTGTGTTCTTTCAAAATCAAAATCAATATGAGATATAATTTATTTCTAAAATCAGTATAAATTATAGGAAATCGGTTCACAATCACATTTGTAAAAACAAAGAACAATAGTCTCCAAAATGTCGCCCTTATTCATGTTAGTGAAATAGATTAATCCACACAAGCTGTAATGGGCAATGGAAATCTGATTAGTACAAGTTTACTATGATATATTTTTATTTAAGCGGTTCTCCTTAATTTAAGATATTATATATTTTTTCTTCATTTTACTTATTATTTATGTATAGTTCAGTTGAAAAATATATCTTACGTGCGTTTAGCGCCATGTACAAAAACTAGTTTATAATAAAATAAGAAGTGAGCCAAACCATTAACGATTTTTATTGGGAAAATTGCTTGCAGTCCCTTTTTTCTAACTTTTTAACCGCTATAATCCCCAGTTTTTTAACCGTTAAATTTCACTTTTGAAATATTGTTCTTAAAATGTCTAGACCGTCTCATTCTACTACTCTGACCAACCTTTATTCCACACCTCCAACCAACATTTCTTCCTAAATTGTTCGAAATACGCAATTGTTGCGTCAACGAAATAAAGATCGACCTGTCTGGTCAGGTCGCCTGGCCGGGGCCATCGTCCCATCATAGTAGGGGTTCGAGGGCGACACCCTTGAAAGGTAAATAATTTTATAGTTTGTAAAGTACGATACTGAATGAATCTGGGCTGGTTGACGGATAAAGAAAAAAACTTACCATGGAGGAGGATGAGGAATAAGGTGGAAGGGGTGTAGTCGAAACCAGTTTGCATTACGATGCATCAAATTTCAATCAGGATGCATCAATTTGGATTTACGATGCATTAATTTTAGAGTCCCGATGCATCGCTGTGAAGTGGAAGATTTTAGATTTTTGATTATGTGCATCAGATTCATGATTTGTGCCTCACGATGCACATAATCATTCATCAAAATCATGATCGCAATATAATTTCATGCATTGCGATGCACAAATTGATGTAACGCGATGCAATGAGTAAATGATCCATAGCGCGCCTTCAATTTATTAAGGGTATCGTAGTCATTTTACTCATAAAAGTGTATTTTTCCGATTTAAAAAAATATAAATGCTATAAAGATTGAAAATTGGTGGACTGACCAAAAAATCCCAATTTTTTATTGGTTGTTTGGTGACATGAACACAAGAATACTATCCTAAATGAAAAAGAAAACTGCGCGTTGACGAGGAGGGGTAAATTTGTCTAAAAATTTAAATTATTCCATATAAGTAAATCAGGAAGTGGAAATAGCCGATTATGTAGCAATTAAACGCCGTAATTTCATCTCAAAACAGCAAAAATCTAGGGTTTCAAATTACCGTATCAGCTCGGTCAAAAACCCCTCAAAACCCCAAGGTACGATCTTTTTTACATTCGCAAGTATTTCAACTATCCGGTCGATGCTTCAATTCCATTGAATTTAATTCTGGTAAATGACACTGATTTTTTAAAAAATTTTCATTTAATCACTATACTGAAATTTTGTAATTCGTATGATTTGTTCGAATTTCATTTTTATTTGTTCGTCTTCGTCGTTGTTCAAGCTGATTACATCTTAATTTATTGTTGCATGTAGTTAGGGAAATTCCCTGGTGGTAGTGTTTTTATAGCATATTTTTATTTGTTTGCCGAAAATGGTATTATCGTGCATGCCATTCCATTGGTTGTTTGGGCCAAAATATAAATAGTTAGTAGATTCCTCTTAGTGGAATATATTGGCTAGACAGCCTAGACTTAAGCTGTCAGTTTCTGGCTTTTATAGATAGCTGATCACAGTTATGGTTACACAAAATGTTTCGAATCAATTTGATTTACTTCTTTTAGTTATACGGTTAATCGAGGCACTATAAGGGCACCGATCGGTTGCAATTGTGAAATTGTGTTATGTGCAGCATATACCAAAGCAAAAACCAAATTGAGAATAAAACACAGCTATTTAGAGGAAAGATAGGCATTAATTGACCAGTGGCTACATTCTTAGAGACACAAGGATTACATACTGTGATTGCATTGCTTGAACTTATCAACTTGGAGAATTTAGCTATAGGACTGACCTACCATGGATAAATTCAATTGTCGTATAAAGGATGATCTCGAAACGCAAATTTATAAGTTTATCCCTCCTGTCAATATTATAATTTTTTATGCATTAGTAGCTGAATTATTGTCTAAGCACTTTCATTAGTACTGAGCCTGTATTTGCTCCACATCTTCCGGCCCATGTTTACTATGTAATTCCTGAAAAGTTAAAAAAAGTCTTGCAAGAAAAATAAGTCTATTTGGCGGTAAATGAATGATGCATGCATGGTAAAAGTAATTATTAAACTCAACTCAACTTAGTCTTTTTCCCATTTACTTGGGGTCGGCTACTTGAATCCTTTTCCACCTTTTGATTCAGTCAAAAGCAAGGTTATCACACACACCACACTCATTCATATATTTCTTTACTACGGATGTCCATGTTAATTTGGTGTTCCCCTTACACTCGCACTTCCTAACTAGTGCTTCAATTGGTCTACTTTGTATGTGTCCAAACCATCTAAAGCGGTTTTCCTCACAAATGTGTTTATTACGAATTCTATCTTTCCTATTTTTTCCACTTATCCATGTTAACATTCGCATTTCAGCTACACTCATTTTTAACATGTTTTTTCCAACATTCGGTTCCATAAAGTACCGTGGGTGTAATGGTTGTTCAATAAAAAACTTTCCTTTCAACTTAACAGGTATATGTCGATCGCTTAGCACTCCAGATGCACTTCTACATTCACTGATCTGATGACTAACATCATGTCTTACCTTCCCTTAT
This sequence comes from Codonopsis lanceolata, assembly GCA_013146195.2. Lineage (NCBI taxonomy): Eukaryota > Viridiplantae > Streptophyta > Magnoliopsida > Asterales > Campanulaceae > Codonopsis > Codonopsis lanceolata. The sequence continues at coordinate 78,808,482 of CM028380.1, read as the reverse complement.
GATTGATAATTGATCCTAGATGTCAGAATTGTTCTTTTTGTGGTTTTATTGACCATCTAGCCTAACTTTATTTCCATGATTACTTCTTTTACGGCTAAATTTGCATTCCATGTATTTCGTTTTACCCATACTTATTTTAGAGTCTTTGTTTTCTAAAGTTTCTCTTCTCTTTTCTAGCTTATCATTCACCCCATTCTTTGTATCATATATCAAAAAAATGTCATCAACAAACAATATGCACCATCACAATGGTATATCATCTTGTATATGTTTAAATTAATCCATCCATCATGGCATTGCCAAGGCAAAAACGTTGGGAGATCGATCCTGGTGTAATCCGCTTCCATTGTTGACGTACCTGGCGTAATACCAAATAGATTCTTTGTATATTGTTGTTCTGTCTCAATCCATTCTTAACTTCCCTCTCCCAAAGTTTCATCGTGTAACTCATTAAATTAAAACCCCCGTAATTTGTACAATTTTGAATAACCCCTTTATGTTTGTATAGTGTTACTATAATACTTTTCCTCTACTCATCAGGCATAAATCCTTTGACATTGTGATTCTATTAAGTAACTCTTCTAGCCAAGATAGTCTTACGTCACCTAGGCACTTTCATACCTCAATAAGGACTGCATCCGTTCCTAAAGCCTTCCCGGTCTTCATCTTTCATAAAGCAACCTTCACTTCACTATCACTAATTCCACGAAGGAAGCTAATATCTCTACTTCTACTTATATATATATATATATATATATATATAAATCTCTACTTCTACCACCTGTACTATACTCGTCTATAGCTACGTTCTATACGTGTTTCTTATTTAATGATATTTCAAAATATTCTTTCCATCTTTGATTAATTTCTTCATCCTTGATTAGGACCCATGATTATTCATTCTTAATACATTTTACTTCATTGAAATCCCTAGTCTTTCTCTCCCTTATTTTAGAAGTTTGTATATTCTTCTCTCCATCTCTTGTATTCAATTTATTGTAAAAGTGATCGCATTGGCTTCTCACTCGGATTTCCTAACCTTCTTATTAGCGAATTTGTATCGATCCAAAATTTCTAGATTACTAGACTTACGTTACAATTTATAAGACTCATTTTTGTCGAACCACTTTTTGGACTTACTCATTTCTCCTTTCTTTATCCAAGAGTCTTTTACCTTTTGATTTCCCTAACACCTCCTTTGATATTCTTTTAAAACAATCGCACATTTAATCTTTCATCTTTTAAATTTTACCATTTACTTATCGGGTTTCAAGTATCATTTCAATGCTGTTGATTGTTTTTAGGGTAATATCTAGCATAGTAATTCTATGCTGTTAGGCTCTCTCATGGAATGACTTTACAAGTTAAACGATCGCTCTTATTTATCCACTTATAAAAATTATCAAGCGTTCCTCCCTCTTCTTAAAACACATGTTATCTATAATTAAGACCTAAGCTATAAAAAAAAAATCTAATATAGCTATTTTGTCGTTATTCCATGCATCCCTTCATACCCAACAATCCACATGGCCATTTAAATCCTCCCTATAAATGGTTTCTCGCTCTTGGGTAACCCTTGCACTACATCTAAATCTTGCCAAAATTGATCTTTAGCCCTTTGGTCTAGTTCTACTAGCAGTGCACAAGCACTAATTAAGTTAATTATTTGTTTCCCTATTACCAATTTTAGAAGTATTAATCTTTCTTGTTTTTTGGTTACCAACACAACATCTTCTTCTAGGTTTTCATTATTTACAACTATGCGAACCCCATTTCTATGTCTATCTCTTCCAGTAAGGAGAACTTAAAACTTGTGTTTTCTCCCCTACCCATTTTGTTACTTGTAGACATACTATATTAATATTTCTTCTAATCATAGTATAAAATAACTCCATCCCTTTCCCAGTCATGGTTCTAATGTTCCAAGTTGTTTCTCTAGTAACACCCATTAGTTTCTCATCCCACCCTTGTTGATTTTTTACCACACCTAGACGGCTACTTGGTGTCTTTAGCTTGTTTGGTACACTTTGAGGCCAGTATAACGAACACCCTTCCAGAATATCAGTATACTTGGGCGTAAATGTGACGCCTCTTGCTCATCTGCAACACCCCAAGGCAGGTACAACGGGCCACATACGGGTGACTTCCTAGCATTTGATGTAGTAGTTTTACGTTGGCTATCACGCTACCTAACCCAACCCTCCTTCTTTTACCCGAGCTTAACTGTGTAGGGATATATGGCTCTAAACTTGATACATGCAGAGTTGATAAAAGTAAATTGTTGTAAGTTAAAATTATAGAATAGTGTTATCAAAAGTTTCCCTACTGACGTTTTAGTACCAATCATGTTCAAACCAAGTATTTCAACTTCATTATATGTCTTTGGCCCTGTATCCTTTGATTTTGTTGTTGTTTCTTCATTTTCTTCATTTTTGATCTTTGTGCATGTAGGTCTATTACACAATACTTTTTATAATTGGAAATCATGCTACACGGTTTTGGGTTTTCTTGTTTGATTGTCTGCTTGATTGCTGTTTATCATTCTGAATTGATGTGGTTTGTGCCTTTGTGGTGCCTGGCCTTTTATTATTGGACATCTCGCCATTACTCAGAAATGGATGGAATAACTTTTTGATTTTTAGCAACTTCAAAGAGGTTGGCAAAGTAATTGAATTCGTTATGCATGCACTTGTCTTGTTTTTGTGACCCCAGTTTAAACTAGTTTGTCCTGATCTAAAGTAGGTGTAGGATGTTTGTAGGAGCTATATAAATCTAGCTGTGATTTTATTGTGCTGAAAAGAAATACATGATGTATGGAGTTATCATGCTAGCTATTTTTCCTCTTTCTTTATCATTCATATTCTTTATGGTACAAGACATGTGAAATTCAAATACGAGGGATGATAAGGTAATGTGAAAAGTAGGGCAGCTGGTGTTTATTTTGGGGGTGATTTACTTGATTCTACTGTGAAATCAAGTATAAAGAGGATGTACAAAGAAAAACGTATAGTTTTGATGACTCTCTCTCTCTCCCCCTTCTCCCTATTCCATACTCTGTGTGTGTGGGGAGGGAAGGGGTTCTGTATAAATCCCTTCTCTACTCAGCCAGGTCTTAACTCGAGTTTAGAGGTTGTCTTGGCCACTTGTTGGTCAATTCTGGGTGGGTTTGTATGGTTTATTGCCTTGGTATTTCTTTTATCTTTATGATGAGGCCTGAGGATGTTGAATAGAATCCCTTTCCCACCACCATGTGCATCCAGTTATGTCTAGTTCTACTTGATGAGAGCTGAAGGAATGTCTTAACAAGCTGTGACTTTTAAGTTTTATATACACCCTTAATAGTTAATTCTTCTAGAAGAGTCCCTTCTGAAATTAATTGACTAAATTAATTTGTTTCTTTCTTACTTGTCAAAAAAATTAAAATTGTTTATAGATATATACCCCTGTATGGTGAGCTTGTAATTCAGAAAAGGATATTATGGAAAACTGGTTTATTCCTTGAAATATTTGAATTTCGAAGGTGAAGTGGTGAACTTTTTTTAGTGGAACAGAGCGTGTTATGTTGGTTTTCCTAAAGTAAGGATCAATGATTATGGTCCTTCTGTCATCTATGCGATTCCTGGCCTCTTCTATAGTGGACTTGATTGCATACAACATACTCCCTCTGTTGCGGGCATCGAGTCCCGTATTCTATTTTGGAATGTTTCACATAAAGAGTCCACTTTCAATAATTATGCTTACAATTTCCATAACCTTTCATATTTACCCCCCTTGTGTTGTAAGCATATTGGTTGTGGTTAAGTATTTTTGTAATTATGATCAACTCCAATGACATTAACATATGTCTTAATTATTAGACTTTTCCCATCTGCTGAATGTTAGAAATAGCAGCTTCCCTTGGAAGTTGCTGTGGAAGTCCAAAGCTCCCAGTTGTGTAGGTTTCTTTGCTTGAGAGGCTTGTCATGGAGCCATCTTAACCAAAGACAACTTGCGGGCTCGTCGCAAGATCTACGTTAATTGGTGTTATATGTGCAAAAGGAGCGATGAAAGTGTGGACCATTTACTTATTCACTTCCCCGTGGCGACGGAATTAGGGAATTGGTTTTTTGGTCTGTTTGGAGTCGCCTGGGCATGCCCGGATCAGTTTTGGATTTATTTTTGAGCAGGTCCCTATATAGAAGGAGCAGGAGAAATTCCCTTTGGGAGGTTGTCCTGTTGGTGGTTTGTTGGATCATTTGGAAACAAGAGGGCTTTTGATAACGAGGAAGGGACTGTAGAGAAGCTTAAAGATATTTGCTTGCGCACTATTTCTTCTTGGTGTCCCGAGTTAGTGGATCTACCCCAGACTCCTACTCCCTCTCTAGAAGAAATAGTGAATTCATTCCATCTCGAGTAGATCGAGATCTCTTGTAATTGCTCTATATTGTACATAGGCTGCGTCACCTATTTTGACGCTCTTTGTATATAATACTTTTACTTATAAAAAAAAATTATTAGACTTTTCAAACGTGGACTTTTTGGATGGAACAGAGGTAGTAATTCTTATCTAAGAAGCAAGCAGAGCAAGAAGATTTATGCTACTGCTTGCTTAGTATGAGAACATTACATATGAAAAGTTAAGAACATCGAAGGGATTAAATTGTAAAATGAAATATTTTTTAATTTATTTTTTGCCATGGATTTTTAAATTTGGCTACTAGTTTGTGTAAAAGGGGAGATAATCTAGAAAGATTGTGCTCCAACAGCTCATTGCTCGGGACATTCAGTTTCTCTAGGCTAATCGGCTACTTGTTTGGAGCTGAGAACATGGAATAGGCAGTCAGAGTAAAGCTGCGGGAGTGATGTGGCTTGCGATCCTCTTTGCATGATACCTTGAAGGGTGGATAGAACCTTGATCAGGGAGTTTGTGTCAGCCTCTATTGGAAAATGTTGCCCTTAGGTTAGGCCGAGATAGAAGCATGTGCAAGAAATTAAGTGTATCTTTAAGATGGAGTATATTTATTTATTTCTTTAGGCTGAGGTTGTGATTTTTGAGTCCCAGTTTTATGGGTTAACTTCACCATTGGTCCCTGTACTTTTCAAAAGACCACTAGCAGTCTATGTACAAAGCAAATGCACGCCATTGTCCAAAGTAGGCGAATTTTGCACATCGGTAGTCCCTCCGTTAGATGTCGTTAAAGGCTACTCTGTTAATTGATCACGTGCTCAGCACATGATCATTTTTTAAGGGCAAACATGTCTTTTCCACCTTCTCCTTCGGCCTTCTTCAACCTCACCCCCCCTCCCCGGATCTTCATCTCCCAGATCCGACAAGTCTCCACAGCCCAGCCGAGCTCTTTCTCCCAGCTTCAACCCAGATCTGACTGGGAAAGTAGATCAGAGCAAGGACTGCTCCTAGCTCCCTCGCCCCCAACGACCTCCCTCCTGCTCCATCCCCGCCTCCTGCTCCAATCCAGATCTGCCATCAGCCGCCGCCCTTGCTTTCGAATGTAGCAGCCCTTCACTCCGATTTCTCTCCCTGCTTCAGTCCGAATACAATCTCTGTCACCCACCTCAGTTACGGCCACCTCCATCTCTGGACAGAGCCTTTCAAACTCCAGCCCTGCCATCTCCGGCCAGAGATCTCTTCCTCATCGCCACCTCAGTAGCTTGCTCCAGCATCGACTCCATTTCCATCCAAACCCCTGACGGCTCTTTCTCAGCTTTCACCTTCGTCTCAGACATCAATTCCGGCCACTTCATCTCTAGCCTCCATCTCTCATGCTGCCACAACAAATTCGCGACTGGGCTTGAGAGCAATTCCCCTTTGTTCTCAATTTCACGTGGGCGTGGTGATGTAGGAGCTCATTGGGAACATAAATCGAGGAAGGGAGTCCGCATATTGTTGATGTGGTGGTGGGTTGTTTATTGTGGTGGTAGTTTGTGGCGGTGGTTACTGTGGAAGTGGTGGATTGGATTCTGTAGATTTGAATTGATGACTGCATTGAAGGCATTTTTTCTAGTCTCAACAAGTCTGGGGGGCGAGGTTGAAGAAGGCTGAAGGAGGAGAAGGTGGAAAATATAGGTTTGCCCTTAAAAAGTGATCATGTGCTCAGCACATGATCAATTAACGGAGTAGCCTTTAACGGCATCCAATGGAGGGACTACTGATGAGCAAAATTCGCCTACTTTGGTCGGTGACGTGCATTTGCTTTGTACTGGGACTGCTAGTGGATTTTTGTAAAGTACAGGGACCAATGGTGAAGTTAACCCCAGTTTTATTGTATGAAATGGGGGAAAAACAACAACGAAGTACAATAAGCGTCGCATCATATTCTGGACAAATCACTTAATTGATCAGAATTTAGAGTACACTACGTTACTGCTGCTGATAAATTTGGTTGGTTTACACACTGTTAAAGTTGCAAATATTCATTTGCATGCATGGAGAAGTTTGCAAACAACTGATCAAAGTTCTGCCTTGCTTTGTTATACTGGTATTTTTTAAAAAAACAGATGCATAATCATTTTCAGTCAGCGGCCTCTGTTTTGGAATTTAGAGAATTCTATACTACTTACTGGATGAGTTCTTTTTTGGCTCTTTAGGTATTACTGGTTAGGTGGTGGCCAAGAGAGAATCATGGAAATTTAGGGTTTGAAACTTGATCAGTTAATGAATAGGATTACGATCAAGGAGTAAATAATGCAAAAGCAGATCTCTTCCAAGTGAACAGAACTGAACAGAATTCACAAGTCACCCAATAGCTTTCCAACCTTGACATAAAAGGAATGATATTACATATTGGAATAATGGCCAGGACACCTGTATTCAGCATGAAATGATGCAACACTCTTTAATCTGATATTCCTTCCCTGCTTGTATATGCTTATAACCGCCACCAAATACATGTCAGATATGAAACTGCAAATTTACAAAGCTGTTATTGGAAAAAGCATTTTGTTCAGTTTCTCTCCTCTGGTGTTCCACCTTTTCATGTTTGCTTGATTTTTCTAAGCATTAGTATTAGTATTTGCATTTCATCTCCCTCACTTGATACTTCATTGAACAGTTTTTTTGTAATTGCAAGCAGTGATTGGATATCTATGTTTTTTGTGGAAAGGCAATAGATTTCGTGTTAACTCCTGAAGATGAACCAAACTAACCAAGAAAATAGCTCTGATGCCTCACTCCTCCTCCCAATCAAGCGAAAACGCGGCCGGCCACGAAAGGACCGAAGTCTTAATCGTGCAGAAGCTGCTCCAGTGCCTCCTGGTTTTGAAGTGGTGAATGGAACTCTACCCTCCCAGGTAGATCCAGTTAACAATGCAAATGATAGCATAATTGGGCAGACAGTTACAGGGGTTGTCGAGGCGGTATTTGATGCTGGTTATTTGCTTGCTGTTAAGATTGGTAATTCAAATACCTGTCTAAGGGGTGTTGTTTTCAAGCCTGGACATTATGCTCCTGTGACAGCAGAAAATGATGTCGCGCCACACGTTCAAATGATTAGAAGGCATGAGACCCATCTGTCGACAGAAAACAAATCTCGGGTTCGCGGCCGTAAGCCACGACCACGATCTAGAGAAAAGGATATGCAGCTTGTCAGTTACCTTGGGAATGGGGCCCCACCTTCGTTGCAAGGGAAATATGTTCCAGCCCCCTCTGTCCCTCCCGTGGGAGCTAGGGGCACTGTTGTTCCTGTTATACTCCAACCAGTGAATATAGGGAACGGAGTACCTGCAAATGAAGTGACGGCTATAAAGGGCAAGCATGTGCAGACCGTCTTGCCGTTATCTATTTACCCACCAAATGGATCAACAGGCCAAGCACTACCCTCGCAGCCTCAAATCAGCTCCCAAGGCACAACAGAGGTTCGGCAAGCGGGAGAGGCCAAGCCAATAAAAACAAGTAATGTGCATTTCCAAGGTGAAGCTGTTAAGGGGGGTCAAGGTTCTTCTCAATCATCAGAAGCCCAGAATGGGAATGGCGGCCAGGGAGAAGAAGTTGCGGATATGAATGAGCCTCTTTTCATTGAACCCCTGCAAACTCGACATAGTATTCTTAGTCAATCTGCACCCTTTTTTAAACCTGTGGAGAATAATGGAACTGGCAGAATGTCCGAGCTTTTGCAGGTATGTGAAGCTTAAAGGCTAAATTAATGCTTTAGCTGTTTGGCCATCTCTAGTATGTTCCAACTTTAATGCTGATTTAATGCTGTTCAAAGGCTATGCAGGACAATTTGAGCCATAACCAGATTCCTCGCACTGAACATCATACTCAAGGTTTTATGGTTGAGTTTCGCGAACCAAAGAGTGCAGAAACTCAAAGCAGAGCTGAAGAAAATCGAGCGCAGACACATACTCAGGCAGAAAGCAAATAAGCCAGTGGATCCCCAGTCTCCGACTTGTATAGCTCTGTAACATCTTTACTGCCTGGAATATATACCATAGTATCGAGTGGAATTGAATTTCCAGGCTGAGGTCTGGGATCTGAAAGGTTGTAAAAAGGTGTCGTGTTTCTATCAACTTGCTCAATAGAACTAGTGTTAGGATTAACTGTTTCGACATTTTGGTCATCATTTTATAGGAACGACAACTTCGTGTCAACTTTATTAAAGGCTTATATACTGCTTAGTACTAGTGCATTTAGTTGTTATCACAATCTCATGGTTGTCTGGATGCTCAGAGTAGAATTAACCTGTTGAGTGTTGAACTACAAACTGTGCCGTCATTTCTGCAGGGGACAGCTCGTTAAAACTGCTTTAAGATGAGCATCAGATGCATTGATATATTCAAATCAGATGAGAAGTGACAACGCAGAACCTGAGTCATTTCGTTCTTTTAGGATTGGTGCTCAAACATCATCTGACTATTTTGTATCCAACACGTTGATGCTTACAATTAGCATTTAGTCTCAAGCATAATGAGTACAAAGACCATCTCGTTGACCTGCTAGATCATTCCAGATTGTCTCCTCTGGCTTTGGGCACTCACCAAGTCATCCACCATGTACAGTTTACCGTTTTCTATAGCACAGAACATAGATAAAAGAGATCAGAGAATGGCGCAAAAGAGACCTCATCACGAAATTTACCTACTTAATTTGATAAAAGAGAACGGCCAAAACGTATAGACAAGAGCGGATGATATGTCCATCTCATCTATCAACTTACATTTGGAAGCCAAAACGTATAGACAAGAGCGGATGATATGTCCATCACATCTATCAACTTACATTTGGAATAGACGACATCAAATAATTCCGTGGGTCTATTCTGCATACTTTCCTTGGATTAAATCAGAATTGTGAAAATTACGACCCGGACGTAGAATATTCTATTCCACATACACCTTAAGAAATAGAATTAGTTTTAAACCTAGCATTGTTGTAGTTTGAATGAACAATTATTTCATGTTTATCATAGTAAACTACATTTGCTTACACATTTACACAATAACCATTCACAGTTTTCTCCACAAATGAATGATATCTCATACTATAGACAAAGAAAACACATCCAAGTACAAATAAATGTCTCTCTGAACCTCACACTGCCCGAAAATTCCATGTACCCTAGTCGATAAAAAATACAATAAAAAAGAAAATTGAAAGCCAAAAGCTGATGTCCAACCTTTAAAATTTTATCATTAAATTGGAATAACAATAAAGTTCATTCTACACATTTGTTCCCAAATTTTCAAAAACCTGTAAGACTTGCTCTTCACCTTCACCCTCTTATCCTCTCCCCATCCATATATTAAAAGAAAAGACAAAAAAAAAAAAAATCTCAAAACAGAAAATTCTCCACCATTAAATAAAAGTGGGGTCTTCGAAAAGTTAAAGCAAAACTCAGGGTGCCCCCATTGGACTCGCTGCCAAAACTTAGTGATGAACTCTGGGAATCAATGAGGTGATATCCTTAAGATTAAAATCATGAAAACTTTGATCCTAAGAAACCATTAGATCCAGGGACTGTGATAGGACGGATCATGGGGAAGGGCGGTTGTGAAATGGGAATGTGGCTTGGCACTGCGAATGGAGGCTGACCAGTAGCTATAAATGGTGGAGTGACACATAGCTGCAATGCTTGCGCTGCTGCAGTTCCTGCAAGTAGGTATAAGATCAAATCATTTGAGGTTACAATAACTATTCATTTGCAAGCATGAGTTATTCAACAAACTCCACAAAGGGGGATGAAAATATATCATTCTTGCTATATTTTTTACACCATTGATGTTAACCGTGCCAAACTAGAAATTTCCTTTTTGATGAATAAACAGCCTCAATGTATATGGGCCAAGAGGTTTATCTAGAGGCTCGTGTTAATGATAATCTCAAAGGTGAATAGTTTCGTTTAGACATCGAACATAAAAGGCTTTGCTTACTAAGGGAAATGATGAAGTCATGCCTTAGCTAACCGGAGCTAGTGGAACTAGAAGATCAAGGTATTTCTATCTTGCTTGCAATCATCACAGAAAATACGTAGTCTATATATATACGTATATACACACACACACACACACATATATATGTGTGTGTAGGTTTATGGATTATCGATCTCATTGACTTATTAGAATAGAAAAGAATATTTTAAAAAAAGAACTTTTTTGAGAAACCATGAGAGAATAGTGATATACCTTGGTGCTTAGGAAGATGTATCTGATGTGGGGCCAAGAGAGAACATGTTGATACTTGAGAGAAACCTGCCGATCCCTGAACCATATCCTTCATAATAGAAATAAACAATTTGAATCACACATTGTAAAAGATAAGAGATAAGTGGTGAGATTTGAACGATTGAAATAATATGGCAAATAAAGCATCAGAAATATATAATCAATCAACATTGAAATCACTATGGGCAGAAAAATGTCAAGCCTTTCACATTTCAGGAATCAAGGAGCATAAGCATACCAAGATATGTAGGGCCATATAAACAGTAAGCAAAAATGTGTCAGATAGGTATATGCACATTTATGGCACAAGTAAAAACAGATTGCCCACAAGCAAATTGCAGTGGAAGAAAATGGGCAAGACCATACACCATACCCCTTGATGGAAACAAAAAACATATATGTAATATTATTCCAAAAAACAGATACTACAAAAAGAGTTTCAAAGCAATATCATAAGAGTAAAATATATACCATCACTCAAATTAGCGTTGCCCCAATTACTTGAGGTTGGCACCAAGAATACTTCAATAGCCCAAACCAAAGCAATATCCTCTTGAAACCACAAGAGATGCAGGAAGAACCAGGGCCTTGATTCTCAGAAAGCTACGTCAGATAGTTAAAATATAAGGTTAAATTTTGTCACTTTGAGGTTTCGTTTTACAAAGACGGTTTCAAAAAATAAAAGGTTGGACAGTGTTAGAATATAAGGGTAGTTTGGTAATTGTGTAATTAGGGTATATGTTATATATATGTACGCTCATTGTTTAATACAAAAAAGTATGAGACGCAGAGATTGTGACTGCGCGATTCTGTCTGCCTGCTCTTCTCGACTTCTCTTCTCTTCTTCTCCTTTATTTCTGATAACATGGTATCAGAGCAGTAATACGGAGGTTCCGAGACCAGGGTTAGGCTCGGAATAGCCAGGTGAATCCGTCTGTGTAAATCGCCTGCCGGAGTGGACTCGAATTTGGTGCCCTAGGTTTCGGATTTCGAACCCTAGCTCTCGGATTTGATACCAGACTCGAATTTGGTGCCCTAGGTTTCGGATTTCGAAGGATTTCGAACCCTAGCTCTTGGATTTGATACCAGACTCGAATTTGGTGCCCTAGTTTTCATATTTCGAACCCATACAACAGAGTTCTTCCTGAATCCTGAATCCTGATTGCTTCAGTGTGTGGGTAAGTAGAATTTGTGTCTGATGAACAATATTGGGGCACGGACTGGTTGTTTGTGATACAACAGAGTTCTTCCTGAATCCTGATTGCTTGAGCGGCTGATTAGATACTTGTAGGTTGTTGGTCTAATTTATTTTGTCATTTTGTGTGTATTTCAATGGCTGAGGATGCATCTTCGTCGGGACCAATTATGACAATAGTTTCTAACCAAAATAGACTGATTGACATTATCTTAGAGGCAGACGGGTCTAATTTTGCGGAATGGCGATATTTAGTTCAGGTGAATATGGGTGGTTTACGGAAAGAAGGACATCTTGTTGAAGATTGTCCTACTGCTGCAAAGGTGGCTAAGGTGTGGTTGGATGATGACAAGGTGTTGTTTCCGAAGATTGTGAATTGTATTAGTAGGAAAATTATACTGTCTATGCAACACTGCAAAACAGTTAAGGAGCTGTGGACACTCTTGCATAAATGGTTCTCTGGAGCGAGTAACTTGAATAGGTTGTACAATCTGTCACAAGAAGTTCATCGTCCTAGTCAGAAAGGGCGGAGTATTATGGATTATTATTATGATTTCATGCGTATGAGCGAGGATTTCACTGCCGCTATGCCTATTTCTGATGATATTGAGGAGATGAAAGCTCAACGTGAGAAGCTGTTGATGTTTAGCTGGCTATCAGGATTGGAGAAAGAGTATGATATGGTTCGATCTCAGTTATTATCAAATAAAGATTTGGGTACCTTGTCTGATGCCTTTGATAGGCTTTTGACTGCGACGAGGAATGGTGAGTCATCACACGTGGAGATATCTGATAAATCAGCATTAGTTTCACAAGGGAATGGTTATCGTGGAGGTAGAGATGGAGGTCGTGGTGGTTATCGAGGTGGAACTCGTGGTGGTAGAGTGTCCGGAGGTCGTGGAGGACCTAGAGTGTGTTACAACTGTGGAGAACAGGGTCATTTCAAAAGCCAGTGTCCTAAGCCTCTCACTCAACAGCAATTGGAGTATCAGCAAAAACAACAGTCTAGATTCGCTCATACAGTTTCGCAAAAATCCGAGCAAGTTTGTCAACCGGAGACCCATAATGTTGTTATGAATGATGAGGAGTTTGCCAGGTTTACACAGTACCAGATGTCTCAGCAGCCTTCGTCCTCCTCTTCCAAGGCAACTCTAGCCAAGTCAGGTAAACCCATAACATGTCTTTTGTCTTCCGCTGGGCACTGGGTAATTGACTCGGGGGCTACTGATCATATGACTGGAAATTCGAGTTTGTTATCTACTTATGGGTCGTCGAATAAGTTTACTACAATTACTCTTGCTGATGGATCCTCTTCCAAAGTCTTGGGTAGTGGTAGTACTACTGCCGCTTCTTTATCATTGACATATGTGTTATACTTGCCCAAGTTTCCTTATAATCTGATATCCGTTAGTCAACTCACAAAGAGCTTAAATTGTTGTGTTTCTTTCTTTCCTGGTTATTGTCTTTTTCAGGATCTGAGGACTTGGGAGATTATTGGTAAAGGAAGTGAATCTGATGGATTGTACACTTTCGATGAAGTTGTTCTTTGCGCACTCTTCTACGGTTGCTTGGTTGCATGTCAAAGTACTTTGTCCCTCTCGACTACATTGTCGTTATGGTCATCCGTCGTTACCTGTCCTAAAGAAATTGTGTCCTGAAGTAGGGTCTATTTCTAGTTTACCTTGTGAGTCGTGTGAGTTTGCTAAACACCATCGTGTGTCGTATCCTCCTAGAGTTAATAAACGGGCTGCGTCCCTATTTGAGTTAGTTCATACTGATGTTTGGGGTCCTTGTAACGTACCTTCCAAATCAGGGTTTCGATATTTTGTTATTTTTGTGGATGATTATTCCAGAAGTACTTGGCTTTATTTAATGAAATCTAGAGATGAGTTGTTTCAGTTATTTTGCTCTTTTTGTGCTGAGATAAAAACTCATTTCAATTGTTTGGTTCAGAATCTTCGTAGTGATAATGCTAAGGAATACTTTTATGGTATTTTCTCCTCTTATATGTCTCAAAATGGAATAATTCATCAGTCTTCATGTATTGTCACCCCACAACAGAATGGTGTTGCTGAACGCAAGAATCGCCATCTCTTGGAAGTTGCTAGGGCATTGATGTTTGAGATGAATGTTCCCAAGTCTTTTTGGGCTGATGCTGTCCACACTGCTGCCTTTCTTATCAATCGTCTTCCATCATCTGTTCTTAAAGGAGAAATACCATATTCTGTTCTTCGTCCATCGCAGTCGTTGTTTCCCGTTTCTCCTAAAGTGTTTGGTTGCACTTGTTTTGTCCAGGATGTTCGGCAGCATGTTGGTAAGTTAGATCGAAGAGCTCTCAAGTGTGTCTTTCTTGGATACTCTCGAACTCAAAAAGGATATCGTTGTTATTCTCCAGATTTGGGTCGGTACTTAGTGTCTGCTGATGTCACTTTCTTTGAGTCTAGTCCGTACTTTGGTCGGTCATCTTCTTTTGAGTCTGAGTTTGTCTCTCCTGATGATTTTCTCACTTATACATTGATTCGTTCCCATAATCCTGAGGCTGGTGTTGATGCTGAGGCTACTTCTCGCCCTCCTATAACTCAAGTGTATACTCGACGCACACCTGTTACAATCCAAGAACATGTCGTTGCAGACTCTCCAACAGATTCACTCCCGATACCGGTTCCCACGTCATCAGACCCGTCTCTTGATCTCCCTGTGGCTCTCCGAAAAGGTACACGTGCTTGTGTTCATCCTATCACCTCTTGTGTCTCGTATGCTCACTTGTCAGATTCTTCTCGTTCATTTATTGTTTCTCTTGATTCCGTTGTCACCCCTAAAAATGTGTTTGAAGCTTTGTCTCATAGTGGTTGGAAGTCCGCTATGGAAGAGGAAATGCAGGCTCTTGAGGCTAATGAGACACAGGACTGGTAACACTTCGACGGTAAGAAGGCTATTGGATGTAAATGGGTGTACGTAGTTAAAATGAATCCTGATGGTAATGTTGCTCGGTTAAAAGCTCGATTGGTTGCAAAGGGGTATGCACAAGTGTATGGTGTTGATTATCGATGATACTTTTTCTCCTGTTGCTAAGCTCACTGCATTAGTCTTCGATATCGTTAGGCGCTTCTAATAAGCGGGCCTTGTATCGGTTGGATGTCAAGAATGCATTCCTTCATGGTGATTTGCAGGAAGAGGTTTACATGGAGCAACCTCCGGGGTTTGTTGCTCAAGGGGAGTATGTGAATAAAGTATGTTGGTTACGAAAGTCGTTGTATGGATTGAAACAGTCTCCGCGAGCTTGGTTTGGCAGATTCAGTGCTATCGTGTTAGAGTTTGGGTTACAGAGGAGTACATGTGATAACAATGTGTTCTTTCGGCAGACTAGCAGTGGCTGTATTGTTTTGGTTGTTTATGTAGATGATATTGTGATCACAGGTAGTGATACACATGGTATTGAAGCACTCAAATCGTGTCTTCAAACAAAATTTCAAACAAAGGACTTGGGTACTCTAAAGTACTTTCTTGGGATTGAAGTGATACGGTCCAAGAAAGGGATCCTTTTGTGTCAAAGAAAATATGTCCTTGATTTACTTGAGGAAGTTGGAATGCTTGGAGTGAAACCGTGTGACACTCCAATGGATCCTAATGTTAAACTTGTAGCCGGAGAAAGGGAGATGTTCGAGGATCCAGAACGATACCGGACATTGGTTGGTAAGTTGAATTATCTTGTAGTAACTCGTCCAGATATTGCTTTTCCGGTGAGTGTAGTAGTGAGTCGGTTCATGGCAGCCCCTACTACTACACACTGGAATGCATTGATTCGAATTGTGAAATATTTGAAAGGAGCACCAGGTAGAGGTATATTGTATGCGAATCATGGACATACACGGGTAGAGGCATTCTCTGATGCTGATTGGGCAGGATCACGAGATGATAGTAAGTCAACTATTGGATATTGTGTGTTTGTGGGCGGAAATCTTGTATCTTGGAAAAGTAAGAAAAGCAGTATGGTGGCGAGATCAAGTGCGAGTCGAATATTGTGCTATGGCTCGGACAACTGTGAACTTATGTGGATACAACAATTGATGGAAGAGATTGGATTTAAGGTTCCTTTGCCTATGAGATTGTGGTGTGATAATCAGGCAGCCATGCATATTTCTACAAATCCAGTTTTCCACGAAAGGACTAAGCATATAGAGGTTGATTGTCATTTCATTCGAGAAAAGATCCAACAGAATCTTGTCTCCACCACGTATGTGCGTGCGGAGAACAACTAGGCGATATCTTGACTAAAGGCTTGATAAAGTTAAGGGTGGATTATATTTGTAACAAGCTGAGCATGATAAATATCTATGCTCCAGCTTGAAGGGGAGTGTTAGAATATAAGGGTAGTTTGGTAATTGTGTAATTAGGGTATATGTTATATATATGTACGCTCATTGTTTAATACAAAAAAGTGTGAGACGCAGAGATTGTGACTGCGCGATTATGTCTGCCTGCTCTTCTCGACTTCTCTTCTCTTCTTCTCCTTTATTTCTGATAACAGACAGCCTTGATGCTAATGGCAAGCATACTTCCTACGGTAAGGTTTTCAGTTTTGGTTAGTGGCGAAACTGCAGTGTCCTTGAGTTCGAGAGGTTTGCGCCAGGGGGACCTTCTCTCTCCTCTCTTTTTTATTGTGGTTATGGAAGCTTTTAGTCGTCTCATTGATGGAACAGTGGCAGGAGGATTTGGGTTTTGAGGTGGGAAGAGTTATAGATCAGGGAGCTGCCATTTCCCATTTACTTTTGGCAGATGACGCCCTGGTTTGGTGTGAAGCTTGTGGCTCTCAGTTGGGTTACCACCGTATGATCATGTTATTCTTCCAATCGATGTCGGGCCTGAGGATAAATATTTTGAAGAGTGAGACAAGAGTTTGGCTTCTCTTTCTTTGGGTGTAGAGTTTCCGGTCTCTCTACGAAATATTTGGGCCTTCCCCTAGGCTCGTCCTTCAAGAATGCTAATATGTGGAATTCGGTTGTGGAAAGGTTTGAAAAAAGATTGACTGGATGGAAAAGGCAAAACAGTACCCTTTCCTTTGTGGGTGGGGGGTGTAAGGAGGAAAGGAAGTATCATTTAGTTCAGTGGGATTCAGTGAGCAGCAGCAAGGGGGCTGGAGGATTGGGTGTCAAGAACCTCGGAAAATTCAATAATTCCCTGTACGAAAAATGGTTGTAGAGGTTTTTAGTTCAAAAAGAAGCGTTGTGGATACGAATAGTGGTGGGCAAGTTTGGTACGGGTGATCATCTATGGTTCCCCAAGCAAGTTCGCATTAACCATTGTTCTAGTATTTGGAAAGGCATCATGAGAGGGTGGGAAGCTTTTAATCGATTCATCTCTTTCGACATAGGAACCGGTAATTCAATCAAGTTTCGAAAGATAAATGGTGCAATATAGGTTTCCAAATTTGTATAACATTGCGGTAAACAAGGATGAAATGGTAGAGTTCACTTTTAGCAAATCATGGTGGGCTCATCTTTTTTTTTTCACAGAAATCTCGGGAGATTGGGAAAGTAGTCCAACTGACGGATATGCTACATGGAGTGAAGAGGCAAGATGCGATAGAAGTAGAATTGTTTGCGAGGGTTCTAAGGATAGAAAATCCTCGGTCAAGGCCTTCTACTCCAAGTTGAATGACAGTGGCAGAATCTCGTTTCCTTGAAAATATATCTGGAAAGCTAAAGTGCCCAGCAGGATGAGTTTTTTTGAATGGGAGGCAGCTCGAGAAGCTATTTTGATGATCCGTGAGCGAGAATTTGAGAGCTTGTAGTAAGATTTACGTTAATTGGTGTTCATGTGTAAAAAGGAAGAGGAGAATATAAATACTCATGCACTGCTCCATAGCGAAGGAGTTGTTGAATTTGCTCTTTATTTTGGTTGGGGTTTCTTCGGTCATGCCTAGATCTGTTATTGAGCTTTTTCGTGGATGGTCTTTATACAAAAGAAGAAAAGGGAATACTTTTGGAATTCTGCTCCTTTGGCGATTTGGTGGACCAATTGGAAAGAGAGGAATCAAAGGATTTTTGAGAATATTGAGTCACATATAGGAGAGATCAAGAAAGATTTTCTCTGGACCCTTTGCTTTTGTTGCTTAGAGGCTCTAGATCAGGGGACTTTTTTGTACATGTAATGGATTTTTGTAGATATATAATGGATAGGAATTTTGTAATATAATTCTTTTGTCTTCTTATCAAAAATATTCCCTGCGCACAAGGAGGGGTCACCTGTTTCGGCGCCTGCTATATATTACTTTTACTTGTCAAAAAAATCTAATAAATACACTATACGATGTTGAATCTTTACTTCATAGCCAGCACACTACATGAGTGGTCATTCATCTTAAACGATTTTCTCTAGTTTGTACTCCTAAGGGATACCTCTACCTCCCTCTTGATGAGTCTGCTTTTTATCTTGCATTGTAAATTATAGGCCAAAACTACAAAATGACCACCCAACTTTTTTACAATTTTACAATGTGCCCACCCATAAAAATTTCTTTGAAAAGTACTCACTGAAATGGCTAATTATTTGGAACATGCTCATATCTTGGATGAAACCGTTAAATTGTTAACGGAAGTTACACGAATGAGATCACGTGATTGCCAATTATAACTTTTTTGATGAATAGACTGTGACGTGGAATTGACTCACTATTTGTTATATAAAAAAAATATTCTCCAACGACTTGTCAAAAAGAAAAAGAATATATTTAGAAAATCTTCAAAACAAACCCTAGCTGTACCAACCTCATAATCTCTTCACCGGACCCTTTCTCTCCACCAAAAAAAAACACAACAACAAAAACAAATCCTCCCTCCCTCCCTCCTCTCTCTCTCAGCAACCTCACAACTATGTATATTCTAGATCTAGAATTCTCTTTCCTCTGTCTCTATAAACATCCCCATTTTTCTCAAGCTCACCACCACCACGAGCTCCAAGCCCAATGGCTATTTTCCGGGAATCAAACGGTTGATCTGAAGTGAGGAGCGCCGGCAAAGAGAGGAAGATCGGGTTCCAAATGGCGAGAGTCTGGTAGAAGAGAGAAGTGAAATTGGAGAGGCTGAGATCAAACTGACAAAGCAATCGACGTAGGGGAGGAACTGATGGTAAGATTGGAGGAAACCGACGGTGTGTTGGGTTTCAAGGAGACAGAGGAGGTTGACTAAATGTTATTGTGGTTGTTGAAGTTAATTAAATCTTCGGGTCTATGAAGAAATCATTATTTTCATTTCAGATTTGAGCAGACTCGATGTCATTAACTCAAATTTAGGTGGATAGAGGCTACCGGGGATACATATGATCCTGCAATTGGAAAGGGGATAGGGGGCGAACAGTTGAAGAAGACACCTTTATGTTTCTTTTCTTTTTTTGTTTTTTTAACTTTTGAATATATATTTTTTTGGTAGGTAAGTGTGGCCCTTTGTTGGTATGGGGATTGGAACCAAGGACCTCAAGGTTTTTGTCTAATATCTTCCACCCCTTGGGTAACTTTTGAATATTCATACACTCAGTATATTATTTCCAAATCTAATTTCAAGATTTGCCTTAGGTTTTTTTTTTCAAGTTAGGTGGTGAACACATGCATATCATGCGACTGAAAGTCCTGATTTTAAGAGAGAATTGCAAATTAAACCTCGTGTTTCCAATTTCAACAATTAAAGCCTCTACCTATTATTTTTTTCAATTTAAACCTTCCATCTGTTAGGCGTTAGAAGATATGACAGAAAGCTGAGACAGGGGCTACCGTGGCGCTGACATGGTTGTGGCGGGAGTTTTCCGCCCGTTTCCCTCCATTCCATAACAAGCCATGTACAAACAAATCTTTTACAAATTAAGCCATTTTTTCTCATTTATAAAATCAACAAAATTTCAATTAAAATCAACACTTTCAATTTTCAACACTTTCATTTTACTCATCATGAATACATCAGCTTATTGTCATTTTGTGGAACAATATTTGTTTCGAGGACAGTAAGGACAGATCAAAATTTAGGGAGAAGGTTCTTAGGTTGTCAACGATTTGGGGTATGTCAATGTATAAATAATTTTAATGTTTTTATCAATATTTATTTTAATTTTTGTGATTATTTGTCGGTATAAATAATTTTAATGTATAAAAATAAATTATTTACACTAAGAGTTTATTTATTTTTTTTGTAATAAAAATAAAATAAATAGCTTGGGAAGATTATTACTCCGATTAAACTTTGTTGGGTCGAGTTGGAGCAATGGAGGGAAAATTTATTGAATTCGTAACCTATATACGTGACAAGGGGTTGATATTAATAGATATGTTGTGTTTACCGTGCCTTGCTTTTAGGAAAAAATCAATATTGGTTGTGCCAAAATCGAACTTGTTGATTCAATATCATCTGAGCGGCTCAAAACTCGTGATGGATAAATACCCTCTTATTGAAGATTTTTTTAATTATTAAAATAGAAATGTGTGTAGCTATTACGAAGTAATGGCCAGCAGCACTTTTCGAACAAAATTAAAATTGAACAATTTACATACTAGGGTTGGGAGGGTAACTTAATTTGGGATATTTGTATATTTATTATATTATATATTAACCCAGCATATATAATAAGAAAAGATGATTAGTTCTATTATAAATATTAAAATTATAGTATTTATTTTCCAAGGACTATGAGATTGAATCGAATCAAGGGTAACAGATAATATTAGTTACAATGATAATATTGTCATTGTGACGAATCAAATCGAATTTAAAGGAATTTTAAATTATTTATACTGACAGTTTATTTTACTTGTATAAATATAGTTTATTTTTGTATAATAAACATTGATACTGACAAATAATCACACAAAAAAACTGTTAGTATAAATAATTTTAATTTTTATACATTAAAATTATTTATACTGACAAATAATCACAAAAATAAAAATAGATATTGATTTTAAAAAATTATACATTGACGAATCCCAAATCGTTGACAACCTAAGAACCTTCTCCCTAAATTTTGATAGATATCCTCAGAACAAATATTCTTTCACAATGACAATAAACTCATGTATTCATGATGAGTAAAATGAAAGGGTTGATTTTAATTGAAATTTTGTTGATTTTATAAATGAGAAAAAATGTTTAATTTGCAAAAAAATTGTTTGTGCAAGATTTGTTATGGAACAAATTCTAATGGAATGGAGGGAAACGGGTGGAAAACTCCCACAACAGCCATGTCAGCGCCATGCAAGCCGCTGACTCAGCTTTCCGTCATCTCTAACGCCTAATAGATAGAAGGTTTAAATTGAAAAATAATAATAGGTTGAGGTTTCAAATGTTGAAATTGGAAACACGAGGTTTAATTTGCAATTCATGAAATAGGACAGGTTTTTTTTGCAATTCTCTCTAATTTTAATTATCTTAGTAATTGCCATGTCAACATCAAGTCAGATTATATAGCCATGTGTCAGTCACGTGTTTTCATCTTTTTGACCTAAAATATATAATGGAGAAGGATGCAAGTGTTATGCGTTGCTCTTCATTCTAATGTTTTTGAAAAAATATGGGGAAAAAATGACAGAAATTGGAGCTTGATGGTCTGTCTGGGAAAAGGTGCAAATTCAGATGGAGAATATCCAAAGTGTTTAATAAGGCCATGAAGTTACTAGTTAATCCCCCCAAATATTCCATAAGGCAGTTACAAGGACACTAAAAACATCTGATACTTGCATCTCATATAGAAAAAGACTGATCTATCATGCAAACTTATCAAGTTGAGAACTAAAAGCTTACTTGAGAAACTGGATGTACATAGACAAGCTGCCCCAATCTTCCAACCATTACCTAAACATAGCATTGCACAATAACAAGTGATTCATCAAACAAGTCCCCCTACTTTTGCAAAATAAAACAAAAATAGAAAGAAATTAACCGGCACATAATATCATTCTACAACATACATTTTGAGAGCTTGGATGAACATAGGTTGGCCCAGTTTGAACAGGGTGATACTGAGCACCATATCTAATTGGCTGTGTTCTGTTTGTCACGTGCCCAACAATCTACAGCCAAAACATAAAAAAAATATATGTAAAAAGTAGTAGCAAACATATCATAGCTGAGATATTTTTATTTTTCTTTTTTTCCTTGACCGGTAAGAAAATGAAATCAACAAAAATAAAAACACCAAGGGAGCACAGCCCTTATATACATGCAAAATAGGAGAATACAAAGAAAAGGCCTAAAAGAACAAGAACTCCCTCTCCTGTGAGCTTTCATAAAATGCATACATTTCGATACCAAGTAAAATACTTGTGTAGCTTAATTTAAAACAGCAATGACAGAAATATATTATGCCCATGTATAATCTAACTAACAAGGTTTAATGAAAAACTACATCCATGGAGGTGTCAGCAGTCAGCTTTATCTCTTCTTACTCCCATCCCTCCATTCAAAACTCTAAAAAGGTATCTTCTTGGATAATTTGCATATAATTGTGAATCACAGTTAAAATAAACTTTCAGGTAAATTTCTAAACTACTTCATTTATGATTGCTTGCGTAGCAAATCATAGAGCTTAAAACTCAGCGATGCAAATTCGGAAAACCCAAGGCATTTGGACAGCCTAATTTCTGCAAGAAGGATAGCAGAGAGATGGCGACCATACTACTAATGCGCAGGCCACGACAAACAGGAAAATTTCTTCTTACTAGATCAGTCTAGATAAAGATAAAGCTTGTACTGTAACTCGCTTACAACTGAGCACGAGTAAAACCCCCCAGCATCACTTGTGTCTAGCTAGCAAGTAATAGAATAGCATTTCTCGCATAAGCATGCATGTGCAAACATAGGGGAGGAATAAAATAAGTGCAGCCGTGCACCAGCTTTCTTAATAGAGTTAACCTGATGTCTATGAGTAGTCCCAAATCTGCTGATATTCAGGGAGGGTACCCCCCCACACACACAAACATCTACAACCGTATATGCCCCCAAACAACCAGAAATAAGACGGTGAATCTTCTGTCGGTTCCTCCATTATATACCCAACTCTTCCCACCTCAAAGTGTAAATTTAAACAAATACAACTATACAAGAAGATCCTGGGTTGATCCTATCACCGTCGGAAATAATCTTCCTTGGAGCATAAGTCGATCCAATTCATTCAAATAAAGAAACCAAGGTATGTGCATATTGACTTATAACTACAGTGTAAGCAATAATATGCACACCCATAAAGATTTTTTTTCCTCCAATGAGTCTCATTCCATTGAGAAAATGCATAGCAATGACGAAAGAGTTGGTAAACTTCTTAAGTGATGATTAAATAGTTATTTTGGGGAGAAGAGATGGTTAGGCATAAAGATACATATGAAAAATTGCATCCAAGTTCAGTGGCATGCTGATCTTAGCCACAAGAGTAAAGAAAAGAGCGAGCAACATGCAGATGTCACCCAGTTCATACTTTTTGGTGTTTAATAAACAAGGACAAAGAGTTAAGCCACTACAATATAATAGCATGTACCTAAGAAGACCATTAACACAACTATACTTACCGGCGGAGAATATTGTACATCATTCCCTCCGTTTCCAGCTGTAGTGTTTCCATATGGAACAAACTTAACGGGCAGGGATGATCTAGGAGCAAAATGGCTTATTTCAACTTCTGGCTGTGAAGTAGGAAGTACAATAGAATAGTTTTCTGGAATATAAGGCAGACTAGGAACTGTTGGCACTGCAGGAGGAGTAGCTGTTCTCTGTTGTGGAAGCGATGGAGAAAATATTTTTGCTCCAGGGTTGAGCTTAAATTCCTGAATAAAAAGTTTGGCATCAGAAAAGAAAGAAACAATCAACTTGCTGAACAGCTAGCAGAAGGGCTGAATTATGAAGGAATAAACAAGGTTTATTTAGTTTCTTAAATATTATCACATTGATCTCTCCTCATAAAAAATTAAAATAAAAAAAAAAGATGAATTCCTAACTAGCTTCAGACATCTGTTTTAGAGCCCTTACATACCAAACAGCATCAGATACTTCCAATGACTCTACAAGTCACACTTTACCTTAGAAATTCTATTAGAACTTGAACTTCTTGGAGGGACCATTTCAATTGGAGATGATGAAGAACTGACACGTGATTCTTTAGTAACGTCCACCGCTGAAGACACAGCAGCAGAAGGTCTATAAGAAATGGCATCAAAAGCCGACAAGTCTGCTGCTGAAGCTTGCCTCTCGTCACACTGATGATCAAACTTAACAATAGGAGGAGCAGGGCCATCACAATGTACACCATTAGCAGGCACCTTAGATGTTTTTGCATGAATCTTCACTAGAACAGTTGGTTGGATTTCACAAGCAGCCACTGCACATATAAAACTGAAAATAACTTTCTGATGACAGCATAGGTTTAGTTAAGCAATTACATACAACAATGAAAAGCAAATATCTTATAATCAAGCAAGAGCAAGGGCAAGAACAGAATCAACAAAGGAGTAAACATTTTCAACAACTACCAATTCTTCGGGGAAAGAAAAGAAGTAGAAACTTCATAATGACTTATTCTTCTGAATACATGGATGTAAGGATCCACAAAAAGAAAACGCCACCCAGATGCAACTTATGACAGAAAAGAGACCGTGAATCACGTGCAAGAGAATCCACTAAATCCCATTCCTCTCTCCTATATACACTTCTAGGATGCCAAACTGGCAAACAAAAAGATGACCCCTATAGCATATAACATGGGCGCTTTTATACTCCCTCTGTTCTCAAAAAATAAGACCCCTTTGATTAAGCACACAAATTAAGGAGATCAATAGACATCAACGCACGCGCGCGCATATTTCTATATATCGCGTTCCACCTTTACCGTTACAACTGAGGTGATGTGGGAACGTCCTCTCTATTTTTTTAGAATCAAGGACAAATTAGTAAAAGTAACATAGAAGATCCTCTAATTTCAAAGTGGAAACATTTTTAGAAACATTTAGTAAAGGAATAGCGGACTCTTTTTCAGAAACAAAGGAGTAAATTTTTTTCCACATATAGAAAACACGAAAAACGTCTTTTCTAACTTCCAAGTCAATTAGTGTATAACGTGTCCCCATCAATAAGGACGATCCATCGTGCGGCTAGCAACTGACAACCATCTCAAAATCCACCAGATATAGCTATACACAGTATCAAATGCAAACTAATAGTAAATATGAACACATCAGGAATCAAATCATCTATAATAACAAGTTCATAAGATTATTTCCCCGATTAAAAAGTACAGGTAGTATTGAACTCACATCTAGAGTTTGAAACTTGAACTTCACATGCCTGCAAAAATAACAAATAGCCAAATATTAGTGCAGCTGTTAACGTCAACAGGAAGTAAAATCTTCGCCTTCTCTCAATGAGTTAAATTTATGTCCATATTAACATACAATTTCTTCATTTTGAGAGTCCGACTTATCCTCATTATTATGCTGTTTCCCTTGAGGACTGTCATCTCCGACCTGTCTGCCAAAAACAATTCATAGAAATATAAGTATGAGATTATAACCTTAACAAGAGGGAAGCACATTTGATAACATTCTCAACACGATTAGAGGCATTTCCATGGGACATCATCATTAGAAATTCCATTATACGGGGTCTGATTTCAATACATTCCAGGACAGATCTTATGAGCTGATCACAACGTGTTCATAAATTAAAAGTAAAAACATCTCAGAATGGCAGTAACTCACAGTTTAATGCGTAGAATAGAAGTGATCATTCATGACACATAAGGAAAACAAAAGAAAATTTCTGAAATAATAATGCTTACCTCCCATTAACTGGAATATTATGTACTTCTTCCTTCTGCATTTGAATAATAGAAAATTAAGAAAATATATATAAATGTAATAACAACCGATGTAAAGAGATGACTTATTCTGTTTGGCATGGACGCATGTGCAACTATTAACTTCATGGAAAATAGGCCCATATCAAATCATTACAGGTGGAATCGTTATTCAGAAACTTCACCTTTGAACCTCTACCATCTAAATTCCTATTTTCAACTTCAAGTACATTGCTTGAGTAACTCATTCTCTGAGGTGTAAATTCATGGTCAGTCCCATTCTCGATTCTTGATGAGCACCTGCAATGACAATAGAAAGAGAGGACACTGCTTCATCGGTCGCATCTATATTAAGACTACAGAAAAGTGAATATAAAAACATCAAAAGGGTATAATCTCCACATTTCCATGTTTAAAACAGATTTCTAAATATAAAACAAGCTACATGAGTAGCACAAGTTGTTTTCCATAGGAACTTTGCTTATCAGTTATCGTAAAAATTAGGATTCCTACCGATGGAACCCAAAGTGATACATAAACAACACCAAAAGTTGGAATTATAGTTTGTTGAGTTGTGATCATTGGTCAGATCCACATGCTTGAATGTAAATTCAAGATAAAGGGCACAGTCCAAAGACTTCTTCTTTTTCTTG
Source organism: Codonopsis lanceolata (assembly GCA_013146195.2). NCBI lineage: Eukaryota > Viridiplantae > Streptophyta > Magnoliopsida > Asterales > Campanulaceae > Codonopsis > Codonopsis lanceolata. The sequence continues at coordinate 78,782,157 of CM028380.1, read as the reverse complement.
GGTTAACAAAACTTTTGGTGAACAAAACCAGTTTTACAAGCATAAAGAAGGGCATCATCTTCTAAATAGGCTATCATTTAGGCCAATTATACGACCAGGCAGTTTTTCACAGCAAACTGGTGTTCATCTACACAAGTATCTCTTGACAAATACCTCAATTTTCACAGATTAACCAATTCTAGAAATTTCTAGAAAATGTCATATCAGTGCCAAAGAAACTTTGTACCTATTGACTGATTAGGAATAAGACTCGCTCAATGGATGACCGGGACAGTTCAAATATACGGATATTTCCCTTTCGCCAAGGACAGTATATTCTATATTGTGGTTGTGACGTGTGAATGCCAACCATCTAATATTTTCCCTTGTTAAGTGGATTGTTGCCAAGCACGTAAATATTTGCCACACCCCCTCCATTCATAGTTAATGTCCCTCTGGTAGATGCTCCTCCTTACAAAGACATACAGTACCATTCACACATCAATGTTTTGGTATTTTCTTCTGAATTCCGCTTTAGACTTAAATCTCCTTCTAGTAGAGACAGTAAACACACTCATAATACAAATTGACCTCCCATACTCCTTGATAGTTATGCCAAGCAATGCCAAAAACAATTTATGATAGCAGATGTAGTTCCAAAGGGATGGGCAAGTAAAAGTACTGGATCAAAATCTAAGTAATTCAACTAACAAGTAACCATCAAGCCAAACTATCCAATGCCAAATGATAGATATGTCATATCTTAGCTCAACATGTAGCATTGGAGTGTCAATAACTAACTAAAAAGTTCCATTACATACTTCTTATACGAATCAACTTCAACACCCAATCCCAAGTATATATACTTAATGTTGGCCGTTACAATTTCACTGAGTTGATAGATGAATCCGAAAAATATTTGATGAAAGGCATTACCTATTTTGAATGATTTTCTGTCGATCAGCATGAGACTTGTTAGATTTTGTGGTCTTTGCCTGTGTCTCAGTAGACTCGCATGAAGATAAAGTGCCAGCAGCAGCCTCTGTATGATCCCCAGTAACATTTCCAGTAAAACCTTCTGCTGGAAGCAGAACTCTCTGTTAAAAGCCACACAATATTATTAACAGATTGTCAAAAAAGGATGAAGAATAGTAAAACAACAAAAATTGGGAACGACATGCCTTGGCAACCACTTGGACAAGATCTTCGGATAGGATTACTAGAGTTTCTATCACACCCACATTCGCTACATTTGCATCATGATTCCCCTTCTTTGTCATCCTTGCTTTCTTTAAGACAATAGCTAAAGCAAAACACAATAAAGTATAAATCATTGAATCCCTGGAGCTGGAAAACATGGTTTATTATAATAACGAAAGATCCAAAATCGATCATAACACGCACCACAAACTTATTAAGCGAAGTTGATCTTAATGTTTATGAAAATCATGATCCAATATTTAGTGAAACAATCTAGAAAGCCAAAATTTGTGATCCTAACAACCATTAAATCAAGTAGATCATTCTATTGCACAAACAAACAAATAAAATACTTCACACATCACTTGCATAATTTTCAACAAAATGTTGTCCAATGAACTTAACGAGTTCAAAATAACCTAATAGATATGCACTCCACAATCTCATAATAAGCAACACGCCAACACCTATTTATTAAGTAAAAGTTGGATTCTTAAGTTTTGCTTTCTGGGCATCCCAGGTAATGTAGAAATCTGAGCAACTAACAGTTTCTAATTATCATCTTTGGACAACATTTTTTTGTAAAATTAGCATAAAAAATCAAGATCAGATCCCAGATATAGCTCCTCTAGAAAATTAAAACCCATAATTGATTTCACAGAGTAAACGGAGCCCAGATATAAATTCAAACCAATCAACGGCATTAATACAATGAAAGCAAAAGTTAAAAAGCAAGCCCACCATAGTTGTCCTCTAGACAAGCAGTGTGGAAAGTTCCAGAATAAATGGAACCATCCTTGACATGAACATCGACAGGGAGGCCAATGATGCACATGGTTGTGAACAGTAACGCATCGCTGAGTGAAGCCGGGACTGGGCAGTCTTCCTCTTGTAATCCTCTGGTTCTGCAGCCCATGACAGATTGTCCGTCTCCTTTTTTATTTTTTCTCTCTCGTATGATTGAATATGAAATAACTGCTAGCTAAGCTTTTCCCGGTTCCGGGAGATTGGGGAGATGAATCGTGAATTGGAAGGAGAGATCTGAACTAAAACGTTTATTAGCTTTGAAAGGTGAAACAGAGGGGTTTAGGAACCAAAATCGTGTGTCGGAGCCGACGTCGTGCCGTGCCGGTTCGAAATCTTCAACTCCCTTTTGGCCTTTTGCAAGCCTGTATTTACCTACTTACCCTTATGTTTCTTTAGTCACTATGCCTCGGAAAAAACATTATAGAATTCTAGAGTCGGAGCTGTCAAAACGGGTTGAGCCCGTTGGGCTAGCTTGCTGGTCACCTAAAAGAGGGAGAATGGATTGGGACTTGGGAATATGAGCCCACTGGAAGGCTGGTTGGTAGCAGGTGACATGTTATTTACTAGTTGTAAATCACACGAGCCACGTGTTTGAAACTAAATAAATTAGGATCTGTTTGATTTGACTTATCTGAATGTGTTTATGATTATGACTTTCAATAAGTTATTTTGAAGCGTTTGATTTCACTTATGGTAAGATAAGTCATAAGTCATGTACAAGTTACTTAAAGCACATAAGGTCATAAGTTATAAGCACTAAATGTCTGTTTGATTTAGCTTATTGATATGTGCTGATAACTTATTACTTATGATTGATGACTTATTACTTATGACTTATGACTTATGACTTATTGCTTATGACTGATGACTAATAACTAATGTTATTTTATTTAACATTTTGAAAGTGCCGATCAACTTTCATTAGTTAGTGTGTGTGTGTGTTTGATTAGTAAGTTAAAAAAATGTTGAATTTAAATATAAAGACACAAATAGCATCATCATAAAATGTGATTTACATTATTATTATTATTATTATTATTATTATTATTATTATTATTATTATTATTATTATTATTATTATTATTATTATTATTATTATTATTATTATTATTATTATTATTATTATTATTATTATTATTATTATTATTATTATTATTATTATTATTATTATTATTATTATTATTATTATTATTATTATTATTATTATTATTATTATTATTATTATTATTATTATTATTATTATTATTATTATTATTATTATTATTATTATTATTATTATTATTATTATTATTATTATTATTATTATTATTATTATTATTATTATTATTATTATTATTATTATTATTATTATTATTATTATTTTAATATAATTACTTTTATTCTTATTACTCATTTAAATAATAATAATTATCATTATTATTACTTTTGTTATTATCATTATTATTGGCCTTATTATTATTATCATTATTTTATTAATATTAATATTACTTTTATTTATATTATTATTATAACTTATTATTATTGATTTTAAAAATATTAATATTACCTTTATTATTATTTTATTAATATTAATTTTAATTTTATAATTACGTATTATTATTACGATTATTTTTACTATATTATTATTAATGTAACTTTTAATATTAATATTATTATTTATTTTATTATTATTATTCTTAAGATTATTAATAATTATTATTATTATATGTATTATTATGAATAAATTTTTTATTCTTATTATTATCATTATTCATATGATATTATTTATTAATATTATTCCTTTTATTCTTATTATTTGTTTACCTCTGTGTGCATTATTTCATTGTATTAGGTGTGTATTAAATTTTAAACACTATGTTTAAATGTGATTTTCGGGATGCATATGTTAGTATAATATTTTGCTAAATTATTAATAGGTTATACAAGGTTGTCCGTTTAATTGAAATTAATTGTGTATAATTTCAACTTCAATTGATAATCATATTTTAACTTGTATTACATACAAGTTGTTATAGTAATTGAGTAATTGATAATGGTCCGTTTATATCATGTTATTGATTTCATTATGAAAAAAATAATATTGTATAATGATGTCATTGGACTAGTAAGTAATAAACATGTTTAACCAAGTTGTATATTATTGACTTCTTTTCTTATTTAGACTAGATATCCGTGCTCGTGCCTATGGCACGGTGCCAGTATATATGATTTCGTCAATTGAAACGCCAACATCTAAATAGAAGGTACGATTTTAAAAAATATTACAGTTGAATGGTACATTACTTCAAGTATTAGTTGAGGGGCGCTATTCGAACTCTACACATAGTTGAGGGGTGTTATTTGTAAGGAGTTATATGTAACTGACTTATGGACATTTGATTTTGCGGCGGAATCAACCCCATGGCCAGATAGTCTCAGTCAATCAATTGAGCTCTATTGTGAGATTATATTAATGTAAGGTTGATGTTTTGTAAGGGGTAATGGTTTAGAAGATTAATCTCAGGGTATGAATGTTCATAATATTAATTGTAGGGGGTGACTTTGTAACAGGGTGAGATAAAATAGAGAGTTGAAAGTGGATAACTACTCTCACACATGTGAATGTGAGAGTGAATCCTAACCATTAAATTTTTTAAGATAATTTAATCTCAATCTCTAAATAGTTTTAGTCAATTGCACATATGTGAGAATGAACTCTATTATAATATAGACTAGATCTTCATGCCCGTGCCTATAGCATGGTGTCAGTATATCTGATTTCGTCAATTAAAATGACAGTGCATAAATAGAAGATGCGATTTAAAAAAATGCTACAGTTGAGGGGAACATTGTTTCAAGTGATAATTGAGAGATTGATGTTTTATAAGGGGTGATTGTTCTGGAGATTAATCGCATGGTGTGACTTTGTAATATGAAGATAAAATATAAGGAGAAAAAAAATGAATACTCATAATATTAATTGTAGGGGAGGGAATTAAAAATAGATAACTATTCACACATGTAAATGTGAGGATAAATCTAAACCGTTAAATTTGTTAAGATAATTTAATCTCAACCTCTGATTAGACATAGTCAATTACCTAATTGTTTTATAATATAGATGTTTTATAAGGGGTGACTGTTCTGAAGATTAATCGCATGGTGACTTTGTAATATGCAGATAAAATATAGGGAAAAACAAATGTGACTGTTCATAATATTAATTGTATGGGAGGAAATTAAAAATAAATAACTATCCACACATGTAAATGTAAGGATGAATCTAAACCGTTAAATTTTTTATGATAATTTAATCTCAACCTCTGATTAAACATAGTCAATTACCTAGCTGTTTTATAATATAAATAACCTACTTTGACCAAGTTACATGTGTTATGTTTATTTTTAATATTTTATTTTATGTAAGTGGATATACTAGTAATTGTTTGTAAGTGGGAGTGATATTCACATTCATATAAGTTTCCTAGTCTAAACAGTAAGTAGCAATTTTGGATGAATCAGCACTTTGGTCGGTGGGTAATTGTGAGAGTGAACCACCTCTTGCTTCATGGATTTGATAGAACCACTACAGCAAGTCACGCCAATTCAGCATCAACTCAAGGCTCACTTAGCTAACTTGGAGGAAAAGACTATGCTCCTACAATTATGGAAGTGATTAATTCAAATAATATATAATACATCTTTTACTATAATTAGATTTCAATATTGGTCCTACAACATATATATCGCTGTAAACAGTCAGTGAAATGTATTGTGGAGATTACGAACTTTGGGTTATCCTCTATATGGTATCAGAGCCTCAGGTCTAAAACATCTCAAAATCACAATTTTCCTCATCTCTTCTCTGTTCTTTCCTTCTCACCACATCAATGACAACTTCTAAAAATCAAATAATTATTCCAAACACCCAGGAATCCACCAAGCCGCTTATTATGATCTTTTTTCATAACTCAATCAAATTATCGGCTATCAATTACCTATTTTGGAAAACTAAAATTCAAGCCATTTTAATTGGCTACGATCTACATAAATTCGTGATTGGGTCTTATCCCATCCCGTCTGAAACGATAACCAAAAACAATCGTGAAGAACCCAACCCTGAACATTCCACATGGGTTCGTACTGATTTTTGGAGCCCTAGTTGGAACCTTTTCCCCAACCATTGTTCCCCTAGTAACTCAATCCGAAACTTGTCAGACTTTATGGGAGATCTTAGTAAACACCTATGCCAAGCCATCTCGAGGTCACATTAGACAGATTAAAGACCAACTTAAACAACTTACCAAGGGTACCCAATTTGTCTCCGAGTACATGCAATTCATCAAGACTCGTTCTGATGAACTTGTTGTTCTTAGTAAATCCCTTGACCAAGAGGACTTGATTGAACTTGTTTTTTACGGTCTCGGTGATGAATATTAGTCCATTATCGATATTGTCAATGGTCGTGACAAACCCATCTCCTTTGATGAGCTTCATGAAAAACTCATCAACAAAGAACTTGTTATACGTCATAAATCCAGCCCTCCCTCCTTCCCAGCCACGGTCAACCCCACCAACACCTGTTCCAAACACAGTTCTGCCAACTCATTTCCTCGCCCTCCACCCTTCTCTCCCAAACCCTCTCCGACTGATCCTTCCTTTAACCAATCTGGTCGTCCCCCACCACGCCCGTTTCTTGGTCGCTGCTAGTAGTGCAACACGAAGGGCCATGTTATTTCCCACTGCTCCTTTTTCCATCAGTCTCACCCTAACCTAAAACCTCCACCTCGTCCCACCCAGCCTTGGCAATCCCGTCCTTTGGGGTAATGTCTTCAGCCTTCATCATTCAGGAGACAGACTAGACAGTTGTCTGTGCAGATAGTTGACTTCTTTGGAGGGAAATCTGATGAAAATAAATTGAATGTAATTTGACTAGATATTGAAAATATCTAGATCAAATAACATGTGACCTAATTCCACGTGTTTGGCTGATCTTGACTTTTGAGCTTGAGCAGACTTCCAAGTCTGCTGTTCAAACTGTGCTTTCAAGGCTGCTGGTCCGCGCCTTTAGAGAAACTAACACTAAACTAGTTCTAAACACCCTTGATTTTAAGACAATTGCCACACTAACCGATATGCAGATCTGTTAGCCATTGTGCAATAGAATCAGAAGATGACTCAACCAAATCTATAACTTATGAGGGTCAATAGATCGCAATTTCTTTTGCCTTATGGTTGCCACTAAATTCCCACTTTGATTCTCTGATGTTCTCGTTATCAACAAAATGTCCAAAATAAAAGGCAGTGACCCAAACAGTTGAAGCCATAACTGAAAAGCAATCGCAAAGAAAATTTAATCAAATATGAGATTGAGTATATATCGTACAAAATGTGATTCATTAGGTAAAAATTGACATGACAAAAATAGACATGGTTGATCAAAAAATGTCAAGGTAGATCAAAAAAGTCATGTTAGATCAACAAAAGACATGGTAGATCAAAAAAAGGCATGGTAGATCAAAAAAAGACATGATAGATCAAAAAAATGTCATGGTAGATCAAAAAATGTCTTGGTAGATGAAAAAATACTATGGTAGATCAATAATAGGCATGGTAGATCAAAAAAATGTCTTGGTAGATCAAAATATGTCATGGTAGATCAAAATTGGTCATGGTAGATCAAAAAAATACATGATAGATCAAAAATAGGCATGGTAGATAAAAAAAGGTGAAGGTAGATAAAAAATAGGCATGGTAGATCAAAAAATGGTATGGTAGATAAAAAATCAAAAATGTAGGCATGGTAGATAAAAAAAGGTGATTTAAAAAAGGTAGATCAAAAAAAAATAAAAATAGGCATGGTAGATCAAAAAAATGATCAAAAATGTATGGTAGATAAAAAAAATAGATCAAAAATCATGGTAGATCAAAAAAAATGTAGATCAAAAAATGCATGGTAGATCAAAAAGATAAAAAAATGTCATGGATAGATCAAAAAAATATCAAAAATATCTTGGATAGATAAAAAATATCAAAAATATCATGGTAGATCAAAAAATCATGATCAAAAAATATCATCAAGTATAGATGGTAGATCAAAAATGTCAAGGTAGATCAAAAATTGTCAAGGTAGATCAAAAATGTCAAGGTAGATAAAAAATCAAAAATGTCATGGTATATCAAAAATAGGCATGATAGGTTAGATCAAAAAAATGGTCATGATGGTAGATAAAAAATAGATCAAAAATGTCATGGTAGATCAAAAAAATATGATCAAAAATAGGCATGATAGATCAAAAAAATATCATGATAGATCCAAAATAGGCATGGTAGATCATAAAATGTCATGGTAGATCAAAAAATGTCATGATAGATCAAAAAATGTCATGATATACCAAAAAATGTCATGGTAGATCAAAAAATGTCAAGGTAGATCAAAAATAGGCATGATAGATAAAAAAGTATCATGGTAGATAAAAAAATGTCAAGGTAGATCAAAAATTGTCAATGTAGTTAAAAAAATGCTATGGTAGATCAAAAATATGCATGATAGATCAAAAAATGTCATGGTAGATAAAAAAAATGTCATGGTAGATCAAAAATAGGCATGATAGTGTAAAAAGGTCATGGTAGATCAAAAAATGTTATGGTGGATCAAAAAATGGCATGGTAGATAAAAAATAAGCATGATAGATCAAAAAATGTCATGGTAGATAAAAAAATGTCATGATAGATAAAAAAATGTCACGGTTGATAAAAAAAGGTCATGATGGCATGATGGTAGATCAAAAAAATATCATGATAGATAAAAAAAGGCATGGTAGATCAAAAATAGACATGATAAATCAAAAAATGTCTTGGTAGATCAAAAAATATCATGGTAGATAAAAAAATGCCTTGATAGATCAAAAAATGGCATGATAGATCAAAAAATACCATGGTAGATCAAAAAATGTCATGGTAGATCAAAAAATGTCCTGATTGATTAAAAAAAGGTCATGGTTAATAAAAAATGGACATGGTAGATAAAAAAATGTTATGGTAGATAAAAAAAATACCATGGTAGATCAAAATTGGTCATGGTAGATAAAAAAAAAGTCATGATAGATCAAAAATAGGCATGATATATCAAAAAAGGTAAAGGTTGATAAAAAATATGCATGGTAGATAAAAAAAATGGCATGATATATCAAAAAATGTCATGGTAGATCAAAAAATGTCATGATAGATAAAAAAAAATGCCTTGGTAGACCAAAAAATGGCATGGTAGATTAAAAAATGTCATGGTAGATCAAAAAATGTCATGGTAGATCAAACAATAGCATGGTAGATAAAAAAATACCATGGTAGATAAAAAAATGTCATGGTAGATAAAAAAAAGTCAAGGTAGATAAAAATATGTCATGGTAGATCAAAAAATGTCATGGTAGATCAAATAATGTCATGGTTGATCAAAAAAAGTTATGATAGATCAAAAAATATCAAGGTAGATAAAAAATTATCAAGCTAGATCAAAAAATTACTTGGTAGATTAAAAGTATGCACGGTAGATCAAAAATAGTCAAGGTTGATCAAAGATCGGTTAGGTTGATCAAAAGTAGGCAAGGTTGATTAGAATTACACATGGTCTAGTAAAATTGGCAAAGGTTGATCAAAATTACTAAAGGACTATTAAAAGTGTCTACCATTGATCACGAATAGGCAAAGTTGTTCAAAAAAACTCAACATTGATCAAATATAGTCAAAGTTTTTTAAAATTAAACAAGGTATAGTAAACTATTAGAGGTATGTTAAAATGGGGAAAACATAAAATGTTCGATTACCTCAACCGAACATTTTCAAAATTGTTCGGTCCAGGTAACCGAACCATTGTTAACCACACTGTTATTGTTGTTGTTGTTTGCAGTATTGCATTTTATCAAAATTACAAATAATCAAACTTTCATAAATATAACAGATTTTCTGCATTGCATATAACATCAAAACTAAATAATATGTTCACCAGATATAATCTGAAGAACCAAAATTTTTCAGAGCAATAGAAAAACTAACCACAATGATTGGTTTGTTGATTGGTGAAATGATTGAATGAATTCAAGAAGCAACACGCGTTGCAGTAGAGAGGAAGAATAATACGCAAAAAGAAGAATACGATGGAATGAACTTGCAGTAAAGAAGAATGATAGAATGAACAAACAGTTGAACGAGAGAAAAAGAATACAGTGATTAGTGAAGAATGCGTATTTTTTACATTCTCAGCCCTAGTTGGATTTGAAGATAGTATAGACATTTCATAAAATAGTTATTTAAGTTAATTTTGTATGACAAAAGGATATTATAGATAATTATCACAAAAAAAAGTTATACGAGTATAAGTTAGTTTTTTGACAGTAGGTTAGCTTTGTTTTTGGAAACGAACAAAATAAATTATCCCCGGCGGCAGCACCGCATTTCAGTTCATTCAGGTTAACGTTAACGTGGCCCAAAAACAAAACCCTAATCGCTTAAACCATCTCTATCTCACACTACTCAATCCCTGTGCACGCAAATTCCATTATAATCTAATCCCACAATCAATAAACCCTCACAAAACCCTGCCATTCCCTTAGAAATGAGAACACCCAAATCCAAAGAATTCCGCATTCAGAAACGACTCTCAGAAATCCAAGAAATCGAATTACTCAATTCGTGGATTGAATTCGGCAAACCCGATTCCGGTTCAAACCCGCTATCCCTCTCGCCTTTACCGTCCGATGCTCCGGTAGGCCGTATTGACGAGAACACGTTCTCTCGGTACGCTGGGTGCACCAAATTCCAGCAATTGCCCTTGTCAAAGAAGACAAAAGATGGATTAAGGGATTCTAAGTATTCGAAAATGACTGATATACAGAGCGCTTCATTGCCTCATGCCCTATGTGGCCGGGACATCCTGGGTGCGGCGAAAACTGGGTCCGGGAAGACACTCGCATTTCTCATACCCGTGAGTTGTACATTGTTACACTTTAAATTGCAATATCCTGATTTAATTACAAAATTGATTTACATCACTTTAGGAAGCAGCTTAATATTGGAGTTCATTGCTGTTTCTAGTGATAATTATGTGGCATGAGAATGATCATAATTTTTTTTGATAAGTAAAAATCTGACATACCAGAAGGCCTCAAAAGATGAGGCTTCCTTGTACACTAGGAGTATACACAAAAAAGCATAATCTAAAGAGAAGCTATTAACAAAATCTACAAAAGAATAACAATAAGGGAAGTTTAGCATCCTCCGAACACCACAATTGAAGGGTGCTAAGTAGATTATCTTTCAAAATGAGACAAGGACCTTTCCTCATTTTCTAACATCCTTTTATTTCTTTCCCTTCAGATGGTCCAGTACACATTCAACTGAGAAATTCAAACTAGTTTATACCTTTTTGTTTAGCAATTGATACGTTGCTTCTCCGGGAGACTCTGAACTTGAGAAAACAATGCGATGTTAGATGATCATTAACCACTAGGCATTAGCTTAAGTGCATCAGTATTTAGTACTTGGACTTGAATACCAGTTTGCACAAAATTAAATAATTATTTCATTTATCACGTGTTTCACAATAAGATTTTATCCCTTCACGCCTGCTAAATTATATGCTGAAGTGAAAATTCTGATTCTTATGCTCATGGGACAATTCCTAATGAGGGAGAATGCTAGAAAATACTCCATCCATTGTCCTTAAAGAGTCCCTTTTCTATATAAGGTCAGCATGTATCAAATAAAAAATCGACATACACTTGTTACGTTTTTAATTTTAGGTGATAAAGTTTCAATCATTAAAACATTAAAAGTATTATGAGTTTGCAACTTTTGTAATTTTGCAATGCCAAGTAAATTCATGTAAAATTTCAATCAAAGTTTAATCATGGTGATATTAATAATTCAAAATAGGCCTCTTTGCATGGAAACAGGGGGAGTAGCAAATTTGTGATTCACGAGGACTTTGGAATCTGACCTTGCCAAATTTAATTGGGTTTGGTAGAAGCAGATTATTGCATGTAATGAATAGATTGTTATTTATCAGTTTCTATTGATAAATGAACTAAATACTTTATATATATATATATATATATATAGAAATGGACTAAATATGACTTCTGAGACAGTTGTTGGACATTCTTATATTTAATTATTATAGAATGGAGGCAAATCGCATCGCCAAATGGAATTCTTACGGTTATCGCATATGTAGGCATGTACGTTTTACGGATAAAAAGTTTAGCGAAGTCTTAAGACGCATACATAATGCGTGGCCGATAACTTTTTTCTTTTTGGGTTACATAATTTGTTCCTCTTATGGCCGATAATTTTAATCTGGAAGCATTGCTTCATGTCCGGATGATTTTCCATGCACTGTGGTACTCCTTTTATACTTACGTCTTCATGGATAATATAATATAATAGTACTAAAAAGTAGAATTATCGCTTATAAACTATTACATTTAGGTTTTGGAGATTTTATACAAAGCAAGATGGGGGCCGGAGGATGGTGTAGGCAGCATAATCATATCACCAACAAGAGAGTTAGCAGACCAGATCTTTAGAGTACTAAATGCTGTTGGGAAGCACCATGACTTTAGTGCTGGACGCTTAATTGGTGGTCAGAAAGACATTGATATGGAGAAGGATCATGCGAATGATTTGAACATCTTGATCTGCACCCCAGGTCGGCTTCTTCAGCATATGGACGAGACCCCAAATTTTGATTGCTCACAGCTACAGGTTGAAAATTATGCTATTCTCATTCACGTAGTATGCCTCATCCATTCTCATTCTCTTTTCTTTGGCATTACAATCAAATTTACATGGCTTTTAGGTTATTATACAATCAGATACTTAAGCTTCTCCCACGTTAGACTTATACCCCCACCCTTGCAACCTGGGGGATGTCAAGGGAGGGGTGGTATCATACAAACAAATAATCACGTATTGAAGAATAGTAGTACCGACATGCATTAGCTTAGTGTTTAATCCTGTACCCCAAATATGAAAGCTTTACATTTTTTTTCCTATAAGAATAGGAAAGCTTTACATTGGTCAGTGCATAGAAGCTAATTCTGTGTTGTTCCATTATCTCTTATGTAGTTTACATATCGTCGTGATGTCTCATTTTAATGATTATTTCCTCCGGTCCAAAAAAATAGCTCCATTTGAAAAGTTTGACTTCTCTATAATTATTTTGAATTGCAATAAAATTAAAACTTTTTCTTTCTAAGAAGAATTTCATGTTTTCTCTTCCATCCTGATTGATGATTTGTATTTTGTAGCTTAAAGACTATCTTTTGGGGACAAACTAAAAAGGTAAGTAAAGTAGGACTATTATCTTGGGAAAGAGGGAGTATTAAATTAGATGGGTAAATTAAGTAAGAACCTAAAACAAACCAACTTATATATGCAAGGAAAAGTAATGTCTCAACTGTGTTAAAAGAGATTGGTACATCATACTTACAATCTTAAAAAGACCACGAAATCTCCCGAAAAGAATTATAATATAGTCCCTCGATTTGCAGTTTGCTGGAGTATTTGGAGGGAGAGGAATAGAAGTGCGTTTGAGAGCGTGGAGTTGGGCACGTTGAGATTGAAGGAGGATGTCTCAAGGCATTTGGGGTTCTGGTGTACAGAGGAGTTTATGTGTAACTCAATTTCTTTTGTAGATATAGAGGATCAGTTTTCTATTTTGTAATTCTTTTGCTAGAGTATACCCCCTGAATACAAAGGACGCGTCACCTGTTTTAACTCTGTTCTTATATATATTTATCCTTGCCTATTAAAAAAAAAATTAGTCCCTCAACTTGGAACTAGCATAAAGATATTGAAGGAGGATGTCTCAAGGCGTTTGGGGCTCTGGTGTACAGAGGAGTTTATGAGTAACTCAATTTCTTTTGTAGATATAGAGGATCGGCTTTCTATTTTGTAATTCTTTTGCTAGAGTATACCCCCTGAATACGAAGGACGCGTCACCTGTTTTGACGCTTTTCTTATATATATTTATCCTTACCTATAAAAAATAAAATAAAATTTTAGTTCCTCAACTTGGAACTAGCATAAAGATGTTTGCTTAATTTTTGTTGTGTGTGGTAATGGTTGTAAATTTATAATCGAATCGAGCTGTCTGCTGAGCTTGAAGCGTGGCTAAGAAAGGTTCTCACCGTGTTTGAGCTTCTGCAACCTATGTTCAAGCTTGGTTTGTTTATCATGCATCAAGCTCTTAACCAGTTCAATGCAAGCCTATATTATAATAAAGTACTATTGAAGTATATATTAATGTGCATGGGTTGAGCTTAATTGAGCCAAATCAAAGGTGTCCAATGGCTCGAGCTGGAATATTTATTTGATCGAGTCTAACATCATTCTCAAAATTGGCTCAGTTTTTTCATGAGTTGTGTGGAGCCGAAATTGAGCCTGCTGTGACTCAAGCTGGTCTACTTTGAAGATACTTGTCACTTCCCAACATGGAATATATTCAATTTAGTAATTTTACTGTACTTCACTGTATGTAAAGTTCAATTATTAATTTAAACTTAGCTTGTGACATTGCAATACTTTCTTTTACCAAACAAAATGTCATCTGAAAATGAATATAAAAGGACAAAAAATTCATAAAAAGCCTATAGTAACTTTGATGATCTTGGAACATGGGTCTGATGGATTGAACTTGCAAAAAGCTACTTTTGCACATCATTTATCTTAATTATGTGCATCCAATTTTTTTGATACCGTGTCTGCTTTGTTCCTGATTTGGGTGTATTCTCCCCCGGCAAGGAAACAGGTTTTGGTCCTTGACGAGGCTGATCGTATTCTTGATGTTGGGTTTAAGAAAGAGCTAAATGCAATAGTTTCTCAGCTGCCAAAACGTAGACAGACCTTGCTTTTCTCAGCAACCCAGACCAAGTCGGTTAAGGATCTCGCAAGGCTCAGTCTGAAGGATCCTGAATACATTAGTGTGCATGAGGAGGCCACAACTGCTACTCCAAGTCAATTGCATCAAACTGTCATGATTGTACCTCTTGATCAAAAGCTAGATATGCTATGGAGCTTCATAAAGTCACATCTTAATTCAAGGATACTTGTTTTTCTTACCACATGCAAACAGGTTATCCTTCTTTATATGTACTGTTAAGAATGATTTTCTAGGGTTCATTTTTCTTGTGCTGTTTGAACTTGGAAGTTATTTGGTGGATGAACCACTGTCAAAACTAAGGTTATCCATCCAAAATTATACTTACGAGAGTCTTGAAATAATTGTTGATTATTTTGTCGATTTTTTTTTCGTGTCAGTGTTTCTTGTATCTGTATCTCGTCAAAGAAATATGACTTGCTTTAGTTTTTGCTTTGTAATTTTGCTTTTATTTGCACTTGATTTGTACCATCATGAGTTCAATAATATGTTAAATGGGTTATGGACTGAAGGCTTAGCAGGAAGGCATACTAGTCTGTTGATTTTTATGTTGCCTGTAGAAAGGGATAGATTTATATGTCAGTTCATCCACATAAGTCTGTACTTTACATGTCTTATTAAGGGGCTTTCAGGATGAGTTCATAAGATATATGCCATTGTTGTGATGATTTACTCTGAAGCAAGCCAACTTTTGGTGTACCTGTTCCAAATTAAGAACACCGAGATGTGTAAGTTGAAATGTCCTAAAATACTTTCTAGATCGCTCTGTCAGTGAATAGAAATTTGATGAGGTTTTTTTTTTTTTTTTTTTTTTTGGGGGGGGGGGGTTGAAGAGTAATAGGCGAGGCCCTCCTTGTGAAGTCTTTCCTCCTACCTGGTAATTTATATGTAAAGGTGTCTTTCTCACAATTTCGTTCCTTTATCTTAATTATGCTAGGTAGAAAGGGTTTTTATACTGATACCTCAATCACATTACAGGGTGACAACCTTAGTCTATTTCCTTGGTAGTCACAGTGGTTTACTTCTTTTTGCTGTCTTATCCACTTTTTGTTGTTGCTATTGTTAATTCAAGTTGAACTTTGATAGGCAAAATTTGCATTTGAAACATTCAAGAAACTTCGCCCAGGGATTCCACTGAAGTGTCTCCATGGAAGGATGAAACAAGAGAGAAGGCTGGGCATTTATCATCAGTTTTGTGAGACGCGATCAGTACTATTCGCAACAGATGTGGCCTCAAGAGGCTTAGATTTCAATAAGGCTGTTGATTGGGTTGTTCAGGTGAGCCAAAGTTGTTTAAGAGCAAATATTGAGGAACTGGCATAATTTTCACAATTCTAGTTACTGGAATTTAGAAATCAAATAGTCTAATTATCTTGCCTTTGTAGGTGGACTGCCCTGATGATGTTGCAGGCTACATACATAGAGTTGGTCGAACGGCTCGCTATCT
This sequence comes from Codonopsis lanceolata, assembly GCA_013146195.2. NCBI lineage: Eukaryota > Viridiplantae > Streptophyta > Magnoliopsida > Asterales > Campanulaceae > Codonopsis > Codonopsis lanceolata. Next base: position 78,765,808 of record CM028380.1, on the reverse strand, counting down.
TTCTTCTGGAAGATCAGTCTTATTCCTTATGCCCTCGGAGATGAAAATGCTTGAGAAGTTACAAGATAAGAAGATACCCATTCAGATTATCAAGGTGGGCATTGATATATTTGTGTTATTTTTTTGTTTGTTTTAATAACTTGTTCAACTGTCCTCTTAGTTGTAATTTGCATCCACGAAAGTTCTTGTCTGGTTAGCTGGCAAACTAGATAGTTTGGAACCATTTTTTTACTTTGGCTGGTAATGGGATACTTATTTTTTAATTTGTTGTTGCAACTTCTCTTTGTTACAGGCAAATACAAAAAGGGTGCAGCCTGTATCTGGATTGTTGGCGGCTTTATTAGTCAAGTACACTGAGCTGCAATCTCTTGCTGATAGGGCATTCAGGACATATTTAAGGTCTATCAATCTCCAGAAGGACAAGGAAGTTTTTGATGTGAAGAAATTGCCCATTGATGAATTCTCAGCATCATTGGGTCTGCCAATGACACCAGAAATCCGCTTCAAGCCAAAAAATAAAGGCAAGAAGGCATCTGAAGAATCCAATGATTTACCTGAAGTTCCTGCGAAGAAGGATCTATTTGAGCTTCCAAGAGAAAGTCCAAGTACTAGCACACATGAGGAAGTGGAAGAAATTTTACTTCCCAAAAATGAAATTCTCGATGGAGGGCAAGGACAAACAACACCTAATGATCTGTACGTTCTTCATTTCTCATTTATATTATGCGTTTTCCTTGTTTTTGCTGAGATTTTTTTGTTGTTGTCTTTGGGCTGATAGTCTGATGACTTCCTACCATGTATTCCTAAGATTGCAAATGAGTGGAAGTATAATCTAGCGAAAGCTTAGTATTGTGTTGAGCTCGATTCCATACGATGTAGGGAAACAAATAAGACAAAAAGCTATAACAAGGGTGAGGGCCTCAGGGCAACTAGTTGGTTCGCAAGGATGAATAATAAATGGTTAAACTGTAATTGTGTATAGGTTGCATTGATTTTTTTTTGATAAGTAGGTTGCATTGATTTTATATAGTTGCAATATGAGAGAATACGTAAGACTGCTAATTTCTAGTCATTCCATCTGTGATAGGTCATACTAATATTCTTTAAAGTGTTATGTGTGATTATCTCGAACCAAACTATTCAAGTCGTGTAAATACTTTTACTTGAATACAATTTTACGCTTACTAAATAGACCTCTTGTAAACTAGCACTTCGTTGCCGTATCTATTCCTTCTATTCATTGATGATGTAACAGATAATGGACCAAATTCTATGAGAATGATATTGAATTTTCCAGATGATTTAGTGAGATGAACTTTGGTATTGGACCCAATGCCATGATCTTTGTTCGTGGTATTTGTTGCTACGTAATTTGAGTTGATTTTCCTTCACAATCCTTCTTGTAGGCCTGTGACTAGAGTTTCAAAGAAAAGGAAGCTGAAGATAAATGTACATAGACCAGTGGGGACAAGAGTAGTCTTTGATGAGGAAGGCAGAGCGCTTCCCCCACTTGCAACATTAGCCGACATGAGCACTACAGACATTGCATTGCTTGATAAAGACAAAGGTAAACTCAAAGCACTCTGGTCTTGTTGGATAATTTATTCTTATCAAGGAAAAATATTCAATTTGTTTATAAATTGTTTACTTATACAACAGAAATGTTTTAGGTTGCATTTTGCAAATCCATGATGTGGTCAGTCGTATTTCCCTTTTCAGGGGCACCTGATAGAATTGAATGTGTTTATTTTTCTTCACTCGTTTTCAGAAGAAGGAATAGTTTTCGTTTTCTTATGGAGAAGAAGAACTTGTATACATTTGTTTACAAGTGTTTCGTTTACCAGCCTTATTTCCTCTTGAAAGAATAGAGTTCTCACTCATGTCTTGTGATATTATGTTGCTCTTGTCTCAGTAAACAAGAGGTATGCGGAGATGAGAGAACAAATGAAACTTGAGGACAAGGAAGACAAGCTCTTAGACCGTCAACGTCGTAAAGAAAAAAGATTAAAGCAGAAGATGAAGTGGAAGAAGGGGAGAAACGAGGAGGATGAGAGTGAAGAAGGTATTTCTGGATCAGATAGAGAAGCAAGAGATGTGAAACGATCAAAGAAATACTTTGATAGTGATGGTGATGATGGAGAGGATAAATCGGGTCTGAACATTGATTCCATTTCTTTGGCTGAACAAGAGGCACTAGCTCTTAAGTTGCTGGACTCTTTGAACTCATAAATTCATGCTGTTGTGGCAACGCCAACATGGTTTGACTTAAGTTCTTGTTGTTGTCTGTTAGGACATAGAATAGTGGTTTTCTCTGACATTCATTCTGCATACTAGAGAGATGGATACTGAATAGGCAGGCGGCGGGTAGATAATTTTTTGTTTGGCCAATCAATATTTAAAGGTTAATACTGTGGCTCTTTACCTTTTTCTCTGCCATGTTTTATTTATAAACAGAAAATTCTCAGTTGTGTTGTGGTGCCCCATTTCTTTTCTTCTTGTTTTGAAAGTAATCATTTGGGATGTGTCTGGATGCATAAATTACTGTTGTACATATGCTTGCATTGTTTCTACTATTTTGATATGGAATACGCCTGAATAAGTTTGATGGTTAAAGATCGGGTAATAATTGTGGTATTATGTATGCTAAATTTTGATTTTATCAAGTATTTCTCCCTTTGTTCCGGATAAAGAGTTGTCGGACAACTTTTTAAAAAATAACACTTGTAGTAGCTCATTTGTAATAAAATGATATTTTTATATCTTAATTTTTAAAAGTGAATTTTTTAAGTGAAACATCTTAAAATGAAATAGTAGATATTTTGAGCGGAATGGATGGAGTATTCATTATCTCTTTCTTCTTTGATTTTTGCATGTTGATTAACATATATGGGTGACATAGTGGTGGTGGTGTTAGAATGACACTAAATGTGGTGGTTTACATTTTGAAATAGTGAGAAATACAAAAAAAATAAAATAAAAATAAAATAAAAATAAAAAATAAAATAAAAAATTCATGTGACATAGTGGTGGAGGTGATGTTAGAATGACAATAATCATGGTGGTTAACATTTTGAAATAGTGAAAAATACAAAAAAATAATAAAAATAAAAATTCATATATTTGCGCCCACTGGCCGTCAATATACTTGTGCTTCAAAATTTCATGTCATTGATTTAGGGGATGAAGTGGTCTCTTGTAAGACGGTCTTACACATCATTATCCATAAAGTGGATCTATCCATGCTAAATGAGGTAGAATTCAAAAATATCAATGCAACCCTCTAGTTATTTAAAATTACAGCGCCACCCCTCATGTTTATATATGCAGAGTGTTACTTTTTACTATTAACAGTGTCAATTTATAGTATAAAATAAAGGATCACGCTATTTAGACCCCCGGTTCCTCCAAGTTGACCCCTTTATAAGTGTACCCGCCACCTCATTTTAAAATACTTGATACATATATATATACCCCCCTGTTTTCCTATTTTACCCTTCTGAGTTTTTAACACATTAACCCCCTCAAAACCCAACCCCCCTCCCTCAAAACTCAGGCAGTGATACCCCTCATTTACCGGTGGAATTATTACCAACATTTTGAAAAAGTTCCTTCCTTCAGTTCTTCATCAGTTCAGCACCCTCCTTCCCAGCCCATTCCTTCCTCAACTCTTCATCCCCTCCTTTAGTTCTTCATCTCCCGAACATCATCAAAAATGGAAAGAGGTACATATATTTTGAATTGATTTTAGTTTGATTTATTGTGTTTATACAATGTATTAATTTGTTGGGTTTAGATATAAGTAAAATCACGTTTTGTGTTTATATTGGTATTACAATTTTGATTTTTATAAGGAAAAATTCGACTATGAACTCCGAAATTAGGGCTTAATGTTCAGCATCAACCCTTCGAACATCTTAAAAATGTTCGGAACTGAACTTCGGAACATTTTGATTATGTTCGGTGAACCACTACCGAACATTTTGAAAAATTTCGAATATCTAGGGACGAACATGTTGGATTAAATTTTTTGTCAAAATGTAAAGACACTAGTAGCCGAACATTTTGAAAAAGTTCCAATAGTGGGTGCTGAACAGTTTGGAGTCTATTTTTTTCAAAGTTGATGAGCATGTTAATCTCTTCGGAGACCCCCTATCGAACATTTGAAACATGTTCGAACTTCGATAGCCAAACATTTTGAAATAGTTCGGTAGGAATGTGCTGAACAGTTTGACTTAAAAATTTTGTCTATTTTTTTTCAAATTTGATGAGCATGTTAGTTTGTTCGGAGACCAATTGCCGAACATTTTTTAAAATGTTCGGATTGGTATAGCCGAACATTTTGAAAATGTTCTGTAGGAGGGTACCGAACAGTTTGAATTAAAAATGTTGTCTATTTTTTTTTTTTGAAAGTTGATGAGCATGTTAATTTGTTCGGAGACCTACTATCGAACATTTTTAAAATGTTCGGTTTGTGATAGCTGAACATTCTGAGGCTGAGGCACAGGCACATGCGCAGGCCCAGGCCCACGCACATGGACATGTTGAGGAGGAAGAACCGGAACCAATGGAGGAACATGGATAGCCACTGATTACTTTTCCATGTCCTGGGGGTCCATCAGAAGGCATTGTACTTCATTTCTACACGAAACACATAGTTGTACATATATATCAAGGGTTAGAGCGACCGGTGCTAAAAGTGAACAACCACAAACAAAAACTTTTAGTATGAAAAGTAAACACAAAAACTGCTTCCCAATTATGGAGGGACACTTTTATTGCGACCAAACTAATGCAGTTAAGGCATGTTTCATATCTGGAGAGTGATAAGGTATTGGTTAGTATCTTTGTGGAGCAGTGGCATGTAGAGACCAATACCTTCCGCATGTCATTTGGTGAGATGACTATAACACTTGATGATGTGTTCTGCATTACTGGTCTTCCAATTGCTGGGAAGTCGGTCTTTTTGGAAGGTTCAGTTTCTGTGCAAAGTTCGGTTGATTGCGTTTGTCGGTATTTAGGAGCGCCTGAAGATGAGGCAAGAGAGGGATTGCGTGGTGCTAGAGGGCCGTCTGTGAGGCTAGAATGGCTACGTACCCGTTTTGCTTCGGATGCATTGTCTGAGGATCCAAAAACGGTTGCTTTCGCTATTCGCGCATATTTGTTATACATGTTGGGTTGTACAATTTTTGCTGATAAGAGCGGAAGCAAGGTTAGCACGACATACTTGGAGTTCCTCAGCGATTTGGATGTTGTGCACACTTACTCATGGGGAGTGGAGCGGTATCCCTAGCCTTTCTATATAAACATATAGGGAGTGCAACAGAGGTGAATACGAGACAGATGGCCGGATATTCCACATTATTGGAGGTAATTACTTGTATCTATAGTTTAATTTGTATATTTGTATTTATATTTTAATTTGTATACTTGTATTTATATTTTAATTTGTATATACTTATATTTATAGTTAAATGGTATATATTTTGTTCAAATAGGCATGGATATTTGAGCGATTCTGAATGTGTACAATAACTATTCTTAACGTGCACTATTACGAAGGTCAGGAACTTGCAAGTAGGTGGGAGCATAAGAGTGTTGCCGGTGTGCCCGCTGACTGATTGGTCGGTCTGCAGGAACAACTTGATGCCCTTCGTGCGGATGAAGCGAGTCTTAATGTCTTTATATGTATTGATTATATGTAGAAAATAACCATATTTTATATATTATTAATTATTAATCAATTGTTTTTCAATTATTGTAGGTTATTTGGATGTCATATACCGAGCAGGTTAGACAACATTTCCCGTTTCATCGGATAGCCTTATACCATAGATGCATAAGATCAACTGATCATGTTGAGCCATACCACACTGATTGCGTTCTCAGACAGTTTGGATGCGTGCAGACGATTCCGGGGATGATTATTGCCCCTGATATCGAGAAGAGAGGTCTGTTGGCAAATAAGAAGGTCTTGGCAATGCTCATCCGATACTTCGATATTTGGGAAAGACAAATCTTATCTGAGCAACAACTTGGTATAGTTGCCGAGCGACCATGGCAGTGTGCACCTGACTATATGGATTGGTACAACTGCGTATCTAATCCAATTGTATGTAACCCTGAGCATCATTCCACCTTCCAATGGACTGCTCCTGATGCAGGTTTACCAGATCCATGTGATATGGTTAGTTTAGCACGCAGTTTGTTGGAACCGATGGCGGTGCGCTATGGTGCGGGAGACCGAGATATATCGTACGAAGTGTTCGGAATAGCGATCCATAGTGCATACGTAGTATTGGGAGGGCAACAACATGGGGGATCGGGACCGTCTACAAGTGACCAAGCAGAGGGAGAGCAATCTAGGCGCCGTCGTAGAAGAAACACTTGATTGCGTTGTTTGAATGACATTTTAGACAATTTTCATATGTAATTTAACTTGTTCGATAACTGGTACCTTTTATATCTTAACTTGCTATTATCAATAATCATACTATTATCAATAATCATAATTACAAAACTTGCTAGTTTAAAATAATAGTCTCAGTACTTCGCCCAACACGATTGTATCCTACACTATGTGAGTATAAATCAAGTTGAGTCTGAAACAAGTCTTTCCACCCTGATGCACACTGGTCGTGAAACGAATCCTAATGTATAGATACTGGTGGTAATGGGTAACCCTCGCGCAATAAAACCTACAAATAACCTATATATATCAACAAATTATATAATATAATTGTAAAAACACTTACGTAACTTGGGTTGTGTGTACCTCGATAAAATGGTCTTCATTTATTAATCCGATACAAATAACCTTAGGGGAAATCTTGGCCGCAGTTCTCAATGGGAGATAAGTTACGGACATTCGTGTATCGAGACATACCAGAGCTACATTATACGTTGATGCAACCAAGTGACCCATTTCCGACAAATAAAACCAATGTTTTCGCGGCGCATTGTCCTTATAGTAATCCAGCGTTTATAGGATCTTATCAACACGATTACTTGCCAGGAAAACACATTTGTATAACTTTAAGTTAGCTGTCAACTCATGATGGAGGTCTCGTTGAACTGTAGGCCATCCATCTTGAGTTAACCCAAGTGCGGCGGCAACCGCGTGATAACCGCAATGTCCATCCTCTTTAACATCCTTTGTCTCTGTAATAAAATTGGCAAACTGTGATGAGAGTAAATCAACGAAACGAATTGCAGAGTTGAGTTTCAATCGTTGTCGCGTAACCTATTGAACGAAGACGAATTAAGCATGAATTTAACATTTTTTTTAAATTGTAAAGATCTAGTAAACAACAAAACCTACATATAAATTGAAATTACCAGTATCTTTCGCCTAGTAGTCAATGGGCCAACCTCGTACGTCACTTGTTCTCGCGGCAAGTAACTGTCCATCGACTCGATATATTCAAACCTACTCGGATCATGTTTTGTTGATTTGTCAATTTTAGCCTTTTTTTTTTCTGAGGCCGACCACGAATAACTTCCAAAACCAGAGGCTCAATCAGTGATGTAATTGATGGCTTTACAAACTCTCTAGCTCTCTTCAACAGTGCCAACCTATTTGAGTCGGTTGAGGCATTGTTGTATATAGAATGAATTTCTTCAACTATGTTTTTCCATGCACAGTCCATTTCACCCCGAATTCCATCACCTTCGCCCTTAACCGGTAACATATCCAACTTTCCCCAAAAACTATCACTTGGTTAAGGGGAATTGGCCTACCTAATTTGACAAGCTCAACGATCTCATGTGCACAGGGCAAACCACAAGTCTTTCTCGGTACACAACCACATAACAAAGAATCCACAACAGTATCTTTGCCAACCACAGATTCTACTTCATAAATTTTATTCAACGCTTGTATGGATACCATGCCTCGCAGATCCATATATATAACTGATTTGAATTTGTGCATGACTACGTTTTTGTTCTTCTCAAATGAGTGTTTGATTGCGATGTGAGAAGTCTCAATGAGAGTGTGAATTTGTCACCAACAAGTTTCAAAATTACCTTGGCCCGATCCAAGTTGCCTTTTCAATGACGCATGTTGACTCTCCGCCCTGAAAGTACAAACAATATTTAGTAATTTGAAGTACGTATGTAACAAATAAACGAAAACAATTAATACCTGCTTGTAGAGGTATTGTCATAATGCATGACGGTATTTGTCCAACATGACACAAATCGTTCTTTGTAGGGCTCAATCTATTGATACATCACATATTTGATGGCACTTGGATAATCTTTGAACTCAGACTATAGCCTTCCCAAATAGTCATTATATTGCGACTCAGTATCATACTTTATCAACAAATTCCAAAACATATTAAACGAATCTCACTTTTCTTTAGTCGTTAAGATTTTCCTACAATTTGCGAAAACATTCTTATTGACGTGCCATCGACAAAGGAAATGTCTCAAGGTAGGAAATGTTATTTCAATTGCATTCATTAAAGCGATTTCTCTATCAGTAACGATCACATTAGGCATGTTCCATTGGTCCATCAATGATTTCAAGTATGTGCACGCCCACTTATAGCTGTCTGTTTTCTCATTCTCTAAATAAGCAGTTGCAATTAAAAAAATTATATTTGTAGACGTTACACCAACAATCTCCAACAAAGGTAACTTGTACCTATTTGTCTTATACGTGCAATCTATTAATATGACTTTCGAAAAGGCACGCAATAAATCAACACTTCTTGGGTGAGCGAAGAACAAATCCTTCACAGTGTTCTTCTTCTCGCACCGCCGATAATGATGGACATATCCATGCTTCTCTAACATAAACGTAAGCTGCTGCATTTGTGATCGACCTTCACGCTCTATAACTCTATTATTCAAACATGCATTGTAGATCTATTTTCTTGAAAATTTTCTTTCAAACGCACCAAAATGTCCTTTGGTTTACTATTGGCGTGTGTCATATCAACCACATATTCCTCCTCAACTTTTGATAATCGACTGACATATAAATGACCTTCTTTGTACGCTCCAAGTTTATGATTGTGGACACCGCACTTCACAACCAATAACCATTCTCCAACTGACACTTCTCTGCCCCTCAAACTAAATGGACAACCAAGCTTCAGGGCCGGCCCTGGGGGGTGGCAAGAGGGGCTACCGCCATGGGCCCCCAATTTTTAGGGCCTCAAATGTTTGGGTACTACCTTATATTTAGTATATATATTATAGTGTCAAAAGGTTAACAATTGATTGGATTCACCCCGTGGTTAAGATACACATGATTTAAGGTAAAGGTTACAGGTTCAAATCCTAGGATGTCAATCATTTTAGTCTATTACTTTTTTAGTATATAACTTATAACGTGTTGTTTAATTAAGTGCAGAATAGATGACCCAATGGTTAACATACTTGGTATATTATGAGAGTTTATGGGTTCAATTCTTGCTATAAACTTTTTACTTTTCTTTTTCCCAATACTTTAAATGATTTCATTTTTATAAAGGCCCCCCCCCCTTTTTTTTGGCCATGGGCCTCTCGAAACTCAAGGCCGGCCCTGCCAAGCTTCTTAGATCCGGTTTCTTTCCACTTTGATTTTCATCATTTGCTTGTGATTTCTTGCGTCCATTGTAATGACCAACACGTTCACAAGTCATTAATACCAGGGGTTTTTTCTTACCCGCACCACTGTCTGACCTCCTAACTATTATTACCATTTCAAGCTCATTCCCCCTAGCACGTATCCAATCAATCAACATTTGGCAATATGAAAAGAGTTCACACGTCATGAATTCATCGGTGTAATCCGCTACAATATCTTGAATAGGAACTATCACATTATTTTCAACTTCAACAATCTCATTATTAGCAGGACCATCAACACTAGGATTTGTTGACAATGTGTTTGAATCCTGTTACCAAATACAATAACCTATAAAAAACACAAGCTCCTTTAGTTTTTTTTTTAAACTGTTCGGTTAGGTCTGGTGGAACATTTACAAAATGTTCAGCAGGCTGTGGTTGAACAAATTCAAAATGTTCGGTTGGTAACATCCGAATTGGGGGTCGGATTAGCGTGACCCTTTAGAATCACACTAATTATGGTGGTTTACATTTTGAAATAGCGAGAAATACAAAAAAAATTAAAAAATTCATGTGACATACTGGTGGAGGTGATGTTAGAATGACATTAATCATGGTGGTTAATATTTTGAAATAGTGAAAAATACAAAAAAAATAATAAAAATAAAAATTCCTATACTTGCGCCCACCGGCCGTCAATGTATTTGTGTTTAAAAATTTCATGTCATTGATTTAGGGGATGGAGCGGTCTCCTGTAAGACGGTCTTACACATCCTTATCCGTAAGGTAGATATATCCATGTTAAATGAGGTAAAATTCAAAAATATCAATGCACCCTTTAGTTATTTAAAATTACAGCGCCATCCCTCAAGTTTATATATGTAGAGTGTCACTTTTTACTATTCACAGTGTCAATTTATAGTATAAAATAAAATGTGCACTTTTGGTCTTAGAAGTGTCACTTTGCATTTTTAATGAAAATTATAATTTTTTTCCTAACAAAATGTTATTTGTTGGGCTTAAATGTGTCATTTTTAGTTTTAAATGTATTACTTTTACTTTGAAAAGTTTTTCATTTTTTTATAAATGAAAATCATTATGTTTAACATTAAAAGTGTCACTTTTTAGCATTGAAAGTGTCACATTTTAGTATTAAATGTGTCAATTTTAGCAGTCAATGTTAGTTTTAAAGTGACACATTTAGTATTAAATGTGTCACATTTTAGTATATTAAATGTGTCACTTTTTAGTATTAAAAATGTTACTTTTTATTTTAATGGGAATTATAATAAATTTCCCTTAATAGTGTCACTTTTAACATTAAAATGTGTCACTTTTGTCTTTTCAATGTATCACGTTTGACTTTAAATATGTCATTTAGCATTTCATTAAAGTCCGTTAGGCTCCGTCAAGTATCCAAAATTAATTGATGCTACGGAGCTAACAAATGATTAAATTGTAAGGCGTGAGAAATATAAAAAATTCAGCTGCAAACCTTCAAAGTGCAGGGGCACCGGAGCAAAATGAGGAACTTCACATTAATGGGTAATAAAACTTTAAGGGCTTGTTTGGTAGTCGGACAAGGATAAGTAGTATTATTAATCTCAGTATTATTAGTGTCATCGCTATTAATCATCACTTGTATATTGGGGGTAGTTTTGACATTACAAATGTTAATCCCATTTTTTTTAGTGAGGGTGCTAATAATACCACCCTCCTCCTTGGTATTAATAGTGAGGGGATAATGAATTTATTCGGATAACTCGTATTATTAGTCCCGACCACCTATTGCGTACCAAACATCAGACAACTCGGCTTATTAATCCTATCTGACCTTAATCCTGGCTACCAAACGACACCTAAATGGTGGGGAGAGTCGAACCGAAGACCTCCCCACCAACCCACAAAACATTAACAGTTTCAATGCGAACCATCTTTGCTTAATTATTTTTGAAATTTTTTTTATAACTTGTTGTTTATTTATTATGACCCGTGAATTTTTAAATGGGGCTCCGCCTTACGAATTTAGGATCCGTAAGACCGTCCTACACAAGTCTTTGCCTTAGGGGATAGGTTTTTGTAATGATCAATTTTTTCGATAATCTTATGTTAATGTTTAAAGAAGCACCCAATTTTAATGACTTTGCTGTTGTGATTGTTTGACTTTCTCAGCGTATTATGTCTTCAAACTATTACAAATTAATAATTAAATTACAAAACTAAAAGGATTAAATAATTATTTGGTCCCTGAACTATCCCAAAACTTTGTGTTTCGTCCCACTATTTTTTTTGTATGTGTTTGGTCCCTCAATTCAATTTTTTTTGTCAATTCCCTTTCTTACCGTTACCCGTTACCGTTATTAAACAATTTAACATTGACTAACTTTTCAAAATATCCATACTATAAAGAGTTAATGTGTCAATTGAAAAATGCGTTATCTTCAACCTTGAAATTGGAATTCGAAAATATAAAATTGGAGAGCAACCCCAACCCCAACCTATTAAATTCAACTCCCAATTCCTACTACTTTTTGTCACTTCCCATCATCCAATCTTCTCTCCCTTTCTCTTTCTCTTTCTCTTACTCTTTATTTCTTTCTTTCTCACGCGTGCACACACACGCACACGACACACAGTGAGTGACAGAGAAGAGAGAGTTTGGTCGACCATGATGAATATCATAGAAATAGTAGACTGCTTGGACTCGATGATGACCTCCGATTCCTCTTACTCCCTCATGCTCATAGTGGTTTTGCTCATCCCAATATTTCACTACTGACGCGTCCAAAATAATCCACGGACGCACTGGGCTTGATAACTCGGATATCTGACTTTCAATTCTATCCTTACTCTTGAAGGCCCAAACCTGCAAAGCAAACAGTAACCGTGAACTAGGCAGGGGCTTACCCTGCAAAAACACTCCAGTGTGATAATCAGAAAATCAGCAAGTGCGTATATATTTTGACAGAGTTTTAGCCTATAAAAATGAGCCTACCTCTTCCTTCTGAAGAAGAAAGGTTTTTATAGCTTGTGCCAGAGAGTAACTGCCCATTAACGTCATGGCATGCATGGCGGGCACATTAACTGTCATATTAACTGCCCTCTTAACTGCCATATTAACTGCCACATTTATCACCACAGTTTAATCATGGAGGTAGTGGCGAGTTTCATGGCATTAACTCCCCACATTCAAGACAACCGTTACCATGTAACTGAAAGGGATGAGCGTGCTTTCGCCACAGGCCGCATGCTCGCTACACACTGCCCCCGAGCAGAGGCTGCTTGCTCGTTATGACTGAGCGGCCAGAGATCTGTCCCTGCTCGCTGCACACTTGGCCCCCAGACGGCAGACAGGAGGTTGCTTGCTCGTTATGACTGAGCGGCCAGAGATCTGTCCCTGCTCGCTGCACACTTGGCCCCCAGACGGCAGACAGGAGGCTGCTTGCTCGTTATGACTGAGCGGCCAGAGATCTGTCCCTGCTCGCTGCACACTTGGCCCTTAGACGGCAGACAGGAGGCTGCTTGCTCGTTATGACTGAGCGGCCAGAGATCTGTCCCTGCTCGCTGCACATTTGGCCCCTGCATTTACGCATGCGAGGCCGCTTGCTCGTTATGACCGAAGCCGGAGATCTGCCCCGCCGCCGCACACTTGGCCCCTAGGCATGTGAGGTCGCTGTTATGACTGAGCGGCCAGAGATCTGTCCCTGCTAGCTCATGAGTTGAGCTCAGAACATGATGTTTGCACGTGATTATCTCATGACATTGGTGATGGCGTGCTGGGCATGTGACCGGTGCTTGGGCTTTCTGGGCCAGGCAGCTCAGTGGCCCCCTACTTCTTGTCTGGGAAGCATTTATGCTCAGAGCGAGAAGCATAACACTTTATTCATGATAGACCAATGATTTAAGAGTTTTTCGATCCCTCTCACTAGCTTTGTTCTTTGTGCTTTGATGCCGCTTTTCACAAATCCCCCATCTAGACTTTCTGGGTTCATCTTGATTGCTCTTTCTGACTTTTGTACCAAACCCGAGCATACACATAGGTAGGAATCTATGAAATTGAGAGCTGGTGCCTTGCTCACTGGTTCGAGATGTAAGACTGACCGTGAGTTCTACCTACTCTTTCATGCCTGCTTTTACGGGCATGAATTAATGTTTGTTCCTCGATTCTTGTAGGATATCTTCTTGTGAAGAGAGTGGTTCAGAGATCGAAGGACGCCGTTACGATCATGGAGCTTCAAGCAAGCACGAGGAGAGCTTTGACATTGGATCAAATAGTTCTGAAGGAACCGAGCAAGATGAGACCCTGCACACTAAGTGAAGTCCGCGAGCAAGAGTCCAATTGCTTCCGGCGAGGAAACATGATGTGGATGTTGAGGGCGAGCAGGGTGATGCTCACCATGCTAATGTTGAGGACGAGCAAACATCAGCTGAGGAAGATACATGTTCTAGCAAGCAGCTCAGTGGGCCCCTGCTTCTTGTCTGGCGAGCACATATGCTCAGAGCGAGAAGCATAACGCTTTGTTCGTGAAGGATGTATACAATGGTGCCTTACACTAAAGATGAGCTTGCTCTGATCGCTCACTCTGATGTTTAAAGGGCTACCCACTTGGAATCTTCCTGAGGTTGCGACCATGACGACTCATGCTACTGGGGATGCCGATGGTGAAGTGATCATCACCGAGAACGGGCAAGGACAAACCGAGGATAAAGCAGACGCCATAGCGCCTGCCATCGAGAAAGTAGAAGCTCCAAGCTCGCTAACCGCTTGGATCTTAGGTACAAGCTAAGATCCAAGGTCGCGTTATACTTGTTTTTCAATTGAACTTTTCATAACCCTTGCTCGCCTCCGCGAGCAAGGACACCAGTTCAACTGGCTCAGCACACCATTTGGTCTTAAGATACAAACTAAGATCCAAACTCGAACACCAACCCTTTTCAACGAGCAGAAACCTATCATGCTCGTGAAAAACTGTATAATCGAGATAAAAGCTCATTGACCGCTTGAGAACTTAGGCATAAGCCAAGATCCAAGGTCGCGTTTCACTTGTTCTTCATTCGAACTTTTCATAACCTCTGCTCACCTCCGCGAGCAAGAACACCAGCTCAACTGGCTCACCACATCACTTGGTCTTAGATACAAACTAAGATCCAAACTCGAACACCAACCCTTTTCAACGAGCAGAAACCTATCATGCTCGTGAAAAACGGTATAATCGAGATAAAAGCTGAGCTTTCAATGACGATCAAACAAGCTCTTTCATTTTGTAGAATACTCATCACACAACCGATCATAAACAGAAGAAAGAAATTACATCATCTCGCTCGCTTTCTCGCTTGATTAATCTGCACACGACCATACTTTACGCCGCTCTAATCGCCCTTCCGACTGCTGCTGGCGGCGACAAGTGTCGCCAATTATTGGTTTATAACCGCTGCTCGCCATTATGCCCACTGCTTTTACCAGTGTTGCCATTCCCACTAGCCTCTGTATTTTCCTTCTTCTTTTCCTTTTTGGCGGTCTCCCCCGCACAGTATTTCTGAGCCCGCATCAACATTTCTGCCTGCGTTTTGGACTCCCTCATACTCAGCTCTGATCTCAGGCCGCCTTCTCCGTTGAGCAAGCCAGTTTCAAAACACAAAGTGACCTCCTGCTCGGATAGGCCATGCACTTGCTCAAGCATCTTTATGAACCTCTCCAAGTAGCTGGAAGTAGATTCATGAGTCCCCTGCTTGATTTTAGACAAGTCTGCCCTTGTCTTTGCAATTGCTCCCGAAGTCCCGGAATTGGCCAGGAACTTTGCTCGCAAATCCACCCAATTATTGATTGATCTGCGAGGAAGAGCTCCTATCCAGGCCAAAGCCTTTCCTTGCAGCGAACCCACAAATGCCCGAATCTTCAATGCCTCATTAGAGGTCACCAGACCAATTTGAAACTCGAAGGATATCAGCCAGTCTCTTGTTTTGGTCTTCCTAGTGTATTCCTTGATGTTAGGAAAGATGAGGCCTTGAGCCGGAGGGGCATTCTCTATCCATGAAGCCATAGAGCTGGCTGCAGTTCCCATAAAGTTGTCTTCCAAGGCCTTGCCCTGCTCCCATGCTTCCACGCGCAACTTTAGCTCCTCGAAATCATGTGCATGTATTCCAATGCGCACCACCTGGAAGTGTACACTGGGCACAAAAGGGGCCTGTGGGGGACCCATAACTTGAGTTATGCCCACGGTCTGCGCCATTTGTGTGACGACCCGACCCGGATCCCAAGACGAAATCCCAAGGTCGTGCCGCCAGGGGAACAATTAACAACAAACAAGTAGCAAATAATGGGTAGGGCCATAACGGCGATACACCAACAACTCAAAACACATGCGGAAGCGAAATATAATAAAACAGTGGCGCCCGAGCTAACCAGCTCAAACTAAAACAACCAAAGAGATAATTAATCTCTCGGTCCAAAAATTCGACTCGCGTGCCGCAACATTGGGCACGTAGAACAAACTCCCTGTTATGCAATTCAAATATTAAGCATAATATAAACCAAGTCATCGGCGAAACTACGGAACTCCAACATTAAACTAAGTCTAAGACTCTAGTCTAACAACTCAACGGCTAAGAACATGCCGGAGAACAAACATAATATTTAACTAGCAATATATCAAGCTAAACATATCCACCAATAAACCAAGCGCGACTAAAACCAGTCGGCTACCAACAACATAAGTACTAACAATTATAAGTACTAGCAACCAGAAAACATATGGAAGTTTAACTACCAATATACATCAAGCACGACTTCTACTTGTCGGCTACCAAAAGAATAGGCTAACAACATAATTACAACATTTCAATTCACATAAAGGTTTGCTACCCAAACATGAAGTTTACATAACTTCATTTTCCCAACGACCTCACCAAAAGCAAAAACAAACATCTAACTAGCAACCTTGCCAAAAGAATTCCCTGCCAACGTAACCTTCTCGATTTACTTGGATCCGCTCGCACGGCTCGGATCTAGGGAAAAACAACCAACAAATAAAAGTAAGTCACAATGACTTAGTAAGTTACTAACCATAACTTCCTACCATGGCATAATGCTCAATCATAAATTATATCATGCTATCGTCATGAAATAACCTTATATAAAATCATGTTATGGCATTCATGCTCAACATTAAATAAATATGCTATCATTAAAGTATAACATCTCATCACAAATCCATGTCAAGGCATTTTAGTCTTAACAATAATAGTTTATACCTTTGGCATAAAACAACATTCCCATAATATTCATGTGATAGCATATATGCTTAACAACATTAATCAATATGTTATCTATTAAGTATAACATGTAAGGAACCAAAACAAACATCATATCATATCCAAATTCACCAAGCACGTTATTCACTTAAGCACTTGTGAAACAATTCATATATATAAGGGATATGATACCATTACCAAAATTCCTCCGCGCGTGTCGCTCCTGCAAAAACACGTGCAAAACCCTTATGTGCCCTCGATATCCCTCTCGTAGATATCGGCGTCCCGAGACGACCTCCGCTCGAGTTCCATAGTTATCAAAGTCATGTGTATTACTACAACTAAGATAAACTACTTCCCCACCGTGGCCATCGATGGAGGGGTGTGTGCAACCCGGCACGACGATCCATCGCGATCACAAATCCCATAATTCGTGAAGACGATGTATCGACCCACCAAAGACTCAACAGACCGACGCCAGCTGGACTCAAAACCCAAGCACAAGTAATATATACTCATATGCTCAAAACAAGTAGGTAAACACTCTACCATCAAACTAGTCATGCAATTTATCCACAACTAGCATAAACATCACAACCGAGAATCATATAAGCTCTCTTAATCAAGTGTGCTTCACACACTTCAAAACTTCTTGGAGGCTCGACCTCCATGAATTCTACCCAATATTCCATAGGACTTAAAATTATAGCTCCTAGGATTCATACTAACCCAAAGGTTAACTCCGTTGAGTTCAATCTAAGTTTTCTGAAAATTCAAGGAATAGAAGCATAGGCTTCAACATCCCCATATATTCATAACTATCGCCAAAACCATAAACCCAATGTTCAATAAAATCATATAAACCCAACAAAATAATTAACAATGTAACTTAGAACAAATTAGCCATCTTGTGCATAAATTCATTCAAGTCACCATACCAATCATAATTTCCATTTCATGATTAAATCATACAACATGGTTTAATATACTCTATTAAGCATATAAAACATATTAATCAAGCTCACATCAATAAATTGCAAGCTAAACAAAATTAGGGCAAGGCACCCTCCAAGTATCTCAACCAATTCAACATCAATTCTCATGGATAATCAACATAATCAAGTTCAATAGACTAGTTAGAACATGAATTTCACATATATCATGGTCTCACATAGGTCAATCAAGTTCTATCATCAATTTGTAAACCTAGGGTTCATGCTTCTTCTACAACCCTAACAATGGCTTCCATTGACCTCAAATAGCACAAATGGTTGTTTCCCTAGGGTCAATGGAGCCCAAAATCAAAGGAAGAGAGGTAGAAACTTACCAAAATTCGGCCTCCCAAACTGCCCAAACCCGAACCTAGAGAAGAAGTCGTTCTCTTCATTTCTCTCTCTTCAAACTCACGGGTTGAATGGGGAAGAAGACTCCCACTATGGTCTCCAAGATCGGCCCTTTGAAACCTAGAATCGCCTCCTCTCAAGCCTCTCTCACGTCTTGGGTGAAGTGTTCGCGAAGCAGAAGAGATCATGGCAAATGCGGCCGAACAATGAGAGAAAGAGAGCGGTGTTTTGCTTTTATATGAGGGATTAATTCCTCTAATCAAGTCACTAATTAACCCCTAAATTTCTTAATAGATGTTTAGGATTAAGATTATGCTAATTAAGTGGGTTTAGGATAGGTTTAGAATGGGTTTAATGGGTTAATTTTCGGACAGCGCACAAAACAGGAACAAATCCCGTAATTCTGTATTAGGGACCCTTGCGGTCGCATCATGCAAGGGGGATGCGAGCGCATCCTCCAGAAATCCTTTTCCCGGCCTTTGTTGCTTCCCTGATCGATCCCGGACTCTCCCGCATGCATTCCCGAGTCCTTCCAAGCCAAAAATGGTCTATAATCCAACCTTAATGTCCTCCAAATCATAACCCAAGTAATCAAGTCCCAAACCTCAACAAAACAAGGCCAAGAACTTCGAGGCGTAACTCTCCGAGCGACAACCGAAAAAGTCAAACTGAGAAGGGTTAACGCTAGAATCAAACTAGCAACCAAACCGACAATGCAACAAGCATCTTATCAATATCCAAGGCATGTTAATGATGTTATAAATACCCTTTAACAATTATCCATGTGTTAACCACATAAAACATAAACCCGAGATTCAAAGCGTCTCGCGAAAGAAAAATGCATACGTGCATCTCAAACGACGTCAATGATCATGCTATTGACTCTAAACATATACGGGAGCTAAATGAACATATTCATGATGATTATAAGTGCATGAGTTCATGCATAACACAAGCAAGCAACATTTCAGGGTTTTACAATTTGTGCCCGCGAGCCTCCCACGGCCTGATGTGCTTGTTGGTCGTTATTGGGGGGGGGGTGGCAGTTCCTGCCTTCCCCTAGACTGGCGGGGGCAAGGTGATCGATGTCGGTGAGCATGTGATCCCCTTCGTGGTGGGGAACAATGCAGACGGACATACGATCGACATGGAGACGAAAAGCAGTGTCTGCGAGCATGTGACCTCCGCGGGGAGGGTGATCTCTGGCGGCGACGAGATTGAGCTGAATCCTCCCCTGCTCGTGGGCCAAGGTGAGAATACACACTGGGGACAACTCCATGGCTAGCTCGTCGTTCATGTTGGTTACGACCCCTGTTCGATTCCCGCTCACAGGACTGAGATGAAACTTGAACTGGCCTCTGGGGATCCCTCCTTGAACTATTTACACTGACTGCCTGACTCTGCGTGGGCATAGCTGGAAGTGGTTCCAGTTCGATGGGTCATGGAGGCTTACCCATTGCGATCAACTGCTGGTTTAGTTAATGCATTTGTCTCAAGTACAACGCTCGTTGACGTAGAGCCTCTCCCCGAAACTTGTTGACTAAACCAACAACATCCACAACACTTCTGGCCAACGATTTCGGACCTCTCCTATGGTTAATTTGATGACAAGCATCATGAGAAGGAGGAGGTAAGATGTTGTCTGCATGAACTTCCATATCAGGAGTAGCCGTGTGCCCATCCTCAAGCGGGTTGACACCATTAACGCCGTTTGCAATCATGTCAAAAGTTTTAAGAGTCGTCGGAAAAAAAGATGTTGATTTACAAACATTCGTTTCCCAGACAAGAAGCAGGGGGCCACTGAGCTGCCTGGCCCAGAAAGCCCAAGCACCGGTCACATGCCCAGCACGCCGTCACCAATGTCATGAGATAATCACGTGCAAACATCATGTTCTGAGCTCAACTCATGAGCTAGCAAGGACAGATCTCTGGCCGCTCAGTCATAACGAGCAAGCAACCTCCTGTATGCCGTCTGGGGGCCAAGTGTGCAGCGAGCAGGGATAGATCTCTGGCCGCTCAGTCATAACGAGCAAGCAGCCTCATGTCTGCCGTCTGGGGGCCAAGTGTGCAGCGAGCATGGACAGATCTCTGGCCGCTCAGTCATAACGAGCAGCGACCTCTGTCCCGCCATCTCGGGGCAGTGTGCGGCGAGGGACAAATCTCGGCTCAGTCATAACGAGCAAGCAGCCTCCTGTCTGCCGTCTAGGGGCCAAGTGTGCAGCGAGCAGGGACAGATCTCTGGCCGCTCAGTCATAACGAGCAAGCAGCCTCCTGTTTGCCGTCTGGGGGCCAAGTGTGCAGCGAGCAGGGACACATCTCTGGCCGCTCAGTCATAATGAGCAAGCAGCCTCATGCTGCGGGGCCAAATGTGCGGCGGATGGAGATCTCGGCCGCACGGTCATAAGCAGCGGCCTCTGTTTACCGTGCGGGGGCAGTGTGTAGCGAGCATGCGACCTGCGGCGAAACACGCCCATCCCTTTCAGTTACATGGTAACAGTTGTCTTGAATATGGGGAGTTAATGCCATGAAACTCGCCACTACCTCCATGATTAAACCGTGGTGATAAATGTGGCAGTTAATATGGCAGTTAAGAGGGCAGTTAATATGACCGTTAATGTGCCCGCCATGCATGCCATGACGTTAATGGGCAGTTGCTCTCCGGCACAAGCTATAAAAACCTTTCTTCTTCAGAAGGAAGAGGTAGGCTCATTTTTATAGGCTGAAACTCTGTCAAAATATATACGCACTTGCTGGTTTTCTGATTATCACACCGGAGTGCTTTTGCAGGGTAAGCCCCTGCCTAGTTCACGGTTACTGTTTGCTTTGCAGGTTTGGGCCTTGAAGAGTAAGGATAGAATTGAAAGCCAGATATCCGAGTTATCAAGCCCAGTGCGTCCGTGGATTATTTTTGACGCATCAACTACCTACTCGGATTATTATTCCTTTACGTCGTCTTCTGGTACAATTTCCTTGAGATTCATCTCTTATATGACTTGTTCACTGGATTTAAAGGACAACCCGTCAATCTCACTGTCAGTTCCTACTCCGACCTCTATAAACAAGTTGTCTCCAAGTGTCGCCTTCACGGAGATTTTACTTTACCAATTGGATTTGGAGGAGGCTTTTGCCCTTGTTGGTCAAGATTGAAGTCATAAGTACTAAAGGAGTCGTCGATCTTCCAAGATTTCTTCGCTTGAGTCGTTTTTACTCTTCAAATTTCATGAATTTCTCATCTGGGTCAGTAAGATTTTCTTGTTTCAGCATATGGGTTGTTGGTAATTTCTTCGTTGGTGTTTCGGTTATTTCTCATACGGTGGTTTGATTTAACGTGCAGTGTGGATATTGATTTCCTATTGTTGGTGGAGTTTCCCGTTGGAAACGATGTTTCATGTTCAAGGAGCTTCAAAACACACTTATGGCGTCCTTGCAGTGTTGTGTGGGTGAAATTCCCGAAATACGCATAAGGAGGATGCTCAGGACACTGGCCAAAGATTTTACTTTACCAATTGGATTTGGAGGCTTTTGCCCTTGTTGGACGAGATTGAAGTCGTAAGTACTGAAGGAGGCGTCGATCTTCGAAGATTCAATATATGTTACAAAACCCAGATCCGGCTTAAGAAATGGAACCCACAGATCTCACATCCTCTCTCTTCCTCCACCTTCCTCCACCGGCAAAACTGCCATTCCAAGCCACCAAGCATCAATTGGAACCATATATGTTCGAGAACCCATATCTGTTACAAAGATTTTTTGGATTCTCCCAATTTGATTTTTGGGTTTTTGAAGAAGGTTGCCATTACTGGTTTTGGGCTTTTTGCAGAAACTGCCATTACTGATGAATGGCGGTGATGGAGATTGACGACCAAAAGCATTAATCTTTTTGAATTCTAATTCTAAGGTTGAAGATGACTCTATTTTCAATTGACACATTAACTCCCTATAGTTTGGACATTTTGAAAAGTTAGCAAATGTTAATTTTTTAGTAACGGTAACGGTGGGAAGGGGGAATTGACCAAAAAAATTGAATTGAAGGACCAAACAAATACAAAAAAATAGCGAGACGAAACGCAGAGTTATGAAATACTTCAGGGACCAAATAATTATTTAATCCAAACTAAAATGATCAAAGGCGAAACCTAAAGGGTACAATCATTTCATAGGTAGTATTCTTAAAAGTTACACTTGAGTCAGACCGGTTCATTCAAGCCCAAACTTATGGACCCCATGGCCCAAACTGATGGTACTTTATTTATTTATTTATTTATTCAATAAAAAGCCCATCACAATCCCGTGTAATATCTCATCCTTCCACAAAACTTAACCCTATCGGGATTAGAGTGTTTCTCTGATCCCTCTTTCTTTTTATCTTTCGTCTAGGGTTCTTATTAGATCAGCCCCGAATCTGTCCATTACCTTTAATTCTTTCCAAAACCTTCAGTGTAGAGTTCTTCCAATTATCCCCAAAAAACATGATGAATCCAGTCAACGGCATGGTTCCACCACAAATGGCTCCGATGCCGATGAACCAACAGCAGCCACAGCAGCCGCCTCAACAGTACCAGCAACCGCCTCCACCCCAACAGTGGATGATGCCACCTCAGCAGTACCAACAGCCACCACCCCAGCAAGTTCAGCCTGCGCATCTATGGGCTCAGCAGCCAGCGCAGGTGCCGATACCGCAGCAGCAACCTCAGCCTCAGATGATGCAACAGCAGCCACAGCAGTATGCCGCTGCTCCGACGAGCTCCGAGGAGATTCGCTCGCTTTGGATCGGTGACTTGCAACATTGGATGGACGAGACCTATATTACCAATTGTTTCTATCATACTGGAGAGGTATAACATCATACTAACACACAAATATACGTGTATGCATATATAGATTAACAATTACATATTTTATTATTTTTCCTATATATTTATTTGTGAATCATCGAGTAGGTTCTTATTGTGCCGACAATCTTTTATTCAGAATATTGAAATTTACGTGCTTCGTCTTGTTGATTACGTGCTTTGGCATGAATTTAGCTCGAGTCTGTTGCTCTGCTAATGTGACAGAATATATCAGTTTTATTTGCTTGTTACAACTTTCACCCTTCCAATTTGCTTCGACACCACTGTTTTTTGTTATCATTCTTTCTTTCTGTCACTTTTACAGGTACTTTTCACTCTCTTGCAGGCCGTCTGAACACTTGATCCTATTCTCACTACTGTATTTCATGTGTTTTTAGGTTGCCTCTGTGAAAGTTATCCGAAACAAGCAAACTGGACAACCCGAGGGATATGGTTTTATTGAGTTTAGGAGTCGTGCAGGAGCAGAAAGTGCTTTGCAGACATACAATGGGGCGCAGATGCCAAGTACAGAACAGAATTTTAGGCTTAACTGGGCTACTCTTGGAGCTGGTGAGAGGAAAATGGATGATACCCCGGATTATACTGTATTTGTTGGAGATCTGGCTGCTGATGTTTCGGATTATATTCTGCAAGATACATTCAAAAATGTCTATCCATCAGTCAAGGGCGCTAAAGTTGTCACAGATCGGACTACTGGACGTTCCAAAGGTTATGGTTTTGTTAGGTTTGGAGACGAGGGTGAGCAAATACGTGCTATGTCTGAAATGAATGGCGTTGTATGCTCAAGTAGGCCAATGCGGATTGGTCCTGCCGCTACCAAGAAGGCTGTGGGTGGAGGAGGTCTTCAAAAAGGTATGTGAGTTAGTTAGAGCGATGTGTGGTTGATTCTTGGTGGTGAGTTAAGAACTAATTTGTTTGGTGATATGCATTTCAGTTTTCTTACTGTCTAGGCTTTTCTTGCTTGTTCTTTTATGTGCCAAGAGAGTGAGATATCCTTGAGCGGGGAATTAATTTTTATCATTCCTTTTGTTTTGCTTTTACTTGCGACTTTGGGAGATTAGAATAAGTTTTCAGTTAACACTTGAAGATAAAGAGGAATTTACACAGTCATTTCGTTCGCGTGCTTACCTTTGTAAACTTGGGAACATTTAATTTTGTTAAAACTTGCAAAAACTTATTAAAACTCATGTTGTCTCAAAGCAGGACACAGAGAGGCTCTCGTTTTCGGGGGCCTGGAACTGATTTCAGCCGAAATGATTCCACTTTAGTGCGTGGCCTCGTTAGGTCAGTTATTTTGTTTATGTCATGAGTTTCTTTCCTTTTAACATTTCTCGTGGCATTCCTTTGCTACATTCACTTAGTTTCCAGTTCCTTGTATTTTTATTTACCAGTCTGAAGTAAATAGTTTCCATTTTACCGAGGTTACATTTCCTTTCTGTTGTTTTCGCTTTATTTAAAACCCCAAGTATCCTTGATTCATTTCCGCGTATATCATCCTTCGTTTTTTACATATTGGTGGCAATAACTGTTCTTGTTTTTCTTTTTCCTGCCCCATCCGTTTCTAATCTTCCAGTTTGTTCCTTGAGATTCATTTTATTTCATCTAAATTTTTTCGTTGAATGGGATAGTCTGGTTAGCAACGTAATAAAACACTTAAATATATGTGTTGTGACCTCAGTAGTATTTTCCATTTACAAAGATCTTAGGAAGGTTCAATTACAAAGAATGTGGTTCTTTTTTCTCTGCTTCTCACCCACTATTACTCCAGTGTTGTTTGGAGCGTGCATATGATACATTCGGTAATGGTTTTGAAGACTACAAGTCGCTGTGGTTATTTTGTTTGGATGTGAGGTCGTTGTAGCTGTCTGTGCGTCCCTGACAATCCTGTCTTTTTCATAATGGGTGTTGTCACTGCTGTCAGATGCAGGACTTTTCCGGATTTGGTTTTATTTTAGCTTTGTTGTGTAATGTTTGTTGTAATTTTCTTAACAAGTCTTTGCGTTAACGTGCCACTAGGGTGGGGAGTAGTGTCTGCGTCACCTTTGTTACCTAATGTTTGTTATAACTTTGAACAAGGTTTATTATTGACTTGTCTCTCGGGTGAAGAAAATTGTATATGGAGGTCTTTTTTAAGGCTTGATAGCACTAATATCTTACCTCCTGACTATTAGTTGATCTCTTGCATGTTCATATGGGGGATAAGTATCGCTAGGTTAACTGCTAATGATTGAAGCCAACGTTAACCATTTCTAGAGGCTTGTTCTTAACCTGTTATCTCAGCTTGTGTAGACGACCAGCTATACGCTTTTTCGGGCTGTTTGCTCATTTTGCAGTGTTGATTCTCACATTCTGATATTAGATAATATGTTTGGCGACAGTCTTCCCCCCTTCCCGTTCCCCTATCGGCTTAAACTCCGCTTCACATCTATTCCTCATTTGCAGCTCCCTATCAGGCGGCTCAAGGAAGTCAGGGCGAGAGTGATCCAAACAATACAACTGTGGGTACATTTGTCTTTATGTTGGAAATGAAATTTTTACTTCATTCAAAAGTGACCATTTACTTGCTTTACTGCAGATATTTGTTGGTGGTCTTGACCCTAACGTTTCAGATGATGTGTTGAGACAAACGTTTGGCCAATTTGGTGAACTGGTGCATGTTAAAATACCTGTTGGTAAGCGTTGTGGCTTTGTTCAATTTGCTAACAGGTAAGCACATAGTATGGAATCTGACTTTTGGCCCTATTTTTTTTTGCTGTGACAAATTGTTTATTATATGCATTTCTATGATGTTCTCTAGAGCATGTGCGGAGCAGGCTTTAGCTCTTTTAAATGGTTCTCCATTAGGAGGACAAAATATTCGCCTTTCCTGGGGACGTAGCCCGTCAAGTAAACAGGTCATTAGTTTTTACCATGTTGCTATGATATTGTGTTTGTGCATGTAATGTTGTATACTGATAGATGAATGTCTTTGCAGGCTCAGCCTGATCAGGCCCAGTGGAATGGTGCGTATTATGGGTATGCGCAAGGATATGATGCGTATGGATATGCGGCCCCTACACAAGACCCCAATGCTTACTATGGAGGCTATCCTGGATATGCGGGTTACCAACAGCCGCCACAGGTACGATGATGTGGTCGGTCGATATCTTGTGAATCCAGGTCATGTGGTTCTGTTGGAATATGATTTTTTAAAGGACAGTCGGGAATGAGTTGGTTTTGGTGATTTCAAGCACAGTAAAAAAAATGACACCTGCGTTTGTGTAGCCCAACAAAAATTCGAAAAACTAACCATGGTTATATATTTATTTGGCATATTGATTTCATTGTTGTGTATTTGTAGTGAGCTGCTGCTGACCTCAAGGAAGACTAACGGTTGGTGTGGACAATATCAGTTTAATTTGGTTGCTGTTCCAGTTATTATAACTGGTTGTAGTATAAGGGGTGCAGTAGTACTGGTTGTGGAGTTGATATGATTAAGCGGATGATTGGTGGTTGGTTGCCTTTAATTAAGTTTTTGGTTCCTTTGTTCTCTCATGTTATTTGTAGAATGTTGAGTTTGTTGGAGGCGCTATGCTGACTAAATTCGATCCACTTTTGTGTTGGACCAATGCATTGTGTGTTTTCATACTTATTTGTGTGTTCGTCTTGTTTGCCTTTTGTTTTGTTTTGTTGCTTTTGATACTTTGTGGTGAAATAATTAGTTGGATGTGCCAACTGGACGAAACCGACTTTCAAATAGAGATATGAACTCCGAGCTATAATAATTTTTAGGGAATGGACTTGGTATTCTTGTATTTGATATGGATTTGCAAGTCCTCTACAAAATTTTATGATAATTAATATCCTCTGAAGTTCTGAATGACCATCACACATACGGGGTCTAATTGGCTTAAGATGATGCACCTTTGAATGCATTTGTATGTTCATGCATTATGCTTGGATTTCGTGGGAAGTGGGAGGAATTTTAATGAAAATTGAATTGTACAACTAGTAGCCTTAACGTTTTGATTGGAATGGAGATGGGATACTTTGCTATGATTCTTGATGCTCGCAGCGGATTGTAGGTGGACATTGAGGTCTCAATTAGTACCCTTATTATTTCGATCGGAATTTCCCTTAAAATGGAAGAGCTTCAGTTCTCTCTTTCTCTCTCTCTCTCTCTCAAACACATGCACACAAAAAGTAAGATAATGGTTAATTTTTTCGTTTTAAAATGAGTGTTTATTTTTTCCTCTATTTGTCGATATTATAGCACTGTAGTTGCATTGGGCATAATAGTTGTCAATTAGAATTTAGTAATTATTACAAAATACAGGCTGTCATGGTATCTAAGAAAACGGACAGCACCATTAGGGGTGGAATCGGGATGGGATTCGTCCCGATTAACTTTATTTCGATCCCGTCTCAATAGAATACGAGATTTTAATTTCCTTTTTGATCTCATTTTTGATAAGTGTTGGGATCCGACGTATCGGGATCCTAATGTGTCGGGACCCCGACTGTTTGAGAGATAAAAATTCCGTAATCTCAACTATAATATTTACAAACAATATCTCTGACACTAAAATATTTTTAAAATGTTTCAATCATGATTAAGATTTCTGTATATTACTGAATATTTACTTAAATTGATAAATCGTGAATAAAATGCAACTGACTAACTTAATATGAATAAAATGCACCCCTCACTCGCATCCGTGTTGCGAAACTTGATAGACAAAAAAAAAACCATAATATTATGAAAATTAATTTAACAAATACCATTAAATAATTTCAGCAAACACAAAATAGACATTGTTTTAAAAATAGTCTCTTGGCTTGGCAACAGTTCCTATTGGTTAAAAAAAACTAAAATTAAAAAAAATTAAAATAGTCGGGGTCTCGGGAAGCCCGACGATATCGTCGGACGTCGTAAAATCGATAAAATCGGGGATCGTGATCGGGTCGATCGGGACGGGTGTTCGGGGGGGTTGGGCGTTCGTGTCGCCCTAAGCACATAGGTATCTATCAACTTATATATATGTGTGTGTGTGTGTGTGTATATATATATATATATATATATATATATATATGTGTGTGTGTGTGTGTGTGTGTGTGTGTGTGTGTGTGTGTGTGTGTGTGTGTGTGTGTAAATATTTAAATAAATCAATATATGTTTTAATCATGTTTCAAAAAAGTCTAAAATAACAAATTGAAAATGAAGACTTCTCGATAATCAATTAAAACATTATGATCATTCAACAGTGGAGAAAAAAATTAAAACTTTTATTTGTAATTTTATTTAAGAAAACAGATGCGATACATTGTTAGATTTTATTTATTTGTATTTTTTTAAAAAGAAAACAGAGGCGATACCTTTTTAGATTTTATTAATAGAAATAAAATTACAAATTTGAGGAGGACAACCAGCTTTGCCCTTATACAATTAATAATATTTCGTTAAAATATAAACTTTTTTTTAACACATACACCAAGAGTATTAATTTTTTGAACCTTTTTTTTAACCGCGTAACATGTTTTATATTATAGATTTACTGTGGAAGATAGACACTAAACAATTAATATCTCTTTTTTTTATGTTGGTATAAAAAAGTGACTATGTGTTTAATGAAAAGTGTATTTTATATTTTATACATATTATTAACAACGTAAAAAATCGGAAGAATTCCAAATTAGTAATTATACATATTATTACTTATTCTATTTTTTTAAAAAAATAATTACTTATTCTATTTTTTTAAAGATAAAATAAAAACAGTTTATCTTTTAGAGTGGTCTTAATAACATAAAAAATTGGAAGAATTCCCAATTAATGGTTATACATATTCTTAGTTAAACCAAAAAAATTCCAAAAAAAAAAAAAAATACCCATTTTAAAACCCAAACCACCTAAAGAAAAACTCAATAAATTGTGTTTTAAACATTTTTAAAAAAATGGTTAAACAAAAAAATATGAATCCACCCTTCTTAACAGCATTAAAAATCGGAAGAATGTTTTATAACGAAAGAACCGAGTGCCCAAGATATATATTAACGGGATACTATGTGCTTTGTATATATAACGAAAGATTCACAAAATCAATAATAATTAGGACTCTTCTTGGGCTTGTAATTAATGTGAGTGGTACAGTTAGAAATCTTCTTGACAGTCCTGATTCAGGGGGATTTTGGAGAAACCGTAGGGAGTTGGAATCGTATAGGGAGAGGGGGACGCAGAGGGAGAAAATTACAGCCGTTTGATATAAGTAAAAATAATCCATCTCAGTCGTTTTTTATCCCACTGAGCTTTATTGTATAGTAGATTGATTGATATTTTAAAAAATGTTTCACTTAAAGTCTTGGATTTTGAAATGGTAAAAACTTAAGAATGATTGTCTTAAAGATATTTTCCGTATAACAGATTTCCTTGATCCATCATGTGTTTTTGAACTGAGCTGTGATAAAGTGAAACCACATGTCTTACGAACGAACTAGGAGACGGTTTTATGTTAAACTTACTCTTTTGAAATTGTGTTTATTGAAAGCTCATATTTTTACACTTCTCATCTATATATATATAAAAGCAAGAAAGTATTCCTTTTCAGGAAAGTTCCCGCCAAAACCACATTTCCAAAATAAGAAAGTAATATTTGCATTTACTCAGGTTATAGATGTAATATTCTCAATTCAGTCCAAATCTAATACAAAACCGTGTAGCCCACATTAATATTTGCCCATTGTTTTGAATTGTTTGACTAAACAGTGCTTAATTTACTAATAGAACAAATCATATACAGCCAAATTTTCAGCCATAAAGTGGCCTACATTGAAAAGACAACAGAAAAAAAATGCAAACAACTATAAAAGATACAGTTTGTAAAGCTGATTGTATTGCTTCTGAAACTTCCAAGATGGGATAACCGAGGGAAATTTTGCTGAAGTGACCTGCAACCAATGTCATAGGCTTAAAAAAGGTTAGCAATACAATCATTGTCAATTTGAAATAATTATGTATTCCCAGTTTTGATCCTAACCGGCTGGAGCCCATTGAAGATTGGATAACCGAGGTAAACCTTCCACCAGATTTCCTCACAATTTGAAAATAAAACTGAATTGCATGCAATTTCATTGGCTTATAAAAGTTTGCAATGTAATCATTACAAATTTGTAATTATTTTGACTTGAAAGATGTGATGCAAACCAGATGTATGCCAAGCTTAAACACTATAAATACACCTCTTACTTCCTTCCTCACCAACAATGGCTTCTGTGCATTCACGATTCAAAATACCCAGCAAATCTGAAAAAATGCCTTTGTTTTTCAGTATGATACACGAGTTGAACCCATCCAAGATTGAATGGATGCGAAGGTTCGACTAGCTCACATTTATAGTGTGCCTACTTTCAATGACAATTCTACAATTTACAGTTTAGAGTGCATCTTTCATGACAAGGAGGTAAACATGCATATTCCAGTTTCCTTTGAATACTGTTAATTTCCTGATAGGTTTTTTAATTCATTCACTTTCTTCTTGCAGGGTTCCAGAATTCACGCAACTATCAAGCAACAGCACGTAGGCAAATTCAAATCCACATTGAAACAAAATCATTTGTATGCCATTAAGGATTTTGTTGTTGCTGACAACATAATGAAGTTTAAAACAACAAATGAGAAGTATAAAATCATGTTTCTTGGCAAAACATTGGTGACAAAATTTTTGATCAAAAATTCCCGTTAATATTTTTGATCTTAAGCCGTTTGGATATTTTTCCAACATAGATGAAGTTGATGAGTCACAGTTGATTGGTAAGTTCATTCTTGAAATCAGTTAATATTTGTGAATTTATTACACAGCTTCTGATATATTTTGTTGTACAATGTTGTGAAGATGTAATAGGGAAGCTTACAGCAAGAAATTCACCACAACAAAAAGAGTTAGCGGGGCGACATGCAAAAATGATAGACATTGTGTTAGAAGATTCTGAGTTAAGTCAATTAAATCTATATATGTTATGATCAACCAATTTTATATTCCCCATAATTAAAATATTGTATTTTTTATTTGGTTGCAGTGGAAAAACATTGGCATGCACATTGTGGGGAGAATATGTTGATATGCTAATGAATAAATTAGCTGAAATTGTTGATGAGCCTGTCATAATTCTCCTGCAAATGTGTCGCGCAAGGAAGTTTCGCGATGTGGTTAGAATATCAAACACGTTCTATGTTAGCAAAGTCATTGTCAATGGAGAAATAAAAGAAATAGCAGATTTTCGTAACTGGTATGTGCTAATAATTTTGTTATTATGTAGACAGTTATTAATTAGATTAACGATAACCAGATAAGTAAATAAGCTTCAAACACATAATAAATTAAAACAAGTACTAATATCAGTTTGTATTCCGTCATAGTTTGATTTCGAACTGTAAAGCATCCATGCCAATAAATAACATAACTATAGAAGGAGATCGATCTATAGTCCAAGAATTTGAAGGCTCTCAGGAACTGGTTAGGACAATAGAACAACTATATGATATCAATGAGGTAATTATGCATTTTAACTTGCATTTGAATTCTTTTTAACAACTGTTACATATTTTGTCTTCGATTTAAAAGTTTATATTTAATAATATATTCAATAGGTTGGGAGCTATTGGGTCTATGGCAGGGTAGATTTTATAGATTCAGGAAGCAATTGGTGGTACATTGCATGTACTCGCTGTCCTAAGAAAATGACTCCAGCAGCTGGAAAATTTTATTGCGACAAATGTGGCATTTTTGATTCAATTGGTAAAATAAGGTACGATTAATTGAAAAAAAGAAATTATTACTGTTTTTTTTTAATTAGTATTCTTTGGTATTGGTAATAAGAATGTTTAAAACAGGTACAAGCTTCAACTGCGTGTGGTCGATTACACAGGTAATACATCTTTCTTGCTATGGGACAAAGAATCCACTGAAATAATAGGAGAATCAGCAACGACGCTCAAAAATAAATATTCTGATCAGGTGAGCAGATTAAGTACATATTAAGAATTTACATAACTAGATAGACAAACACTAACAAAATTAATTGAATGTATTGAACAGGTAATACCTACAGAAATTGAATCTTTGGTTGACAAGAAGTTTATCTTCAAGATTCAGATTAGAGGAAAGCAGACTGGAGCTAATCACGATGTGTATCAAGTTATAAAAGTCATACGAGATGAAAAACTAATTGAAAATTATTTTGGGCATCTAATTGATGATTATGATTTCTTACCAAGGATGGATCCTGCGGAAATGAGAGACTTACATGAGGTACATGTTTTAAATTTAAATTTCATTCATTGCAAAATAAAATTATTCTTATCATTTTATAGTTCATTCAGCTGAATCCAACAACTGTGGATGCTACAACCCCTATCAAGAAGGTAACCAAGATTCCTATTTCTAATGATGTGGTAGCATCAACATTAAAGAGATCACTATTGGATGAGTTCTCTGGGAGTGAAAATAAAAAGATGGCTAAAGTTGAAGTCAAGATTGAAAAGGATGAGTACTGATGTTATGGGCAGTGACCAATATAAGATGGTTCTTTTGTGTGTCTTTTGAAGATGGAGAAGTTGATGAAATAAATCAACCAACAGTTGGATCAATATTGCATCTTTTTTGACAAGCGAGACTGAAGAGAATGAAATGGCGAATCTAGCTGGAGTAGTTTCTTACTGATGTTCAAGGCAGTGACCAATTTAAGATGGTTCTTTTGTGTGTCTTTTGAAGATGGAGCAATTGATAAAATAAATCACCTAACAGTGGGATCAAGGTTGCATCTTTTTTGACAAGCGAGACTGAATATAATGAAATTGGGAATCTAGCTGGAAGAGTTTGTTACTTCTTTTGTAAGGGATGAAATTACATGTTTTCCCAATGTCTAAGTTTCAATTGTGTGTTTGGTAAAGCTCCATGTTTAATCGTACTTATATAATTAACTACTTAGTTTATGTTTCATAAAGAAGGTGTGTTATTGGAGATAATGTTCAAAGGCAGCATTTAAAAGAAGGCAGAGTAATCAATGAACTACAGTCCAACAAAGAGTATATCTAAAGCTTTTTATTATATAATTATATAAATAAACAAAAGGCATATGACTTTCCAGATATGCATTGTGCAGATAAATACTAGATCACACAGCTGTATATGTAAAAAAAAAAGACTATTTATATTCAAATCTAAAATTCTAAAATACTCGCCCCAATGCTGCATGTATGCAATTAACTTTGTATCGAAAAGAAAACCAAATACAGAATCCAAGCATCCATGCCAATATTTTTCTACCCAGCAACAAAGTTGTTTATTAGATAAACAAATGGCACAAACCTTTTCAGATATGCATTGGGCATTTAAAAACTATTTTCCATGGCTGTTTGTGTTAATACAAACAAAATTTTATTTATACTAGATTATCCTAAAAAACTGAACACAAAGCTGCAAGTAATATCATTAACTTTGTATTGAAAAGTAAACAAATTACTTAAAAGTATCCATAAGTTAATTGGTTCAGCCGAAAAAACATTGAACCAAAAAAATATGAAGTTAATTATTATATTATTTTAAAAACCAAAGGGCACATCATATAAACCCATAAAGCTGCAAGTTACATGCAAAGACGAAAAAATATCGAAGTTATATTATATATATATATATATATATATATATATATATATATATATATATATATATATATATATATATATATATATATATATCAGACAAATAAAAGATTGATTACTTTCCAGATATGCATGGGCACTTAAATAGTATTTTACATGCCTGTTTATGTTAATAAAAAAAAGATTTTTTTATACTAAATTACTCTAAAAAACTGAACACAAAGCTTCAAGTAATATCATTTCTTTGTATTGAAAATTAAACAAATTACTTAAAAGTATCCATAAGTTAATTGGTTCAGCCGAAAAAACATTGAACTAAAAAAATATTAAGTTAATTATTATATTATTTTAAAAACCAAAGGGCACATCATGTAAATCCATAAAGCTGCAAGTTACATGCATAGACTAAAAAAACAAGTTATATATATATATATATATATATATATATATATATATATATATATATATATATATATATATATATCAGACAAATAAAAGCTAGATTACTTTCCAGATATGCATGGGCACGTAAATACTATTTTACATACATGTTTATGTTAATGAAAAAAAGAGTTTTTATTTATACCAGACTATCCTAAAAAACTGAACACAAAGCTGCAAATAAAATAAATAATTGTGTATTGAAAAGTAAACCAATTACTTAAAAGTATCCATAAGTTAATTGGTTCAGCTGAAAAAACAGTCAACCAAAAAATTTGAAGTTAATGATTATATTATTTTATAAACCATAGTGCACATCATGTCAACCCATAAAGCTGCAAGTTACATGCATAGACTCAAAAAACAAAAAGCTGCAGTTTGAAATATATTTATATATTGATACCAAGATAATGATTAGCTTTATAACAAACATATGTGCACATTGTTCGATTTATAAAAGCTGTAATTTTGAGTAATTGTCCACACAGCTCCAACTAATAATTTTATATATTCTTTGAAATCCTAAACAAAAACCAGACCTATGAAGTATGTTTCAGTTACATTACGAAATAATTGTATCTATAATTTTGGAGTTTGTGTAATTTATTAGCTTATCAAGATCCCATCAAGATGACCACTTTATGAAGCCAAATCTATGCTTCATAAAACGGTCAAGCAGTAATGTACTAATCAAGCTAATAAATTACACAAATAGTTTTTATGGAATTTTATCGCTTACAACAGAAAAAACAATCACATTACTATTTAACCTACAAACAATTTGAATACTAAAGTTAGAAGTCAGTTAATTAACCAAATTCATGATTGTAAGACACTAAGACACTTTCAAAATTTATATAAGTTACTTATGTAAAACACTTTCAAAATTTATATTGCAGATAATTGTGTAAAACACTTTCAAAATTTTTGAAATTCAAAACATTACTATTTAATCTACTAACAGTTTCAAGACTAAAATTTTATAAATGCCAAATTAAAGTTAGAGGCAGTTAATTAACAAAATCAGAGCATATATGCACAGTCATAGTTAAATTTGCACAAATATATGCACAAAATCAGAGTGTATTTACATAAATTCAGAAGGCAGTTAATTAACATTACAAGGCAGTTAAGTAACAAAGGCATTTAATTAGTGAGAATAAGTATCCATAAGTTAATTGGTTCAGTTGAAAAAAATTGAACCAAAAAATATGAAGTTAATTATTATATTATTTTAAAAACCAGAGTGCACATCATGTCAACCCATAAAGCTGCAAGTTACATGCATAGACTCAAAAAAAAAAGCTGCAGGTTGAAATATATTTATATATTGATACCAAGATAAATAAAAAGGCAACAAGGCTGTTTATTAGATAAACAAAAGGCACATTACTTTCCAGATATGCATTGGGAAGATAAATACTAGATTACATGGCTGTTTATGTTAATAAAAAAAAAATTATATTTATACTACATTACCCAAAAAAAACTGAACACAAAGCTGCAAGTAATATAATTAACTTTGTATTTAGAAGTAAACCAATGACTTAAAAGTATCTATAAGTTAATTGGTTCAGCTGAAAAAACATGGAACATCATGTCAACCCATAAAAGCTGCAACTTACATTAACATGTTATATTATTTTGAAAACAAAGGGCACATCATGTCAAGCCATAAAGCTGCAAGTTACACCCATAGTCCCAAAAAAATATAACCTCTAGCAGTTTTGTATACCACAATTACAGAATCCAAGGACACAAATAGTATATATATTGTGTATCAGTTTAGTATACCATTTGCCTTTCATTTTCAGTACTTTGTAATTGTCATTATGTAAATCTTTCTCTATCCATATTCCATTAAGTGTTAATATATACAGAAATCAACCACATTCAGTACCATAAAGCCACAAATTTATTCAGCTTGGTATGAAGCAATCAACCAAGTACATGCCAGCAAAGAGAGTAACGTAAGCAGCTGGATATGGATGTTTAAATCTGGCAGGTTGTTGTGAAGTAGCAAATAAATGTATAGTGGATATAACATCCAATATCAGTTAAACTCCATGTAAGATATATTATTTGTTTATGTTTGAAAATGATATTACGGTTTGTATTTTCTCAATTTCTCCAAACAATGCTATATCAAATGCAAATCAGTTTGAAAAGGAAATCTTATCTTGCAGATTTAGATGTTCCATCTGAGCTGATCTGGTTTTTCAATTCAACCTTTTGTTTCTACGTGCAAGGGGCAATCAACCAAATCCTGGCCAACAAAGAGACAAACATAAGCAGCTTCATAAAGATTTGTAAAGATGACAGGTGTTTTTGAAGTAGCAAATCAATAAAGAAGTCGATATAACATCCGATAAATTTTGAACTCCAAGTAAGTAATTTATTTTGTTTATGTTTGAAAATGATAGTTTAGTGGCTGTTTACTCAATTTCTGAATTCAAAGCTAAATGAAATTGTAATAAGTGTGAAAAAGAAATCTTATCTTGCATTTTTCCATCTTGCCTTCCAGCAGATATGGATGTTCAATTCAGCCTCTTCATTTCTACCTGCAAATATGTGTGTCAACAAATAAACGTTATTTTGCTGTTCTGAAAGTGGTATTGAGGGACTATTGAAATGAAGATCACGAAATCAACAATCATCTCCAACAACATTACAAATAAAGAAACTTCATTTTCTGGTTAGTCTCATTCATCAGTATTGTTTTAATTCAGTATTACATTTATGTTCATTGTTTTACATTTTTTTAGGTAACTTCAAGATTAAATCTAAATAGTCCTTAATGATTTTTACAAAGTTGTTTCATTTCCAATGATATATGTTTGACAAAAACAACGAAAACAAAAAAACAATTCATGAATCATGTAAATTTAGAAAGCATTTAAATTAGTTTTTTTAATATTTAAAACAAATGATAGCACCAAAACTTAAATATGTATACTTTACTGCCAACAAAACTTATTTATGATTTGCAAAAATCCAAAACATAAAAATAAAACACTTATATAACTTACAAAACTCTTGATGTGAGACTGTTTCTCAAAATCAGTTCAATGTTTCCAACACTCCTTTGGTACTCCTTCGTCTACGATACCAACTGCAATTATTCTAAGTCAGTAACCAATCTTAACATTTGTACTAACAACACTTTAAAGTAAAATTAAAACATACTTATGAGAATGTAAAGTTTTTTTTTTTTTAGTTATGTGTGACCTTTGATGTTAATGGCTGAAGTGTTTATGCTATAAAATCTGTAAAATGTTTGGCATTCAAATATGAACTACTTTATCAGAAGTAGGGGAGTAAAAATAAATCATGCCACATGTAAGTGTGTACAGAATTATAGTTGCTGCTGAAAATAAAAGATAGAGGAAGGGCTTCAAACTATAAAAAAATATAAATCCCAAAAAAATTGGTAGAAAGAAGACATTACTTAGTTTATCAAAGTACTAAACCGATCTTTCACAGGTATATTATATTCAGACGACTCCATTTAACAACAAGTATTAAATGAAACAGTAAAACTGATTAAAAAATATTGGATAAGAAAATGAAACAAAAAAATACTTCCAAAGTTCATACTAACATCACAAAATCTTTCTCTGAGGAACGAATGTTCTTCTTCCTGCAAGTCAACGATTTAAAATAAGAAAACCAAGTATGAAAAATTTCATACAAGTTAGAAAGAGTAAA
>CM028380.1:78578423-78727915 GCA_013146195.2 Codonopsis lanceolata | reverse complement strand
AAAAAAAATTTGTTGAGACTACAGCGATAGATGATGATGGTTATCCGATTATATATGCGAAGATAATGGCGAAACGGTTCTTAAGAATGGGGTTTGGTTGGACAATAGATATGTTGTTCCACACAATCGCTACTTATTGTTGACTTATGGAGCTCATTTGAATATGGAGTGGTGCAATCAATCTCGGCGATCAAATATTTGTTCAAAGTATATAAACAAGGGCCATGATGGGTGTGACTGCGACATTTTTCCAAGTTCGGATGAAGGTAATTCGCAAAGGAATATCGGCAGAGGTAAATTTGTACTATGATTGTAGATACATCTCATCTTGTGAAGCTGCTTGGAGAATTTTTGGTTTTGAAATACAATACAAGTATCTCCTAAGTGGAGCGACTAAATTTTCATCTTCCGAATCAACAAAATGTTATTTTTTCAGATTCAGATAAAATTGAGTCTCTCATGGATAGAGAGTCAATCAGCAAGAGTATGTTTTTGGCATGGATGGAAGCTAATAAGAAATATGCTGAAGCGAGAAAATTAACATATTCTGAATTTCCCACAAAGTTTGTTTGGAATTTAATATACGCGAATGGACTCCACGTAAAAAAGGATTTGCAATTGGACGGATTTTTTTGTTCCTCCAGATCGTGACTTATATTTTTGCGATGCCTTCTAAATGTAGTTCGTGGAGCCACCGCTATGACGATTTATCGCAATTAATGGGGTTCAATATCCTTCTTTTCGAGATGCTTGCTATGCTTTAGGATTGTTAAGTGATGATAAGGAGTACATTGACGGAATTATTGAGGCGAGCCATTGGGCATCAGCTCATGCCATGAGAATTCTTTTTGCGACTTTGCTAACATCTGGATCTATAAGCCGCCCTGAGGTAGTTTGGGAATCATGCTGGTCTTATTTATCTGAAGACATTCTATACAAGCAAAGAAATCTATTCAAATATGAAGGTACATAAGAAATATTAATGTAGTTATATTTTTTTTTAGAGTTTGAATATAATATATCTGTTGTTTTCAATTGTAGGATTGCAATTAAATGAGAATCAAATAAAGAGTTATGCACTTGTGGAAGTTGAGAAACTTTTAAAAGTTACGCAGAAGTTTACGTGATTTTCAATCAATGCCATTTCCAGAAGATCAGTTTTTCCATTTCTTGCCTTCTAGATTACTTCACGATGAAATGTGTTATGATAGAAGAACCTTGGGTGAAGAACACAGACATCTTCTTTCTAATTTGAATGATGAGCAACGACACGTGTATGAAACGATCATCGAATCAACGACTTTGGATCGTGGAAGAATTTTTTTTGTCTATGGTTATGGAGGAACGGGAAAACATTTATTTGGAAGACTTTATCTCGGCTTGAGATCACAAGGACATATTGTGTTAAATGTGGCATCCAGTGGTATCGCATCTCTTTTATTGCCTGGTGGTAGAACTGCACATTCGAGATTTTCCATTCCGTTTACTATAAATGAAGAATCAACTTGCAACATAAAACAGGGTTCTCCTCTTGCAGAGCTTATTCTAAAATCAAAGCTTATTATATGGGATGAAGCTCCAATGATGCATAAATATTGCTTTGAAGCCTTGGATCGCAGCATGAGAGATATCATGAAAGTAATTCATTCAACAAGAGCTCACATTCCATTTGGAGGCAAAACTATTGTGTTTGGAGGAGATTTTCGACAGATATTGCCTGTAATTCCAAAAGGTAGTAGACAAGATATCATTCATGCTACTATTAATTAGGTCGTCAGATCGTGGAAAGATTGCCTTTGTTTTGAGGTTGACAAAGAATATGAGATTACAAAATAATGGGGTGAATGCGGATTTTCAAGAATTAAAATATTTTCTTTGATTGGATTGCAAAGCGTTGGCGATGGGAAAATTGGTGAACCAAATGATGGATGTGCTTCTATTGAAATTCCCGACGAACTTTTGATTAAGAACTTCAACGATCCAATTGTTGGTATTGTTGAAAGTACTTACCCTGGTTTTGGAAATGATTCGTGTGATGAAACGTTGTTTGAAGATAGAGCTATTTTGGCGCCGACTCTCGATGTTGTTAATTCCATCAATGATTACATGGTATCAATTAACAACTCAATAGGAAAATTGTATTTGAGCTCCGATTCTACGTGTCATTCCGATAAAACTGGTGGTTTAATGAATGATATTCATACTCCTGAATTTTTAAATGGAATCAAATGTTCAGGAACTCCAAATCATGAGTTGAATTTGAAGATTGGAACTCCAGTAATGTTGCTACGTAACATAGACCATTCCCTTGGTTTATGTAATGGTACGAGACTGCTTATTACAAGACTTGGGAATCACGTTTTAGAATGCAAACTTCTTTCAAAAGGCAACTCGGTGGAAGCTGTTCTTATTCCACGAATGTCATTGACGCCGATCCAAGATTGCCTTTCAAATTTGAAAAAGACAATTTCCGTTGATGGTGTCTTATGCGATGTCAATTAATAAAAGCCAGGGTCAATCTCTGTCCAATGTTGGTCTACTTTTGAAAAAACATGTTTTCAGTCATGGACAACTATATGTCGCACTATCTAGAGTTACAAATCCGAAAGGGCTTCGAATTTTGTTATGTGAAAATGATAAACCAAATTGTTGTACTACGACGAATGTTGTATTTAAAGAAGTGTTCCAAAATGTATGATAAATGTTGTTATTTAAATAAATTTTCATCGGTTGTTTTATTTTGCTTAATATTTTTCTGTATTTCCTTGCTTCTTTATTTGATTGCACCTTAAATTTTGTATCAAGTTTGTTTAATTTATTAGAATAAAAATTATTTATTTTATTTTTTTTTCCAAATTAAATTATTCCCCGTATAATTTACTATCTTGGTCAGTATATTACTACATGCCCATTTTATGAAGTCATTTGTCATGATTAGACTATCAAACGTCCGACCTGACTCCTTCCTAATCATATATGTTACTCTATGTCTCCAAATTACTCCCTAATCATATATGTTACTCCATGTCTTAAAATTTTCATATAGATTGATTTGACGTATGTTTTTAAAAAATATATTTAATTAAATTATTAATATTAATAATTGAACAAGAGCTCACATTCCATTTGTAAGCAAAACTATTGTGTTTGTAGTTTGTGTAATTTACTTGCTTGGTCAGTACACTATCAAACGTCTGACTTGACTGATTCATCTCCCCTAATCATATATGTTACTCCATGTCTCCAAATTACTCCCTAATCATATATGTTACTCCATGTCTTAAAATTTTCATATAGATTGATTTGACGTATGTTTTTAAAAAATATTTTTAATTAAATTATTAATATTAATAATTGAACAAGAGCTCACATTCCATTTGTAAGCAAAACTATTGTGTTTGGAGTTTGTGTAATTTACTTGCTTGTGCATATCAAGCGTCGACTTGACTGATTCATCTCCCCTAATCATATGTGTTACTCCATGTCTCTAAATTACTCCCCTAATCATATATGTTATTCCATGTCTCGAAATTACTCCTTAATTAATTATTTATTTATTATTTTTTTCTAAATTAAATTCTTCCCCGTGCATCGCACGGGTATTATACTAGTATGCTCTAAAAGCACAACAGTTATGCTAAAATATTATGACAGTAGACTATGATCAATGTTTTATTGTTATTAATAGATATTTTATTATTTGACTTTTTCATTCGGTGGGATTGGAGGGGAGGGAATAATATAAATTTCATCTCATTTACTTAAAGAGTCCTCATTTAAATAGTTTAATTATTAAAATAATATATTAATGTCATAGGAGTTGGTTATAAGCACAAACACATTAAAGATGAAATGTTATAGATATTGAAAGCATATTTTTTGAATTTGACACTTAAAATGAAACATTTCGAAATAGCACGATAGATTATTTGACCGGAACGGAGGGAGTATGTGATTGCCAACATTCTGGTGAGTTCAGATCTTGCAGACCACATAAACGCCTAGGTTTTTCCTTGGACGAAGAAGCCTTGATTGATATGACAACAGA
The DNA here is from genome assembly GCA_013146195.2 of Codonopsis lanceolata. Taxonomy (NCBI): domain Eukaryota; kingdom Viridiplantae; phylum Streptophyta; class Magnoliopsida; order Asterales; family Campanulaceae; genus Codonopsis; species Codonopsis lanceolata. The sequence continues at coordinate 78,723,867 of CM028380.1, read as the reverse complement.
AGAAGAAGCCTTTAAATTTGTATATATATATATATGACAAATTGCAGCGTTGGTCCCTCAACAGGGCCGGTCCCGTAAAATCGGGGGCCCAAGGACAATTACGTCGAACGGGCCCTTCCTTTGTAGCATAAATGTTTTTTTTTCCATTTTTTTGAAATATTAAAGAAACAAATGTTATGTATGCTATTTTTTTCTATTGGTAAATCTTTTGAAAATATGTCGAAAAATATTTTCGGGATGTTTGGCAAACACACGGAAAACAATATATGAATAAATACAAAAAGTAAATTCTAATATTAATGTCCATATTGAACATAAAATAATGTTTAACTTTCAGTAATTTTCCTTTAGTAATCCTTAATTTATCATTATTGATGTCAAATTAATAAGGTCTATTTTTTTCAAAGTCACAAATACAAACAAAAAAATTTGGTAATAATGCAAAAAAGTTTTAAAAAAGAAAAATGATAATATTTGGGACATCCCTAAATAATATAGTGGATACTAATTTTATGACGTAATGAGTATTTATTTAAATTATAATTTATAAATAATGTGCACAAACTCTAATTATATTTCTAAACAATGTATTTGTTGAGTAAAATATTGTGTGTTTGTAAATATGTGTATTTATGGAAGAGAGCGAAGGGATACTCGAACATTTGAAAAATGAATCCGTAAGTCATTTTCCTGAAAAGAAGACTTCATTTTCCATTGACTTGGAAAAGCTTTTATGTTGACTACATTTTCCTTTGGTTACCAAATACTAGAAAATGAGGAAAACGTTTTCCAAAAATCATTTTCCATGAAACAAACGGACCTTAAGTTTTTTTTTTAAAAAAAAATTAGAATTGGGCATTTATTTTATTTTTTTAATAATGTGTAGGGTTTTTGTAAGATTTGGGGGCCCAAAAAATTATGTATTTTTAGGGGCCCAAGGCCATGGCCTTGCTCTCCTTATGATAGGGCTGGCCTTGTCCCTCAACTATAGAGCGGTCACAGTAATAGTCCCTTAACAATTTTTTGTCAAATTTGGGTCCTACGAGTATTAATTGTTTTTTTTTTATAGCGGTGGTACTTTTGATAGATTTTTATTTTTTATTTTTTATTTACTTTTGATAGATGTTATTAGAGAAATGCAGTTAAGTTGCCCATGTGCATTTAGTAAGGACTAAATTTTTTTTTTCAAACTTAACTTATATCAAAATTTACAATATAATCCCTAAAGTTTAAAAATAACCATAAGGGCTTCTTCCCCAATTTTTTGGAATCCCAGCAGATTTTTTTGGGAATCTATGTAAAAGGAGTACCTAAAAAATTAATACTCGTAGGACCCAAATTTGACAAAAAAAATGTTAAGGGACTATTACTATGACCAACCTATAATCGATGGACCAATGCTGCGATTTTCCCGGGATGCACTATATAGCCCCCAATTTGCTATAAGCTGACCCCCGCAAAATTGTCAACTCCCTATTTTACCCTTTCAATTAACCTTCCCTCCCCAACTAATTATACCCCCTCCTATTCTCATCCCTTTCTTCTCCCAAGGTGCACTAGCCATTCCCTCTCCCTCCTCCCTACCTCCCTGTTTTCTCCCTCCCTCCCTCCTCTGCTCTCGCCCTTCTCCTTTCCTTCCCATCATTCCCTCTCTTTTCCTCTCAATCATCTCCTTCCTTTCTCTCTTCATTTAGAACAATTTTTTTATTTCGAATGTTCGGACCTGGTTCACCGAATAACAATGTGTTGTTCGGCTAGAGCATGCCGAACAATGCTAAGTTTAATTTTTTTTTAAAGTTTTACTGTTCGGCCACCCTTGGCTGAACGTTGTTGTTCTGGCCATTAACCAGGTCCGAACATTCGAAATCAATTTTTTTGTTGTTATTTTACCAATGTAATTGTGCGGAAGATTGGGAAAAAATAAATGAAGAAGGGAGGAGTGATGAGAGAGGGGGACGTATCGCATTAGAGGGAGGACGGAAAAAGAAGAGGGGGAGGGATGGAGAGAGAAATGAGGGAGAGGAAAAACAGGGAGGCATGTAGTTGGGGGAGGGAGGAGGGAACGACCGATGCATTGTTGGAGTAGAAAGAGAGGAGAAGGGGATGAGGTATGATTAGTTGGGGAAGGTTAATTGAAAGGGCAAAATATGGAGTTTACAATTTTAGAAAATTTTGGAGGGTCAGCTTATAGCAAATGGGGGGCTATATAGTGTAGGAAATAATAAAGTTTATTAATAATGACATAGCCTTTCCATTGATATGGTGAATATAAAATATAAATATAATATTCTCTTATATTTATATTTTTGTGTAAAGGTTATGCTATTATTAATAAATTTTATTATTTCCTACATGGTATCAGAGCCTCACTCGTAAAACCTAAAACCACCAAACTTCTGCAACCCTAAAACTTCCTCCCACCACAGCCATCGCCAACCTAACTTCTGTCGAATTAAACATTCCTCCCATCACAGCCACCGCCAACCAAACTTCCACCTCCATGGCTACCGGCAACAACACACTCACCGTTCAAAACCCCATTGTCACCTCCTTCTCTAAAATTCTACACCACCAAAACTTCTACAACCCCACCACCACCGCACCCAACCAAGCCTATATCCCTTGGATTCGACACGACAAACTGCTGATTTGGCGCCTTTCTCGGCCTCCTCCCCACACCCCTCGTTACGCTTATCCTGGCCGATGCCCTTCCTAACCTGCTCGCTTCTCGAACAACTCAAGGACTCCTCGGTAAACCCAGCTCTAACCAGCTCGTCGACGCCCTCCCTCAACAGTTCGCTCCTCGAGCAAATCAGGATTCCTCGGCAAACCAAGCTCACCCTCCTCGGAAGACAAGCTTACCGATACCTTCTCTCAAACAGCTCGTTCCTCGAGCAAATTAGGATTCCTCAGCAAACCAAGCTAGTCCTCCTAGGAAGACAAGCTCACCGTCGCCCTCCCTCAACAGCTCGCTCCTCGAGCAAATCATGTTTCCTCAGCAAACCAAGCTTGCCATCCTTAGAAGACAAGCTCGCCGACGCCCTCCCTCAAACAGCTCGCTCCTCGAGCAAATCAGGATTCCTCGGCAAACCAAGCTCGTCCTCTTAGGAAGACAATCTTGCCGTTGCCCTCCATAACAGCTCGCTCCTTGAGAAAATCATGTTTCTTCGGCAAACCAAGCTTGCCCTCCTTGGAAGAGAAGCTCGCCGTCGCACTCCCTTAATTAGGGCCTGTTTGATTTAGCTTATTGATATGTGTTGATGACTTATTACTTATGACCGATGACTTATTGCTTATGACTTATGACTGATGATTTTATTATTATTATTATATTATTATTATTATTTACTTATTATTATCATTGATTTTATTATTATGAATATTATCTTTTATTATTATAATATTGATATCAATATTAATTTATTATTATTATTACTTATTATTATTACGATTATTTTTACTATATTATTATTAATATTACTTTTTAGTATTATTATTATTATTAGCATTAATAATAATAATAATAATAATAATATTTATCATTATTAATACTATATTTATTATTTTTATTATTATTATAACTATTATCATTATACATATTATTATTTATTAATATTATTATAATTTCTTTTATTATTATTATTTATTATAATATTAGTTATTATTATTATTATTATTACTTTTTGTTTTTATTACTATTATTAAGAAGAGTAATATTGGAATATATAAAATTTTAATAAAGAAGAGAATTCACATGTTTTTGAAAAGTAGAATTAAGCACTAAGCTTAGTGCTTACAACTTATGACCATACATGTGCTTTAAGTGACTTGTACATGACTTATGAGTTATCTTACCATAAGCGAAATCAAACGCTTCAAAAACAATTTATGGTAAGTCATAAGTCATAAGCATTTCCAGATAAGCCAAATCAAACAGCCCTAACAGCTCGCTCGCGCACGCTTTCAATATCTTCTTCTCAAGATTGGTCTCTCTCCTAACAGAGATCCATCTTGCGGGGGCATATAAGAGAATAATATATTTATATTTATGTGTAAATATCTTATTCCTTATTTACTTGTATTTAGATCTTCTAATCCTTATTGTATTTGGACTCTCTATGATAAACTTGTGTAGCAAGTAGGGCTGGCGATTGGGTGGGTTGGGTAGGGTATGAGTTGAGTCAAAACGAGTCGTGACCCGCTATAACCCAAAAATAAACAAAATGAGTCGGGTCAGAACGGGCCCGTTTTAACCCGCATTTTCCATAAAAAAACCTTACATTTATATAGCAAAAAAAAAAAAAAAAAAAAAAGGTTGAAATGGGTAACGGGTTCGACCTGCTTTAACTTGATCCAAATCGACCAGTTATTTTTTTTTGGGTCAAAATGGGTAACCCTTTTCGACCCCAAAAAATTAACATGTCGAGTTGGGTCGGATAATTTTCAAGTCGGGTTTGGTGGGTAAACGGGTTTTGTGTTGTAATTACCAGACCAGTAGCAAGTATTGTAATCTTATATATATGTTCACCAAATCAATGAAAAAACTATACAATTATTAATAAACTTTATTATTTCCTACATATAGCACGTCCCATATATATATATATATATGTTCTTCTTTCATCATCCTGATTTCATGTTTTGCATTTGTAGGGGTTGCTCCATCTTTTGCTTTCTTACCAACACAGCATTGATCTGTTGATTATCAAACATTGTGGCATAGCTCTTCAAATTCTTCCAGAACCTCTCTGGATTTGGATTGGGTTTTCATACCAAAATGAAAACTTGTTTCTGAATGCTCCAAATAAGAATAGATTATTGAAAGATGGTCCAATCACCAAGTGGTGAACACGCAGAGTCAAATATCTAGCTGGGACCATGTTTCAAGAGTAAATACATAACAATTAACAAAGATATAACGACGTTTATTAGATCATGTTCCACCTACCTTCATGTACATGTGATCGCCACCCATGTTAACTAACTGGGACTAGATGACCATCCTTTCCTTCTTTGACAGAATCAAACTCACAGTCCAATTTCTGGTAGTGAAGAAGGGGAATTAAATAAGCATTTAAGGTGATTAAACTTTAAGGGGTGACTTGCCATTTCCAACATCAGGCTTGAGTTGTGATGGTGCAAGGGTAACCACCTTCTGTTCCAGTTTTGGTTAAGTTAGATGAAAAGATATAACAGGAAAAGATTGCAGCCAATAGCTTTAGACTTCTTGATTAGATCTTCCATTTACCTTCTTCAATCAAAACCCAAAACACTTTACTGAAAGATGTTGCCGTCAAGTGGATATATATAGATCAGGGAAACTTGACAACCGTACGTGTTTGATTTATTCCGTAATGTAACTATATGAATTAATGATAAATAAAGTTTTAACATATAAAGTGTCTCACTTTAATCGTTAAGTGAGAATAAAAGTATGTTAAAACTTGGGAGTTTTAAAGTAGTACTCCTTCTTCCTGTACCTTAAATAATTGTACATAGAATTATGTACATATGTATATATATTCCCTTTAAAATAATCAATGATGTTTATCAATATGTCATCATCACTTTGTGGTCGTGGCTTGAAGGCTAGACCAAAGAAGGTCGGTTTGTTTTGGTTTCCTTCTAAATGAATTAACAAACCAATTTCTCTCAATATATATGTGGTATGTCTGGAAGTACCGTAAGGATATTGAGAGGAAGACTAAAAAAAGTGTCTTCATAAAGGAAAAAGAAAGTAAGAGGGAAATTAAAGGAAACTCTCCTCACAGGAGGAATTAAAGAAAAATGTAAGGTTGAAAATTCAATTTTTCATAACAGTTGTAAGTTGATATCATGGATCCATGTTAGTTTCCATTACACGTATATGTATATTAATTTGTGAGAATTATGTGTTCCAAAATTTTAGGTTTATTAAAGTATCATGAGTTTCTAGAAAATGATTTATATTTGAAACTCATGCATGTATAAAAGTTTAACATGTGGCATTAGAGCTTGATTGCGAACTCATAATTTCTCCGATTAACGTGTCTATTATATTTTTTCAACTATAAAGTTTGTACGGTAATTGTACATGTAATATTTGTTGCTCTTATATTGTTTAAGGGCGAAATTAAAGTTTTTATACAGTAAAGTTTTTGCGCAAAATTAATTAGGTGTTTAACACCGGTTATGTTGAATTTCAAGCTTTATCGAAAATTTACAGAACAAATTGGATATTATGTTTTTGTTTTCCAAATGAAAATTTTATATTCTGTTAAAGGCTTGGAATATAAAAGTATAATTTATTGTTAAGACATTAATAGCTTGTTAGTCACCAAAGTGGCCTGGCTAAATGAAATGTCTAACACATTAAATTAATTTTATGTTAGTTGTTCATGAGTACAGAGATGCCTCTAAAAATGACAAGAAAAGTTGATTGAACAATTGAGTATATAGACTAATTGCTAGAAGGTCGTCCAAAGACGGATCATTGCAACTAGTCTATATCGTTAAAGAGACTAATCATTATACCTTGGTTAAATAAGATATGTATATCCAAAGATAGATAACTTATTTGACTATTATATGTTATGATTGTCCATTAAAGTTTCTATCGTATGACATCGATTAAATTGTTTATGTGTTTAAGGCTTACCCAAAGGTGAACTTAAATACATGCTTAAAGTTCATGACCGTTTCTGAATTTATTAAAGTTAACTCAAAGCGCTAATAGTTGAGCATGTATAAATGTTTTGCAGCCTCATTAAGTCTTTTTGCATCAGGAAGTTCAGTTGTTAAGTTCAACGGGCTAAACTATGCTGATTGGTATGAACAAATCTAGTTTACTCTGGGTGTTATGGATCTGGACATAGCTATAGTATCAGATGAAAAGCCCGCAGCCATTACTGAGACTAGCTCAGAAGATGACAAGTCCATCTATGGGGCTTAGGAGCGGTCTAATAGCTGAATTTGAACCTTATGAAAATGACTATGGCTGAAAATATTAAGCCATCGATGCCAAAGACTGAAGATGCTAGAGAGTTCATGCTGAAGGTTAAAGATTATTCTCAGCCGGATCTTGTTGATAAATCCATTGTAGGCAATCTCATGGGTGAATTGACTACAAAGAAATTTGATTGGTCAAAGTCAATTCATGATCATGTAACAGAAATGTCCAAACCTAGCAGCAAAGTTGAAGACTATGGGAATGGATGTGAGTGATAGCTTTCTCGTACAGTTCATAATGAATTCCCTTTCTGCTGAATTTGGTCAGTTCCAAGTGAATTACAACACCATGAAAGATAAATGGAACTTTAAAGAGTTAAAGGCCATGTTAGTACAGGAGGAAGGGAGATTAAAGAAAATAAAAGATCACTCCATCCACCTCACATTCTATGATGGTGCTAGCAGCAGCAAGTTCAAACCAGGTAAAAGGGACAAAGACAAGAAAAGTGGATAAGGCCCCAATAAAGGTTTCTGAGGGCCAAATCAAGAAAAATAAAGTTAGGTGTTTCTTCTATAACAAAGAAGGACACGCTAAGGCCAATTGTCCCAAACGAAAGGAATGGTTCGAGAAGAAAGGTACATATTATGTTTCTGTATGTTTTGAATCGAATCTTATAGAAGTTCCTAATAATACTTGATGGTTAGATTATGGTGCAACTACTCATGTGTCTCATGTTATGCATGGATTTAGTACGATCCAGCTCATAAACGGAAATGAACAGTACTTGTTTATGGGAAACATGATGAAAGTACGGATAAAGGGCATAGGGACTTATAGGTTGCTTTTGGACACTAGGTGTCATTTAAACTTGGAAAGATGTCTCTATGTACCTGAATGTGCCAGAAATCTTGTTTCAGTAGGGAAGCTGGAAGTAATAGGTTATCTGTTTGAGATTTGTAAGGGCAGTTTTTGTTGTACATAGATAATTGTTTTTGTGGGTCAGGAAAGTTGTATGACTCACTTTATCGTGTAAATCTCAACAACGATTTTACTGAATCTTTGTTTCATGTTGAAAGTAATGTAGGCATTAAACGTAGTACACCAAATGAAAGTTCATCTTACTTGTGGCATCAAAGATTGGGTCACATTTCCAAAGAAAGATTATTGAGGTTGATGAAAAGTGAAATTCTTCCTCAATTGGATTTTAGTGACTGGAACGTATGTGTGGACTGTATTAAAGGAAAACAGACTAAAACCACAGTAAAGAAGTCAGCCACAAGAAGCACTCAGCTCTTAGGGCTGATACACACTGATATTTGTGGTCCTTTTGATGTTCCAAGTTGGAGCGACGAACAATATTTCATTACCTTTATTGATGACTACTCACGTTATGGTTATGTTTATCTATTGCATGAAAAGTCTCATTCAATGAACATTTTTGAGGTGTTCATAAATGAAATGGAAAGACAGTTAGATAAGAAAGTGAAAATAGTGAGATCAGATAGATGCGGTGAGTATTACGGAAAATTTACTGAAAATGGATAATGTCCAGGTCCGTTTGCAAAGTTCATTGAAAGTCGTGACATTTGTGCACAGTATACAATGCCCGGGACTCCTCAGCAGAATGGTGTTGCTGAGAGACGAAATCGTACATTAATGGATATGGTTAGGAGTATGTTAAATGATTTCTCCTTACCACTATCAATGTGGATGCATGCGTTAAAGACCCTACATTTCTCCTCAATATGGTTCCTAGTAAAGCTGTCCCTAAAACACCTTATGAGTTATGGACATGTAGGAAACCCAGTTTAAGGCATCTTCATGTTTGGGGTTATCCAGCGGAAGTAAGAGTATATAATCCACATGAAAAGAAACTTGATGCTAGGACAATCAGTGGATATTTTATTGGCTATCTTGAAAAGTCTAAGGGGTATAGGTTCTACCGTCCTAACCATAGTACGAGAATTGTTGAGTCAGGAAATGCTCGGTTCATAGAAGAATGGCTCAATTAGTGGGAGTGGGAAACCACGTGAAATTGACATTCAGGAAATTTGGGTAGAAATGTCATTACCCGATATTCCTGCTAAAGTTTTGTTGTATCATAGTCAAACAACATACCAGAACAATGGATTAATGTTCAAAACCCACAAAATGAGAATATTAATGAAGCATAATAGGAAGTAGCCTTAAAACGGTGTGTAAGGCAGAAAAGATCAAATTTTCCTGATGACTATGTGGTGTATAAGCTTGAGCATGAATGCGACTTGAACATTAATAAAGATCCAGTCTCATTTAGTCAAGCGGTGAATAGTAGTAATTCAGAAAAGTGGATCAATGCCATGAAAGAAGAAATTAAGTCGATGTATGACAATGAGGTTTGGGACTTAGTAGAGTTATCTGAAGGTTCTAAAAGAGTCGGTTGTAAATGAGTTTTTAAGACCAAACATGACTCAAAAGGTAACATCGAAAGGTATAAGACCAGACTTATAGCTAAGGGTTATACATAGAAGGATGTCATTGACTATAAAGAGACCTTCTCCCTAGTATCAAAGAAGGATTCTTTAAGAATTGTTTTGGCTTTGGTAGCTCATTATGACTTAGAGCTATACCAATTGGATGTTAAAACATCTTTTTGATGAGTTGGAAGAGGAAGTTTATATGGACGAACCAGAAGGGTTTGTGACCACAGGAAAAGAAAATTTAGTGTGTAAATTAAAGAAGTCAATATATGGACTAAAACAAGCCTCCCATCAATGGTATTTGAAATTCAATAATACCATTTACATCTTATGGCTTCACGGAGAACACCGTTGATCGGTGTATCTACATGAAGGTTAGTGGGAGCAAGTTCATACTATTGGTCTTGTATGTCGATGACATATTGCTTGCTGCAAATGATATTGGAATGTTACATAACGTAAAGGAATTTCTCTCTAAGAACTTTGAAATGAAAGATTTAGGTGAGGCATCCTATGTGATAGGAATAGAAGTATTCCGTGATAGGTCACATGGATTGTTAGGATTGTCTCAAAAGGCCTATATTGATAAAGTTCTAGAGAGATTCAAAATGGAGAATTGTTCGGCTGGGATAGTTCCAATACAAAAAAACGGACAAGTTCAGTCTAATGCAAAGTCCAAGGGAATGATTTGGAACGGAAGGAAATGAACTCTATTCCGCATGCTTCAGTGGTTGGGAGCTTAATGTATGCACAGACTTGTACTTGACCTGATATCAGCTTTGCTGTTGGAATGTTGGGTCGATATCAAAGTAATCCCGAATAGACCATTGGTAGGCCGCAAAGAAAGTTCTTCGGTACTTACAAGGCACCAAAGATCACATGCTCACATACAGAAGGTCTGATCACCTCGATGTAATCGACTATTCAGATTCAAATTATGCCGGATGTGTTGATTCTCAAAAGTCAACATTTGGCTATTTGTTCCTTTTAGCCGAAGGAGCAGTCTCATGGAGGAATGGAAAGAAATCTGTCATTGCTACGTCCACTATGGAAGCTGAATTTGTGGCATGCTTTGAGGCCACGGTTCATGGATTTTGGTTGCAGAATTTTATCTCAGGGCTTGGAATTGTCGATAATATAGCTAAGCCGCTGAGAATTTATTTTGATAAATTCGCAGCTGTTTTCTTCTCAAAGAACGACAAGTACTCTAAAGGTGTTAAACATATGGAATTAAAGTACTTGGTTTTTAATGAAGTGCAGAAACAAAGAGTGTCTATAGATCATATTAGCACCGACATGATGATATCGGATCCGTTAACAAAAGGATTACCACCTAAGACATTTCATGGTCATATCGATAGGATGGGTCTCATGGAAAAGTCCTTGTTAACATAATCGACATGTATGTGTATATATATACATAACATTTGTTTTGCTCTTTAGGTTATGACACTCTGAGCTCATGTATATGTTTTATGTTTTTGCTTATTTACATTGTACGGTTTAATGTAAGAAAGGTTTTAGTTTTCTTTGAAGATAGTAAGGTTGAGGCTTATGTTTTTACCTCATTGCAGTTAAGTTAAGTTGAATTAATTTTTGATACTTGGAAGGGAACATATCGATTAAATGATGTGTAACCGCCATGATCTGATTAGTTTGACTTAACTAAAAGAAAGTCAAATTGACATTAAAGTGGATTTAACGTTGTATACACTTAAAGTTGTTGAATCCTGAAATCGTCATATGGGCCAAGTGGGAGAATGTTGGATTTATTCCGTAATGTGACTCATATGAATTAATGGTAAATAAAGTTTTAACATGTAAAGTGTCCCACTTTGATGGTTAAGTGAGAATAACAGTATGTTAAAGCTTAAGAGTTTTAAAGTGGTACTCCCTCTTCATGTGCCTTAAATAATTGTACATAGAATTATGTACAAATGTATATATATTCCCTTTAAAGGATAAACATTTATCAATACGTCATCATCACTTTATGGCGGTGGCTTGAAGGCTAGACCAAGGAAGGTCGGTTTGTTTTGATTTCCTTCTAAATGAAGGAACAAACCAATTTCTCTCTCTCTCTCTCTCTCTCTCTCTCTATATATATATATATATATATATATATATATATATATATGGTATGCCCGTAAGGATTGTAAGGATATTGAGAGGAAGACTAAAAAAATGGTTTTCATAAAGGAAAAGGAAAGTAAATGGAAATTAAAGGGAAACTCTCCTCACCATCAAGGAGGAATTAAAGAAAAAGGCAAGGTCGAAAATCTCATTTTCCATAACAGTTGTAAGTCGATATCATGGATCCAGGTTAGTTTCCATTACACGTATATGTATATTAATTTGTGAGAATTATGTGTTCCAAGATTTTGGGTTTGTTAAAAGTATCATGAGTTTCTAGAAAATGATTAATGTTTGAAACTCACGCGTGTATAAAAGTTTAACAAATTGAACATCAGTGAGATCTACAATTGCATCTCATGTTACCTTCGGTGCTTTTTTTTATTTTACTTGTTTATTAAGCTTCCCGTGGGCCGTGGGTCTGAAAATCAAGAAAAGTATTAGTATTTCTTTAGATAAGTAGATGCTCCATTGTTATTGTTCTACCAATAACACTTGCCGCTTATTCAATCAAAGTGGTTCCACGTTAAGTATTATGCAATTTATCTATTGTGGATTTGCACCACACTATAGCCCAGAACAGTCCCGTATAGAAGCGGAGTAACTAGAGATTTACAGGCCCAATAGTGATAATAAAAGTTATTACAGAATATCAAAAGTATTAACCATGCACACACACACGATTACAGACCGGGGTGGGGGTAACATTTAACAGACTAGGGTCACAAACAGTAAATGAACTGAACACCAAGAAATCTCTGCACAGAAACATATTAGAGCAGCAAAATAGAATACGTAAGTGAAAAGAAATGGCAACATAAAATATGAAGCAATGAACGAGAGCTCGGAGTCGCCGTGTACCCAGACACGACTCATCGTAATTGGTCACGAAGACCTTGGCTAGGCTTCGTTGGCTCAGTAACCCTTTCACCGGCCATATCCACCAACGAGTCCAAAGGAAACCAGCCACTCATGCTCGCAAAGTCAGAGCCACAAAGACTCAACTCAACCTCTATCTCCGGCAACTGAGAACGAAAAAGACATCCGGAGAAGATGATCGGAGAGGACCACTCACCAAACCCAGCAACCCATGACCCAGCCCAAGCTCATTACTCTCTGTACACACTCAACAGTCCAAGCTCACAAAGGGCTCCAAATCTATATCACTTTCACAACTCACTGGCTCACCAAGAACTCGAAGGACGAAGAGATGAATCTACCCATAGATTTCTATTTAGGTACTGGACCAGAGGACACATAGAAAAGGGGGTGTATGCGGCTACTAATCGGAATCCTCACATCTCACTATCTCTCTCTCATATGCCTCACTCTCTCTATGCTAAACGATGGAAAGAAGCAGGGAATATATATGACGGCTGTAGGGTAAAGGGCACAAAGAGGCAGCAGCAAAGGAACCACAAAAACCAAAGAGCCCTTCCGGTTTTGCGCTAAGGAGATAAAGGGCCACCTGGGAGATGGGCTAAAAGTGGGCTTTTGGGCTCAAGGAACAATTAGGAGGCTGCCCATAATAAGCTTTGGGCCTCCAATCCTAACATTCTCCACCTTGGAACATGTGCCGATTCACACCAATGGACTCAAGGATATTTTAACAGAAATGTCCATCATCGCCTTATCCTTGCACTTGATTCCAACACAAAGCAGGATCAAAACACAGGGAAAACAAAATTTTCAGCAATCACAAAAGAAGCAGAAAATTTAAGAAACTAAGATAATTCACAAAGTAGAAAAAGCAAAGTTACCATGATTGTTCACAAAGAACAAGCATGAATTTCCGGGGAAATCACAGAAAACGGGTCGACCTCAATTACCGGGATCACCGGTGTCAAACATCAAAATTTTCAAACAATTCATAAAATTTGAAGCAGGAAGGCATTTAGTGTTCATATCAGATGGATTCAAGCTGGTATCAATTTTATCCATGTAAATAATGCATTTAGCAACAACATCACGAATGAAATGAAAGCGAACATCAATATGCTTAGTTCTATCGTGAAAAACTGGATTTTTACAAAGTTGGATACTGTTTTGACTATCAGAAAACACTACCACTTTGTCCTTTAAAAAACCGATTTTAGAAATTAAGTCTTTTAACCAAAGCGCTTCTTTAATACATTCGGTTATAGCTATGTATTCAGCCTCGGTAGTGGACATGGCTACAACGGATTACAATTAAGACTTCCAAAGTGTGAACACATAAGACGTGGTGGATTTCCTATGATCTCTATCATTGGCATAGTTTGAGTCAACGTATCCTACCAATCTAACACCGCTTTTCAGATTTGAAGAATTTCAATCCATAGTTCAAAGAATGTTTTAAATACCGCAACAACTACTTAACGGCATGCCAATGGGGCAAGTCTGGGTTCGACATGTAACAACTAGGACAACTAATGGTATAAGCTATGTCGGGGCGAGTACTAACCATCAAATAAATAATGGAAACCTATGACATTGTAATACGAGATTCTACTTACTTGATTCATTTCGAATTGATTTTTTGGACACTGCTCTTTACTAAGCACAAAATGGGAGGCAAGTGGGACATCAACAGAACCAGCATCAACCATAAAAAAATTTCTCAAAATCTTTTCAACACATGAAATTTGGTTCAAACAAATGAGGATTTGCGGTCTCTAATTATGTTCATACCAAGTATCTTACTAGTATCACCTAAATATTTCATGTCAAATTTAGCACTCAAGCAATTCTAAACATATTCAATTGATTTAGAGCATGAGTTAATACAAAAGCATGTCATCAACATATATGAGCAAGAAAACATGTATAGTCCTATCATTTTTGAAATAAAGACAATGATCATAAGCACTCCGCCTAAATTTCAAATCTAGTATGCATTGATCAAATTTTATATTCCACATGCGAGGAGATTGTTTCAAGCCATATAAGGATTTCTTTAACAAGCACACATAGTCAGGACATTGATTATCCACATACCCCTCAGGTTGCCTCATATAGATTTTTTCATCTAAATCACCATGCAAAAAAGCAGTTTTAACGTCCATTTGTTTCAATTCCCAATCAAATTGAGCTACCAAAGCAAACATAATCCAACAAAAATTTCAGTATAATCTATCCATTCCTTTTGAGTAAATGCCATTAGCCACTAATCTTGCTTTAAACCTAATTGAGTCAGATTCACCCTTGATTTTATAAAACCATTTGCAAGCAACAACTGAACAGTTTTTTTGGCTTAGGCACTAAAATCCAAGTTTGATTAACATGCAAAGCTTGATTATAAGTTCTTGGCTCGGAATTATCAATAGATTCAAACACACTAAAAACAAATGAAGTCATATGAAAATAATCAAAACGAGAAGGTTGCCTAGCAATGCGTCTAAATCTATTACGAACAAGTTGATAGTCATATAAATCATCCAAATCATGAATTTCATTTTGTTTATTTTCAATATCTTCATTTTGCTCATCAAGTTCATTTTCATGAATATTATCATGCTCACTTTCAGATTCTCATTTTCAGGCAATTCATGCAAATTTTCAAAATTCACATTTTCAGAATTATCTCCATTTTCAGAATTCATAATTTCAAGTTGGTCACTTGAACTAGCATCACTTAATCCTAAGGGATACTCCACCACAATGGGAGCCGGGAGATGGATAGGTTCAACAGAAACAATCAAGCAGGGAAATTCATTTTCATTAAACACGATATTCCTACTTATTATCACTTTAAATACCGGTTCCTCACGTAACCACAACTTATGTCCTTTAACACCCTCCGGGTATCCCAAAAACACGCATCTCATCGATCTAGGTTCAAGTTTATCTAATCTCCTGTGGACATAGGTAGCACAACAAAAATCCGCAAGTTCGAGAAATCAACTTTCCTACCAAAAAAACACTACATCAGGACATCGACCGTGCAATGGAATATAGGGGGACCTATTAATTAGGTAAACAACAGTCAAAACTGCTTCTCCCCAAAACTTTTTGGAGAGACTCGAAGTGGCTAACATGCTCCTCACACGTTTAAGCGGGTTCTATTCATTCTTTCCACGATACCATTTTGTTCGGGATTATATGACACATTTTGTGTCTCTCAATCTCATTCTGAACACAAAAATTATCCATGTCATGATTACAAAATTTGAACTTATTATCAGTCATGAATATCTTGATTTTAAGACAAGTTTGGTTTTCAATAAAAGTTAATAACTTTTGGGGTATGGTTAGAGCATTTGGGGGTGCAAATAGCCCCCACCCTTCTGCTGGCCATTTAGCTAGGTCCGCTTATTATAGTACATCAATTTTAAATTCCTAACAGACATTCTGACGGAGATCGGCGGAAATTATGGAACCACAGCCACAATCAATACCAGTGCTCTTAATTTTAGCCGCAGTAGTTCTGACAACTACCGTAACAACATCAGCTACTTACGTCCGGCCGCCGCCGCGGAAAACTCTACAATTTCCATGGAGTCCAAAACATCCGTCAGTTCCTCGGCAGGTACGAATAGCTCATAATTCTTCATATTTTACGGTATCAATCGAGCATCGTACTCAGTTTAAATCGCTGAGAAAAGATGTTTTCTAGCCTGATATTAGTTATGACTTATTTTTGGGACGTAATTAATCCGGCGTGTGTAATGCCCCTTCCATCCGATTGAGAAAGATAGTTAAAATTGATGTCGTGATTTGCTTAAAGTTGAGGCGGAATTATATTTCTGTAGGCCACTGAACTCTCTGGTTTCTCTATGAGTGTTTCCTATGCTTTATGCTTATTCCTCCCTTCAGTTGTACTAGTATGCTATTATTAAATACTCCCTCCGATCCATTCCACCAAAGAGTCCCCATTTGAAAAGTCTAATTATCAGGAGATATATTAATGCCATTAAAGTTAGTTATAATTACAAAAATAGTTAAACACAAACAATGTACTCACAACACAAGTCGAGGGTAAAGATGAAATGTTATACAAATTGTAAGCATAATTTTTTAAAATGGACTCTTAGATTGAAACATCCTCAAAATAGTATAGGGAACTCTTTGCTTTGAACGGAGGGAGTGTCAATTGGATATCTCAATTTAGAAAATAGGCAATCTCTTTAACAGGGACCCGAGGTTGGTATATACTCCCTCCGTTCTGGCAAAGTATCTATTATTTCATTTTTGGATGTTTCACTTAAAAAGTTCACTTTAAAAAATTAAGACGAAAGTGTCATTTTATTACTAATTAGCTACTAAAAGTATCATTTTCTTTAAAAAAAAGTTACTTTCAAACGAGGACTCTTTGCCCGGAATGAGATAGACAATCTCTTTAAGATAAGATCTTATGGAGCCGCTGCTTTGGCTGGTTAGGGAAGTACAGTAATATGAACCTACTTGACATGTGGTAGTGCTGGTTATTATGTGCTTTCTGGTTTTTCTTTGTATTATATATACATGAGATAATGAATCGGCAATCAGGCTAATGCCATTATACTTCAGAGGGGTCTATGGGTTGTTGGAACTGTGATTTATATATGTATGGAAAGGTTTTTGTGCCATGGAAGTATGCGTGTTTCAGGTATTAGTTCTTCCATCATTCAGTAATTTTCCAATATTTCATTATTATTGATAATTAGGGAATCAACTTTAAGGGTACAACGCTTACGGTTTATGATGGTCTGATTAGTGAATGCATTTCTTATAGCCACAAATCTCTTTTGCAGTTTCCTCTTTTCCCAAAGTTTTTACATTTTGGTGGATTTGAGTGGATAATTTAGCATTTATGCTGAGGGTATTTTTGTTTCACTATTATTTTTCTCAGATTTTATCTTTTATACGTTGCCTTCTTTAATTCAAAGTTTATATCTTGCCATCTTAAGTGAACTTCCCTAATCAAAAAGAAATTAAAATATGCGTAATTGTGGACTGTAAATTCTTCTATTGTACGTTGTTTCATTTTCATTTTTGAGGGATTTGGTTATTAATGTTTATCTAGTTTCATGTTGTGGAATGAAAATACTATTTCTTGAAGTCATGTATGTTCATATATTGAGTATTGATGTTGGTGTAACTGTTTTCCCTTACTATTTGCTAATGTTTAGTTGAAGTAGAGGAGTGGTTTGAATGCTACCTCACTCTTACAAATATGGCTATGCAGGTGCACATCTCTTTAGCAGGAGATAAGCAGATGCGTATCTCATGGATCGCCAATGATGGAAATTCTCCTTCACTTGTCGAATATGGAACTTTACCTGGACAATACAACTCTAGAGCTTATGGAGAGACTACCACTTATAGCTATATATTCTACAGCTCAGGAACGATACACCATGCAGTCATTGGGCCATTGGAGCACAACACAGTGTACTTCTATCGATGTGGAGGAAAAGGTCCTGAGTTTCAGCTCAAAACCCCTCCATCACAATTACCTATTACTTTTGCAGTAGCCGGTGATTTGGGTCAAACCGGATGGACTAAGTCTACGCTGAACCACATAGATTTATGCAAATATGACGTGCATCTTCTCCCCGGAGACCTTGCTTATGCTGATTACTTGCAGCACAGGTGGGATACATTTGGTGAGCTTGTGGAGCCACTTGCTAGTGCAAGGCCATGGATGGTGACAGAAGGGAACCATGAACAGGAGAGCATACCTTTTATTAAGGATGGTTTTCAATCTTATAATGCTAGATGGAAGATGCCATTTGAAGAGAGTGGATCAAATTCAAATCTCTATTATTCTTTCGGAGCTGCAGGGGTTCATACTATCATGCTTGGTTCATATACAGATTATGACGAATACTCTGAACAATACAGCTGGCTGAAGGTTAGTTTGCGAAACAAAGAAATTTATGCTAAATATCTTGAGATGACTTCGCTGTTTTTAAAGCATTTTCTTTAGATATTGTATAAAGTTGGTTCAAGCGATCCCACTGAATTTCTAGGATCTGGGGTCTGTCTGATGTTATATTCAAAGAGGGTTACAACAGATGTTCTCAAAAGTATATTCTAATACATAAGACGGGCTGCCTTTTATTTGAATGCTATCAATTTTACAGAAAGTAAGAAGTCTGGCTTTTATTTGCTTAAAATTTCATACCTTCTATCCGTAAGCTATTGAATATAGGTAAACCTCTGCGTTTGAGTAAGAGAGATTACAGATGGAATATAAATAAATAAGAGATGGAATGGAGAAGGTTGACATTTAGACTCCGTTTGATTCACTAAAAATGATTTCTAGAAAATGTTTTCACTATTTCTGGCATTTGGTAATATTTGGAAAAATATGGCAATATAGAATATTTAGTAGGTCAATAGGATTTAAACCAAAACCTCGTGAAAATGGTTACCGATCTCCACCTCAGTGTGTTGTTTTCAAAAAGCAGGAGAGTCTCAACAGTCATACCTCTCCTCTCTCTCACTGGTTGCATAATATCTCTCCCCAGTCCCCCTCGTTTATCCCTCTTGTCTCAGTAATAGTATCTTATCCCTTCTTTTATCTCTCTACAGACTTTCACCCCCACCAGAATTCCATTTCATAGTCTTCTTTCCACTTAAATCCCATTTCTTAGTCCATTTTCGCAGTGTATCGTTTTTCATTAATCCGTGTGCCTGGTCAAACAAGACAATAATTTTGGAACGGAGGGAGTATTATGCTTTCTTTCCTCTTGCAGAAACTTAACTTCTTCACTCTTTAAAGCAAGGAAAGTCACCAGTGACCCTAAGTAGCATGCAAATGATTTTTGAACTAATAATAATTTTTGAACTTCTTATCCAAAAAAAAAAGAAGATTTTTGAACTAATAATGGTTAAGTTCCCCCCAGGTCCAACACCCCAATGATTAACTGTGTAACTTCAAAATTACATTGCCACCCACCATATACTTGTATTGATATTTCCGACATTACTCTGTGATATGATCATATTTTCTTGCAATATCAATCTGGGGTGAATGCTAACAACTTCTGTTAATTAAGAATCACACTTCTTGGGCCGTGCATGCTTCAGAACATGAAATTTCAATATTGTTTGAACCTCAATTGTGGCTCGAGCCTTTAGATCAAACTTGATCTTCTTGATGACTTTGGTTATTTCCATCTATTAAGGAGCACCAATAAGTTTGATATATCATATGTGACTGTTTTTCATCTTTGTTTCTGTGTTGTGAATGGCATCACGTTTTTAACCTGTATTTTTCTATGTATCCTTTCTATCTTGGACTGCAGGCTGATCTCTTGAAGGTGGATCGGATGAGGACACCTTGGCTACTTGTGTTATTCCATGTGCCATGGTATAACAGTAATACAGCTCATCAAGGTGAAGGGGATAAGATGATGGAAGCCATGGAGCCGTTACTTTATGCTGCTGGTGTGGATATTGTGCTCGCTGGTCATGTGCATGCTTATGAACGTTCGGTATGCTTGTGGCCTTATATGGTTGGAATTTTTCTCTCTTAATGCTTGGATTTTACTTGAGTATGGATTTATCTGTTCATCAGATGCGCGTCTACAATGGTAAACCAGATTCTTGTGGGGCTGTCCATATAACAATTGGCGATGGAGGAAATAAAGAAGGCTTGGCACGCAGGTCAGTTGATGTATAAAACACTAGTGAACTGATAGGCAGCAGCGCACTTGTGGAAGCTTTGCAGACTGACTGCACCTTCTCAAGTTCTATATCTATTTGTTGGAAATATGCATGGACTCTCCTTTCAAATTCTTATCATTTGCCAATGGCAGGTACAAAAACCCTTCACCTGAGTGGTCTGTTTTTCGAGAAGCAAGCTTCGGTCATGGTGAACTGAAGATGGTGAATGCAACACATGCCTTTTGGAGTTGGCACAGAAATGATGATGACGAACCTGTGAAGTCTGATCAGGTGTGGATCACCTCTTTGGTTGGTTCAGGATGTGTTGCCGAGAGCAAGAAGAGAAATGAACTAAGAAAGATACTTCTGGCACCTTAAATGGCTACCCTGGTGGTAGAAATGCCACGTGGTTTCAAATATATCTGGATTTACTGCTTATTCTGTATCTGTAATTTACTCGCAAGATGTATTGATGTATATTGCTGATGGTTACCATATACATGTAATTTACTTGCGAGAAGTAGCCTTGTTTACTCTCGACTGTACCCTAATGTATCATAAAGGTTAGTGAAGTGATCATCTCTGTAATTATGATATGCTCGTTAACTTATCATACTATTATTGTATGTTTAATCTTTAATGCCAAGAAGTTTGTTTTAGAGCAGCAGTTCTTGCTGAAAGAACAGTAAAATACCAATTTGGAAAGCAAGATTCCCATAATATGTCCAAAATTCTTCAATCTATCATTTTTACCCCCACAATAATTCGAAATCACCAACACTTACACTGCTATTATATGGATTTTTTTTTTTTTTTTGAGTAAAATCAATCTAACAATATCATGCTACAATTTACGGGAGTAGTAAGGTTTCTCTAACCTCTAACCAGGGAATCAGTGATCAGGTAATCTATAATCAGGCGAAATAAAAGTAACAAAGAAACCAAATTGGACGTGTAGTTGACCAGTTACGGGTATCAAAAAGATCCCCTTCAAGTTCTTCATAGTTGGTGTCGCATATTTCTTTTGCAATAACAACTGATAGTATGAATCTTCCTCACGATTCCGTTGAATTGAAGCCAAGCCAATAACATCCAAAATAACCTCAATACTTAACACTATCCTCCTAGTCAAGTATTTGTGAGTGACTTGTGGATTACCAACAGGCTGTCAGAGCCGACCCATAGTCCTCACAAACCTCCTCGAGTTGCTGCTAGGATGTAGCCATGTAGGTCCTTATTATCATTGATCCAAGGTCACGTTTCCAGAACTTTCTTGCCTCTCCAAAGTATAATCTGCTCATCCTTGTACAAGATAGGAACACAAGGGATCAAATCCTGCACCGACAGTACATGAAAAATGTGGGAATTAAAGACAATCAGAACCTTCTGCTTTAAAGGGTTATGGTCCATAAAAATCAAAAGTCAAACTCAAAAACTTATCCCAATTGGTTTGGATACAGGAGTCGCACCCTTAACTTCACACCAATCTTTTTGCAGTCACTGCTACCCGCATGGGTACAATCTAGCCTCAGGACTTCTACTGTATTGAAGGCCTCTCTCACTCTATCTACCACATTCACATATACACCATTCCTGGCTGAGAAAAAGATGCACTAAGTTAGTTAATACCATCATTAAGAATAGAGGTAAAAAGCAGTGATTCAAACAAAATTCCCGAGTGAAGTTCACCTACTTAGCTTCATCAGTGGGGGAGAGTTCAGTCCCCTGTTCCTCAATTCCTTTGTTTCTTCAAATGTCAAGCCATCAGCAACATTCTTCACGAGCTTTGGATATATTGGTGAGTATGGCTTCCATAGCATCAAAGGAATGACAGGCCTATTCTTGGGATCATAATTTCGACCACGATACAAGAGCAGGATATTGATATGGCGGTAAATAATCTTTCCACCAGATTTATCCTATACGGATCACATCAGTCAACAAGAATGGAACCATAGGTAGAACATTTGAAACAATGAAACAGAATGTTTAGAGTTCAGACCTCGAGGTGGAAACAAATGTTGCCCATGTCAAGGGTGGGCACTCCTAAGCACTTGATTCTCACAGCTTCAGCCTTCTTCCAATGATTGTGGATGTCATCAATCATGTTGTGAGTAACACCTCCCTTCCCTAACAAAAAGTAGAATTATGGGATGCTAGTTTCGACACAAATCAAAGCCCAAGCCTTTATTTTTACCGTAGTTTGTTCTCTAGTGTAAAATGGATGATTAAGATTGATTGTTCCAAGAAATGAGACCTTTCAAATACGTGGAAACCTCGATTTAATGTGTCAATAAGATAGAATCAGCAGCCAAACACCTAATTTCATGATCACAATTTTGGTACATAGGAAATAGAACACAATGCTCGAAACAACAGCCCATAACCGTAAGGTATAAATCATAACGCAAATGCAACGTCTAGAGCCAGTAAATTTACCCACCCTACACAGTAAAGCAGAAAATCAATTGAAACCATGCTCATTGACCCTACCAACGACTCCCACCGTCCCAATCAAAGAGTCCATTTTTGAAACCAATATAGCACCATTAAGCTGCAAATTGTCTCAATTTAAGACAAAGTGCTTGAATCGTGAACGAAAAATGAGTAAGAGATACCCAAATTAATTTGGCGGGAGCAATCACTGTGCCGATACCGTTCTACAAGTTCTGCAATTTCCTCCCCGGAAAGCGGTTCTCCGAGAACGCCATTCCTTTCTTCCGCTACCTTGGCCAAATTCACCGATTGTTCAGCAGGAGCAGCCGTACCAGTCCATTTACGGTCGAGGCGATTTGGCCCAAACGGAGAGAACTTGGGTGGTTCTCGAAACCCAATGGGCTCAATGGCCGGGTTGACCTCAGAATAAGAATACCTGAAATCAAACGGTAAGTCGGACTTCACGGGGAATTCCTGAACTTTCTTGGAATTCGATGAATCTTTAGCTTGGATTTTACTTATTTTTCCATTCTGGGGTTTCTTCCGCGGGTTTTGAGCTTTGGAGACTAGAGAAAATGGAGGGTCGTAAGTGTCTTCCGAATGGGATTGGCTCAAAAAACGATAGATAAAAAAGTTTGAATTTAGGGTTAAGGCTTGGCGACGCCATGGTAAGAGCTTTTGCATTGGTAGGGTCGTGTCGTCTAGTTTGACAGTCGGAGATTTGGAGAAGACGATGACTACTAAATTAGTAATGGGGGAATCGAACCGGTCCAAGACGGCCGGAAATAGCCTATGCAGTGCAGCCGGTCCATTAGCTTATTTACGGGGTGTCAGTCCATTTTACTATCGGTCATGCTTTCCAGTGTTGTCACTTTTAACCGGGGCATTTACCAAATTTCAAATGATCATTTTCTAACCTCACTTAAAAAAATATACTTTTATAGTCACTTTAATAAATCAAGTCATGGTGGAAGCAGAGGAGAAAGCTATTGCGATGGGGATCTTGGCCAAAGATGGAGGCTAGGGCGGGATCTTGGTCGGAGATGAAGGCTGGGGATGAAAAAGACGAAGATGAAGATGAACCAGACGCCAGACGTCGAACGCCGGACGTCGGACGCCGAACGCCGGACGAAGATGAACATCATTGTTGCCGGAGAAGACGAAGATGAAACCACAGTGGTCGACTAGACGACCACAATGGTCGACTAGACGACCACCTAATCGACCAGTGTGGTCGACTATGGTCGTCTAGTGCCGGATCTCTTCTTTGATTAGTCAAAGGCTATATATGTTCATCAATCGGGTCAAATGGCTGTATTTGATAAATGCCACCTGCGAAGACTATTTTTATTATGGTCGGGCTAATCTGACTCTCAATTCCTTCAAATTGATCCTTTATTCTAATTTTTTTCTTTATGGCAAAAATACCCTCAAGTCCAAAGATAATTATATCCTTTAAATCTATAAATAGACTCTCATCCTATTTTTCTAAAACAAACAACCTCTAAGTAAACCCCCACCCCAAAACAAATATACACATTCTTCCCAACTTCATTTTCTTCATTCCCTTCATTCTCATTCTTTATCTTTTTTCCCACAAATCCTTAAGTCTTCTAAATACATTCTTCTTCAAACCATTTTTCTTCATCAACTAAACATCTTTACTAACACAATATTTTGTTCTCCTTCATCTACCTCTTATTTTGTTGTGAAGAAATCACCTTCCAAAAACCTTTAATTTCCAAAAAAAAAAAAACTAGGGTTTCAACATTGGGTGTGAAGATATCAAGCATGGATGAAAAACAAGTCATTATGACTTTTGTAGTAAGTATTTAAAACGTTGTTTTGCTTAAAGTTGTGTAAAAATCTTTTTTTTCTTCTTAAAAAATAAGTCTTCGTCGTAAACGGTTTGGTACTGTAGCTCAGAACATTTTTTAAATGTTCGGCTACTACCAACCGAACATTTTTGAATTGTTCGGCTGATGGCAACCGAACACTTTTGAAATGTTCGGTTGGCGTTCACCGAACATTTTTTAAATGTTCTTGTTGATTCTCATTTGTATTTAAATTTATATCTGCTCATACATTACATTAGTTTTATACATTAGTGGCTAATTGAGTTGCGTATCAATTAGCGTGGCAACTGTGTATAGAACTTTGCCAAAGAATAATTTATTTTATAGGCTTCACAGGTTCAACGGAAGACCTTTGTTGTGTTTCACCGGAAGACCTGCAACAGCAACCAACGGCAGACCTTGTCTGCACATGGTCAAGTATGACGTGTCCAGTCAAACAAAGGCTTAGTGGATCATTTAAATTTATCCTTATCAGTTTGAATTTAAATTGAGACATTCCCTGACTTCTCAGACACGCCTAAAACAACTTTCCGAAAAGCAGGAAGACTTTCGTTCGACAAAGGACAGAGCAGTGAACAGACCGACACCTACAGCAGACCAACTCTTGCAGATCGACATCCGGATTGTTCTACTACCTCTCGCACCCATTCCTCCCGCCGATATCGTGAAGACGAAATCTTCAAGACAGCTCCATGCATTTAATGCATTCAACCTAATAGAGCTGTTACACTTCGTCTTCCCCAACGGATCTCCAGAATGCTCCAGCTATAAATGCCACCATTAAAGACTGAAGAAACACTTGATGAAATACTCTGAAAATCTACAACAACTCAAAGTTTTTATACTTAGTGCATTCAAGAGATCTTAAACTGATCAAGAAGTCCTCGTCAACAACAAGAAGACCTGCATCAACACTTATCTTTTAATTTCTTGTTGTTTTCCTTCAAAGCTATTCTTCTGCACGAAATTAAATATCTTGTTCACCCAGATATTTAATTCCTAAACCCCCAAACACAAGTCAATATTTTTGTACACGATACATTGGGTATATTCCTTGTAATAGAACTAGTGGAAAACATAGTGCACTTTTTAAATCAAGGCCTTGGTGGTGGACGTAACACTCTTTATAGTGTGAACCATCCCAAATACATGTGTTCTTCCTTTACTGCTTGTTTACTCTTGAACTGTTTATTATTTCCTTTACCAAAATCCTTAACAACATACTTGAGTAATCAGTCAAGTCTACCGGTAGTCCTTAATCGGCAGACTTGAACTTGTTTCCTTGCAAGACTTCCGCTACTTCAATCTTCCAAATAGATTGCAAGTGCTTGTCAAAGGAACTTACTTAAAAGTTTTTAAATGTATAATAAGCTATTCAACCCCCCCTTCTAGCTTATTATTGTGCCCTTTGGGACTAACAATAGTTCCAAATTGTTCGGATGTACATAACCGAACTTTTTGCAAATTTCGCCATGTATCAACCGAACATTTTTTAATTGCTCGAATGCTAGTAACCAATTTTTTTTGAAATGTTCTTCTAGTTCCAAACTGTTCGGATGTCTCTAGCCGAACATTCTGAATTTGTGCAACCTAGTCCTGCCGAACATTTTGTAAATGTTCCACCACATATAACCTAACAGTTTTAAAAAAAGCTATAGGAGCTTTTGTTTTTGATGAGTTATTGTATTTTATGACAGGATTCAAACACGTTATCAACAAATCCTAGTGTTGATGGTCCTGCTAATAATGATATTGTTGAAGTTGAAAATAATGCGATAGTTCCTATTCAAGATATTGTGGCAGATTACACCGATGTATTCATGACGCATGAACTCTTTTCATCTCGCCAAATGTTGATTGATTGGGTACGTGCTAGGGGGAATGAGCTTGAAATGGTAATAATAGTTAGGAGGTCGGACAGTGGTGCGGGTAAGAAAAAGCCTCAGGTATTAATGACTTGTGAACGTGTTGGTCATTATAGTGGACGCAAGAAATCACAAGCAAATGATGAAAATCAAAGTGGAAAGAAAGATCGGAAAGAAACCGGATCTAAGAAGCTTGGTTGTCCATTTAGTTTGAGGGGCAGAGAAGTGCCAGTTGGAGAATGGTCATTGGTTGTGAAGTGCGGTGTCCACAATCATGAACTTGGAGCGTACAAAGAAGGTCATTCATGTGTCGGTCAATTATCAAAAGTTGAGGAGGAATATGTGGTTGATATGGCACACGCCAATAGTAGACCAAAGGACATTTTGGCGCGTTTGAAAGAAAACATTCAAGAAAATAGATTTACAATAAGGACGGTCTACAATGCACGTTTGAAGAATAGAGTTATCGAGCGTGAAGGTCGATCACAAATGCAGCAGCTTATGTTAATGTTAGAGAAGCATGGATATGTCCATCATCATCGGCGGTGCGAGAAGATGAACACTGTGAAGGATTTGTTCTTCGCTCACCCAGGAAGTGTTGATTTGTACTCACATAGTGTAGGATGCAGCCAGTCGTGTTGGGCGAAGTACTGAGGCTATTATTTTAAACTAGCAAGTTTTGTAATTATGGTTATTGATAATAGTAAGTTAAGATATAAAAGGTACCAGTTATCGAACAAGTTAAATTACATATGAAAATTGTCTAAAATGTCATCGCATCAACACAAGCAAGTGTTTCTTCTACGACAGTGCCTAGATTGCTCTCCCTCTGCTTGTCTACTTGTAGACAGTCCCGGTCCCTCATGTTGTTGCCCTCCCAATGCTCCATATGCACTCTGGATCTCTATTCCCATCTCGTCGTACGATATATCTCGGTCCCCCACACCATAACGTACCACCATCGGTTCCAACAAACCGCGTGCTAAGCTAACCATATTCCATGGATCTGGTAAACCTGCATCAGGAGCAGTCCATTGGAAAGTGGAATGATACTCAGGGTAACATACGATTGGATGAGATACACGGTTGTACCAATCCATATAGCCAGGTACATAGTGCCATGGTCGCTCGGCAACTATACCAAGTTGTTGCTCAGATAGGATTTGTCTTTCCCAAATATCGAAGTATCAGATGAGCATTGCCAAGACCTTCTTATTTGCCAACAGATCTCTCTTCTCGATATCGGGGGAAATTATCATCCCCGGAATCGTCTGCACGTATCCAAACTCTCTGAGAGCGCGATCAGGGTGGTATGGCTCAACATGATCAGTTGATCCTATGCATCCATGGTATAAGGCTATCCGATGAAACGGGAAATGATGTCTAACCTGCTCGGTATATGGCATCCAAATAACCTACAATAATTGAAAAACAATTGATTAATAATATATAAAATATGGTTATTTTCTACATATAATCAATACATATAAAGACATTAAGACTCATATCATCCGCGCGAAGGGCGTCAAGTTGTTCCCGTAGACCTAACAAATCGGTCAGTGGGCACACCGGCAATACTCTTGTGCTCGCACCTACTTGCAAGTTCCTGACCTTCGTAATAGTGCACGTTAGGAATAGGTGCTATACACATTCAGAATCGCTCAAATATCCATGCCTATTTGAACAAAATACAAGTATACAAATTAAAATATAAATACAAGTATACAACATAAAATATAAATACAAGTATACAAATTTAATTATAGATACAAGTAATTACCTCCAATAATGTGGAATATCCGGCCATCTGTCTCGTATTCACCTCTATTGCACTCCCTAGATGTTTATATAGAAAGGCTAGGGCTGCCGCTCCCCATGAGTAAGTATGCACAACATCCAAATCGTTGAGGAACTCCAAGTATGTCGTGTTAACCCTACTTCCGCTCTTATCAGCAAAAATTTTACAACCCAACATGTATAATGAATATGCACGAAGAGAGAAAGCAACTGTTTCTGGATCCTCAGACAATGCATCTGAAGCAAAA
Organism: Codonopsis lanceolata; assembly: GCA_013146195.2. NCBI lineage: Eukaryota > Viridiplantae > Streptophyta > Magnoliopsida > Asterales > Campanulaceae > Codonopsis > Codonopsis lanceolata. Next base: position 78,695,571 of record CM028380.1, on the reverse strand, counting down.
CGGGTACGTAGCCATTCTAGCCTCACCGACGGCCCTCTAACACCACGCATTCCCTCTCTTGCCTCATCTTCAGACACTCCTAAATACCGACAAACGCAATCAATCAAACTTTGCGCGGAAACTGAACCTTCCAAAAAGACCGACTTCCCAGCAATTGGAAGACCAATAATACAGAACACATCATCAAGTGTTATAGTCATCTCACCAAATGGCATGTGGAAGGTATTGGTCTCTGCATGCCACCGCTCCACAAAGACACTCACCAATACCTTATCATTCTCCAGATGTGAAACATGCCTTAACTACATTAGTTTGGTCGCAATAAGAGTGTCCCTCCATAGTTGGGAAGCAGTTTTTTGTGTTTACTTTCCATGCTAAAAGTTTTTGTTTGTGGTTGTTCACCTTCAGCACCGGTCGCTCTAGCCCTTGATATATATGTACAACTATGTGTTTCGGGTAGAAACGAAGTACACTGCCTTCTGATGGACCCCCAGGACATGGAAAAGTAATCAGGGGCTCTCCTTGTTCCTACATTGGTTCCGGTTCTTCTTCCTCAGTATGTCCATATGCTTGGGCCTGGGCCTAGCCAGTGCCTCAGCCTCGCAGAGTGCCTCAGCCTTAGCAGCTTGGGCCTGTACTTCAGCCTCAACCCTTGCTTTTTGAATCGAGGCGGTGGGTCTATTCTTCCTCCTTTGGTATGTCTCTGTACATGACATTCATAAATTAACATGTTAGTTCATCAACTTTTTAAAAACTTAGAAAAAAATTAAAATCAAAACTGTTCGGCACCCCACTACCGAACTTTTTCAAACTGTTCGGTTACTCCACACCGAACATTTTAAAAATGTTAAGTAGGGAGTCTCCGAACAGATTAACATGCTCATCAACATTTAAAATCAAAACTGTTTGGCACCCCCTACCGAACTTTTTCAAACTGTTCGGTTATTGCACACATAACATTTTAAAAATGTTCGGTAGGGAGTCTCCGAACAGATTTACATGCACATCAACATTTTTAATCCAAACTGTTCGGCAGAATCCTAACGAACATTTTCAAAATGTTCGGTTAGGTCCCTCCGAACAATTGAAAAATGTTCGGCCATAATTCTCCGAACATACTAACATGCTCATAATTTGAAAAAAAAAAGAGAAACTATATTTAAGGGAAACTGTTCGGCATGTACCTACGGAACTATTTCTAAATGTTCGGTGATGTTTGTTCGAACATATTTCAAATGTTCGGTAGGTGGTCTCCGAACAGATGTACATGTTACCTTTGTTTGAAAACAATTGGACCAAATTTTTTATCCAACATGTTCGTCATTATATGTTCGACCTTTTGCAAACTGTTCGGTAGGTATTCACCGAACATATTCAAAATGTTCGGAAGGTCAGGTACGAACATTTCTAAGATGTTCGGAGGGTGTATGCCGAACATTAAGCCCTAATTACGGAGTTCAGGGCCGAATGTTTCCTTACAAAAATCAAAATTTTCTTACCAATATAAACAGAAAATGTGATTCAAAATAAATCAAACTAAAATCAACAAACTAATACATTGTATAAACACAATAAATCAAACTAAAATCAATTCAAAATAAACATACCTTTTTCTATTTTTGATAATGTTCGGGAGATGAAGAACTGTGTGGGTTGTGGACATGAAGACTTGAGGAAGGAATGGGCTGGGAAGGAAAAATGTGTGGGTTGTGGCTTGAGGAAGGAATGGGTGTGGGTATTGGAGGGGGAGGGGTTTCACAGCCTGATATGGGTTTTGAGGGAGGGAGGTTGGGTTTTGAGGGTGGTTGGGGTTTTGAGGGGTTAATGTGTTAAAAACTTAGAAAAAGGTAAAATAGGAAAACAGGGGGGATACACATATAGGTATCAAGTATTTTAAAATGAGGTGGGGGTACACTTATAAGGGGGTCAAGTTGGAGGAACCGGGGGTCTAAATAGCAGACCATTTTTATTAATTGGTTGAAGTGCAGAAATGGTCCCTTGACTATAAGCCTTTTACAATTTTGGTTTTGAATATTTTTTTTTATTAAATTTGGGTCCTTTGAGGATTAAATTTTTTCAGTAGTCAGTCCTTTTGATGAATATCGTTAACGAAATCCCGTTAAGCGCCATATGCATTTCTATAAGGACTAAATTGAAAATTTTCATAATTAAACTTTTTTCCCAATTTACAATAAAGTCCCTGTGATCTAGAAAAATACCAAATGGCATTCTTCCCCAAATTCTAGACCAAAATTTCAACAATCGAAATTAAGAACTCAAAATTACAAGAATATTAGTCAAAGTCACACACAATCAAAAGTTCAACTGCAATATTAGTTACAATTAAACACAAATAAAGCATAAACAAGAGAACTGATTAAATACCCAATTGGATCGCATAGATCAAAAACCCAGAAATCTTGAAAATGAATAGTCAAACAAAATTGATAGGAAAGAAGAGCTTTTTCCTTACCTGGAATCGTCAAAAGAGCTAACAATCGACTCCTCCTTCCTTCGTCCCCTCCGCCTCCTCCACCCTACCACCGCCGCTTCATCGTCCCCCCAATCCAAATGAGCATGGAAGCTGGCGTTGGCGTCATGGGCACAAAGCTCGACATGATGACTCACTTCGAACCTACTTGAAAAGTCGTTCCCGTTACGATTGTGTTCAGGGAAGGTAAAATTGTTACCCAGGTCAAGTCAGAGGAGACGAACGTGTACAATGCGGTTCAAGTCGGGTACGGGAGAGTCCAGGATAAGAAACTGACAAAATCGGAGATGGGGCATTTGAAGAAATCATGGATAATTATGATGAGGCATTTGTAGGATTTAGGTTACAATCGATTGAAGGGTTTGAGACAAGTCAGAAATCGGACCTACTCCTATAACTATGAGTCTAATATTTCTTTCTTATTTCTTAATAGATATAGACTGATTATGGTTGTTGTTGTGTTGTCATTAATCAATATCTATTTTGCTCTTTAATTAGTTATATTTCTTAGTCATTTGAGAAAAAGCTCATAGACGGATTATGATTCTACAGCTTTTTCCTTCAATTAGAAACATTTCACAACACTTGGCTGGAATACATAGTAGGTGGTGGTGGTTTTGGGGGAAAATGGAGATGGGTCACGGTTTTGGGGAAGAAGGCCTCTAAGTATATTTTTTAAAAAACTCTAGGGTCTTTATTATTAATTGAAATATAAGTTAGGTTTGAGAAAATTTCACTTTAGCCCTTACTAGCACATTGGCAACTTAACGGTATTTTTCTAACGGTATCCATCAAAAGGACTAGGGCTGTGAAAATTTCATTCTTAAAGGACTCAAATTTGACAAAAAATTATTAATGGACTAAAACTGTGAGAGGCTTATAGTCAAGGGACCATTTTTGTGCTTCGCCCTTTATTAATTTGTTCCAATAATACCCGAGCAAAAACAATATAAATTTCTTCAACTTCTCCATCATGGTCGAGTTTGTCCGCTATTGATGTTCATAAGGTTGATGACCTCATTCGTTCTGCGAATTACCGTTATATTTATGTTAGGTACATGGGATTATTTTGGGAACTTTTCATATTTTTGGCTGCCAATTGATGAAGGTCTGTGACGCAGGCTCTCAGTTCACTTCCAATTGTGCTTCTTGTTCATTTGGTAACGTGAAAGTATGAGCTACTTTCCATTCTCTTCGTTTAATCCTTCTGATGGCCAAGGCAAATCATTAACTTTCTCGAGTGATTTTCATTCTTTTTCATTGTTTTGTGTGTGATTCAAAATAAATATATTATTGTGTATTGCTATGCATGCAAACTGTTCAATAAAATGCTCGATTAGAAAGCTCTTCGTTATTGGACATCTTTTTGAATCATGATGCACCAATTTTGGAGTTAGAATACAAAAATAAAATTCGATGCAAAATTTTGGATTTACGATGCACAAATTGGATCTCCGATGCAGAAAATCTCGATGCACAATTTTGGATTTGCATGGATCCCCGGCGCGCAATCTGGATTCCCAATGCAGAAAGTCCCTATGCACAATTTTGGATGTGAGATGCACATACTGGATTCCTGATGTAGAAATTGGAATTGCGATGCATTAACTCGGAATTGCGATGCAGTGTGTGCCCGATCGAATTTCATTAAGAATATAATTATCTTTTTGCCCTAAAAAGTGTCATTTCATCGGTTAAAAAAAGTGTGGGGAAGTTTATAAGTTAAATATTGATGTGAGGAGACTGACCCACTTATCACCCTATTTACAGAACAATTTGGGCTCATCTGACTACGTGTTTATTATTATTCCTATTTTTCTTTTGCATTTAAAATTTAAATACATTTTCTCTTCCTAAATACTCCCTCTGTTTTTAAATTATCGTTTTTTTTTTTTGTCAATTCTAAAATAATTGTCCTATTTCAAAACATTTTCTTAGGAATTTTTTTATCACTTTACCCTTACTTTTTTTGTTTACTTTAATTATGACCACATATTTAAGGGCATTAAAGGAGACCACACATTTCATCAATATTTATAATACAATTAATTATTTTTTCTTAAACGGTGCGTTAGGTCAAAGAAGACGATAATTTGAAAATAGAGGGAATAATTGTTATTCTAATTTTTTTTATTGAGTGAAACTAACTTATTTTCAAACAAAAACTTAACATATATTCTCTTATTAATTACAAAATCATTAAGTACTACGATGTACATATTTTCTGATTTAAATATATATATATATATATATATATATATATATATATATATATATATATATATATATATATATATATATATAGAATTGCATTGGAAAAATAGTCGGTTTGACTTGAACATTACAATAATAAAGGAAAGAAGAGAGAATAAAAATTTAATTTATCTTACAGGTGGTAATGACTATATTACCATATGACCCACCCGCAAAAAGCTCAAGCTCTATTCAACTCGTTATATAAACGTAGAGCTGAATAACGACGAACACAGCTGCACTTGGGGGTTGCCTGACGTTCCTGCTGTAACCCGACTGAAGCAGTTTGTTGTTGATGAAGATGATGTACAAGTTATTAACACCGACTGATACTATAAGTACCAAAGGAGAACGTACGGGCTACAGCTATTTATGTGGATGGTTGAATTGAAATTTGAAAGCCCTCACGAGACTCATGATACAGACTGATTACTGTAGTTTCTACTTTCTACACCCTCCTCAACTCTTCTATCCTTGGCCCTGCACCCAAATCAATCATTCAACTATGAGAGCAGCTTATTCGTACTACAATGTTACGACTAAAACTCATTAATGCTTCAGCTGATGAATAATGCTCTCATCGCGGCAAAACAGAACGTTTTCAAACTACATTCAGTGCAGCTATGATCCTCTCAAGCCCACTAATCCATGCTTCGAGGTCCAGTTCTAGTATCTTGTTAATGTACAGGATTGCATAAAACAACATAAGCAGCAGCAACATACAGTGGGTGCACTTGCAAGTGATTGCATAGTCAAGTAGAGTCGGTTACAAGTGGAGAGTGGGGTTTAACTGACTCTGTTAGTGGTCTGTTAGTGGTCATTAACATGTAATCCAGCTATACTTCATATAAATGTATCTTCTAGATTCTGTTAGGCTGTAATTTTCACTTGAATAATCAATAAGATAACCTCTTCTCTCTCCACATCTGAGCTCGTTCATTCATGGATAACTTTGCCAAACTAACATGGTATCAGAGCCACGGTTCCGATTGATTCTCAATCAATTTCGATTTCTCTCATTCGTAATTGATTTTTCAATTTCTTTCTCTCTGTTTGACAATTACATACCTTCATCATGGCTTCTGAAGATCGTGAAGACTCTGAGTCAAGTTCTTCCAATTCCGATGAAGAAACTGATGCTTATGATCTGAATTCCTCATTGATTCAACTCAACACTTCTCATCCACTCTATCTACATCCTAACGATCATCCAGGTATGATGTTGGTTACCGAAATTCTCACAGAGTCCAATTTTAATTCCTGGAAACGAGCAATTGTAATTGCTCTCACAGCAAAGAACAAATTAGGAATGATCACTGGACAACACAAACGACCTAAATCCAATTCTAAATATCTTGATCATTGGGATCGATGTAACAACATGATCATCTCCTGGCTTTTAAATGCAATTTCTGGAGAAATCAGGTCTAGTGTTGTGTTCATTAAAATTCGAAGGAGATGCGGGATGATCGAATTCTCGTTTTCACGAGCAATGCACCTCAAATATTTCAAATCGACAACAAATTGCTTCACTAAATCGAGAATATGTCTCAGAAACTCCTATTTCACTAAATTATGTGGTCTTTGGGATGAATTACACAACCTAATTCAATTACCAAAATGTGTTTGTGGTTGTAATTGTGGTGCCGTTCAGAAGCATGAAGAATATGAAAGTATGCAAAAGATGACACAATTTCTAATGGGTCTGAATGATAAATTTACCAATATGAGAGGTCAATGTTGATGATGAATCCTTTGCCTGATATCGGTAAATCAGTTCTACTCTTAACGCAAGAAGAAATGCAAAGACAATGTACTGTTAATGTTGGAATTAATGTGACTCCAAGTGATGTCTCTACAGCTTTATATAGCAAAGGTAACACAAATGTCAAGAATTATGTCAAGAAGAAAGGAAAGTTTTTCTGTGAACATTGTCATGGAGACTCACACACTAAAGATAGGTGTTTTTACATCTATGGCTATCCCGAATGGCATAAGGATTATGGCATTAAGCCTGATCCTTCAAGAATGCCCAAGTACAAAGGAAAATCTGTGTCTCACACTCCAGCTCAAGACATGAAATCTGCAGCATACTCCTCCTCAAGTGTAAGGTCGTGGTCAATGCCGCCGCTTCCAATAATTCGCAACCCCTATCTTGACCAATGTTCAAATTCAATTGCTATCTCTTCTCGACTACCACTTTGGATAGTCCCGAATCTCATATGGTGGTGAGTTTGTTTCTTCTCATAGTTGTGCTTTTCCAGTCTGTCTAGCTAGTCCAAAATTTACACCAACTGATTGGATTATAGATATTGGTGCAACAGATCATATAACTTCTTGTTTTGAACTTCTTGAAAACCCTGTTGTTATTTCTTCTAATATTCATTTACCTAATGGTAAAACTGTTCCTATCACACATAAAGGAACAATTCATTTAACTTCTACTCTTGTTCTTCATAATGTGTTATATGTGCCTGACTTTAAATTCAATCTTTTATCAGGACATAAATTGACTATTGATAATCATTGTACTCTCATATTTCATTCCTCTCATTGTCTGATTCAGGACTTAGTCCGTAAGAGACAAGCGGGGATTGGTAGAGCGAAGGTGGACTCTACAAGCCGATTTTTCTGCATCATCTCCTACGCTCACAGATCTTACACATATTGTTTCTTACATTTGTTAACATGTTGTTTCCTCATCTGTATTGTTGTGGCATTTAAGATTTGGCCACTTGCCTATTCATGTCTTTAAACATATTCCTTTCTTAGCACACAGTAATGTTGATTCTTCAATTCATAAATATGTATGTGACATTTGTCATTATGCTAGACAAACAAGAATCCCTTTTCCTATTAGCTCTTCTCATGCTACACATGCTTTTGATATTCTACATTGTGATGTTTGGGGACCCTATAGACATTTAACCTATGATGGTTGTGCTTCTTTTCTCACCATTGTTGATGATTATTCAAGGTCCACTTGGACTTTCTTGCTCAAATCCAAAAATCTTGTTTGTCAATATCTTCAAACCTTTCTTTTTATGGTTAAAACACAATTCAATTCTTCTGTTAAAGAAATTAGATCCGATAATGGAACTGAATTCTTTAATAATTCAGTCTCCCCTCTTTTGGATTCTCTTGGAATTTTGCATCAAAGCTCTTGCAATGAAACTCCCCAACAAAATGGAAGAGTAGAAAGGAAACATAGAAATTTGCTTGAAATGGCAAGAGCTTTGAGGTTTCAGGGTCACTTACCTATTAGATTTTGGGGGATTGTATACAAGCGCCACTTACTTGATTAATAGACTTCCCGACTCGTTCTCAAATTTAAAACACCTTATGAAGTTCTTCTTAACAAACCTCCTGAATATACTCACCTTAGAATCCTAGGGTGCTTATGTTTTGCTTCAACATTGACACATAACAGAGATAAATTTCAACCTAGAGCTTCTAAATGTGTTTTTCTAGGTTATCCTTTTGGTAAGAAAACTTATAAGCTTTATGATCTGAGCACTCATAAAATCATATACAGCAGGGATGTAAAATTTTATGAATCTGAATTTCCCTTTCAGTCTTCTTCTTCATCTTTTCCTTCCTCCTCTCCTCCAGTTTTTCCTTCTTCTTCTTTTCCTTTTGTTGAATCTGATGATCCTTGCTCTGTCTCGTCTCCCCCTTCATTTCCTTCTTCATCTTCTTCTCCATCTCCTGCTTTTGTGTCTTCTTCTCCTCCTATTCCTTCTTCTCAACCCGCTCTCCCTACAAGACCAGTGAGAACTAAGGTGTTACCTGCAAAATTCAGTGATTATGTAGGTCTACCATCATCTATTACATCCACCAGGTTGGTTCCTCAAGCTCTTTCTTCTGTTCTTACTTATGATCATATATCTCCTAGTTATTTTTCTTTTCTTTCTCACATTACTCAAGTTACTGCTCCTCTTACATATGCACAAGCTATCAAAGATCCTCTTTGGTGTAAAGCTATGGAATTAGAAATTCAGGCTTTGGAAAATAACAAGACTTGGGAGTTACAACCTTTGCCACTCAATAAAAAGACTGTGGGATGTAAGTGGGTGTACAGAATAAAACATAACCCTGATGGCTCTATAGACAAATACAAGGCTAGGCTTGTGGCTAGGGTTTTACTCAAACCGAGGGATTGGACTTCTTTGATACATTTGCCCTGTGGCAAAAATGACTCTTGTCGAGAACTCTTCTTGCCTTAGCTGCTATTAGGGGCTGGGATATCACACAAATGGATGTCTCCAATGCTTTTTTGCATGGAGACCTGAATGAGGAGGTATTTATGGACCTTCCTCCTGGCTACTCCTCTCTTTCTCCCTTTTCTTCCAGGCCTGTTGTCTGCAAATTACTTAAGTCGTTATATGGTCTTAAACAGGCCCCACGACAATGGTTTCACAAGCTAAGCAAATCTCTTCTTGCTTTTGGCTTTGTTCAGTCTCACTGTGATAATTCTTTGTTTACCCTAGTTCGCGGCTCCTCTTTTACTGTGGTTTTAGTCTATGTGGATGATCTGCTCATAACTGGTTCTAGTTCATCTGTTATTACCAGTTTGAAGTCTCATCTTCATTCTTCTTTTAGTATTAAATATTTGGGGCCATTCAAGTATTTTTTGGGAATTGAGGTTGCTCGAAACTCTACTGGAATTTATATCCATCAAAGGAAATATGTGCTGGATATCCTGAAAGACACTGGTCAAGAGGGTGCTACTCCTTCTCTTATTCCTCTTGAGCAGCATCATAATTTCGCTGCAGATAAAGGAGATCTCTTGCCTGATGCAAATAGGTATAGACGGTTGATTGGCAGGTTAATTTACCTGACAATTTCAAGACCAGATCCCTCTTACCCAGTTCACATTCTCAGTCAGTTTATGGCCTCTCCCAGGGTTCCTCATATGGTTGCTGCCTTGAAGGTTGTGAGTGATAGCTTTAAATAAAGTACAACATTTATTGTGATTTTGCACTATGATTTTAAGTAAAATGTTGTACTTTCACTGGTATTTTGCATCATTGGTGTTCACAGGTCTTAAGGAAGCTGGATGGAAGAAAAGATAGAGCAAAGGCAGATTTTGCAAAAAAGTCAAGTACCGAATGGACATTTGCTAACCTAGAAGATATTGTAGCAGAAACGAAAAAACAGAGTACGTCCTGTTACGAGACTGAAGGAGTTAGAAGAGGGTATTTCAGACATTGATCATTTTTGACAGTTCTGTAAATAAAATTATCATTTTATTTATTAGTTTCTTTTCCCAAACACGTTGTAAATGTTGGGAAAAGAATTGGTCTTCAAGCTGTTCGTTTGTGGATGAGAATCAAGAGATCGTGTCTTCTATTTTTGGGAAATGGTGGAGCAAATGAAGGGAGATAGCTATAAAGGAAGGGGCGAGTTCTCCAAAGGGGGGACACAGACAGATTCGACACACAGATTCACCACACGCACTCTCTCTCTTCCTCTCTCTCCCTCTTTCACGCACTCACCCTCACTCACTTTAATTCGGGAAGCTTAGGTACAGATCAATAGGGTAGTTAATCTCTTCCTGTCATCACTTGTGAAGTTGATTCTCTTTTCAATTTGTAAGTAAAATTTAGTCATGTTTTATGACTAAAAGCTTTTATTCCAGTTAATGAAACCGTAAGTTTATTTCAAAAATTGCTACTGTGAGATTCTAGTGTACTGTATTGTTCAAGGTCTCAAATTGGGGCAAATATTTAGTCATTCTCTATGTTTCTTGTTGCAAATGAATTGTAACTTAGGATTAGTATGTTTAATTAATTTCTAGGGCCCAGATTTTAGTTAGGCATTTTAATCCATTGCTAGTTGAGAACCGTTGATCCGTAATTGTCTTCGGGTTCTAACGGAGTAGCAAGTGACACACCGTTTAGGCATCACAAGCATATTCGGTCCGTGTTGCGAGGATGATTAATCTAGGTTAAATGATATTACTTTAATATCGTTGTCTAGAATCGGGTTTCTCTTATCTTAAAGCTGTCAAAACATTAAATCTTTTGAGCGTTTCAAAGGTTGTCTTTTGATTAGAGTATAATTAGCGAGCTTCTCCTAATTATCGAATCCGTAAGGAGAAATTGGGTGTTAGGCGTTTGTCAACAACTATAACTGGTTTATTTGCAGTCAATTGAGTCGGGTTGGAATCAATGATCAGTAGCTAATTTTTGGAATTGCTTCAGTTCATTAACTGGATCTTTCATCAACTTTGAATTTAATTTACTTATTATTGCTTTCTTTAAGTTTACAAAAATTCCTATTTTTCTTCATTTGAGTTTAGTTAGTTAGTTAAACAAAAATCTCGGTTTTGGTTACTAAATAAATTTCTTAAGGTTGTGAGCTATCTTAAGGGTACAATTGGTCAGGGCTTACTCTATCCTGCTAGTAGTTCTTTAAAACTAACTGCATATTGTGATTCTGATTAGGGGGGTTGTCCTACCACCAGGAAATCAGTGACAGGCTACTGTATTGTTCTTGGGGATTCTTTGATTTCCTGGAAATCCAAAAAGGAAAGTACTGTGGCTCGGAGTTCTGCAGAAGCTGAGTATAGAGCAATGGCTACCACCAGCTGTGAGATCACATGGTTACTTGCCTTGCTACGCGATCTTCAAGTCTGTAATATTACTCCAGTATAGATGTTTTGTGATAATAAGGCTGCTTTAAGCATTGCTGCTAATCATGTCTTTCATGAAAGGACAAAGCACATTGAAATAGATTGTCATCTTATTCGAGACAAGATTGTTAAGGGTCTCATTACTACTGCTCATATTCCCACTTCTTCTCAGCCTGCAGACCTGTTCACCAAGTCTTTGGCTTCTACTCAGATTGGTTTCTTTCTTACCAAGTTGAAAGGGTTTAATTTGTTTTCCCCTTTCAACTTGAGGGGGGATGTTAATGTACAGGATTGCATAAAACAACATAAGCAGCAGCAACATACAGTGGGTGCACTTGCAGGTGATTGCATAGTCAAGTAGAGTCGGTTACAAGTGGAGAGTGGGGTTTAACTGACTCTGTTAGTGGTCATTAACATGTAATCCAGCTATACTTCATATGAATGTATCTTCTAGATTCTGTTAGGCTGTAATTTTCACTTGAATAATCAATAAGATAACCTCTTCTCTCTCCACATCTGAGCTCGTTCATTCATGGATAACTTTGCCAAACTAACATATCTCAACTGCCATTAAACTACTGTGCTCTTGTTCATTGTGGTTCATGCTAAGTTCAAGAATAACTTTAGATGCTGATTCAGTTGTCCTGGCATTTGCAGCTGTCAAACTGATTCTTCAATCGTATTCTGTGCAAATCTCAAAAATTTAAACAAGATGGTTATGTAACTACTAATCTGTTTTCATTTTTAATTTTTTTATCTGCTCGTCGTTGACGGAGTAGATGAGAGGCTTTGGAAAAATCCAAAGCTAAAGCTAGAGAGTCATTATGAGCAACTCAAGTTATCTTGTTTCTCAATAAAATTCAACCATTCTCTTCCACATTGTTGTATGAATTTTGCAAGGAAGCAACTACTTTAATACCTCCTTTCTTATGTTAAAAGATTAGTTTACCACAGAAGTCCTCTCCAAAAAGCTAAAATGCATAACCACAAGATTCAATGAAATGCTCCACAGATAAGCAACCCTCGCCTATGCAGGGGAAATGGACAGGGGCTCTTCTCCACCTGCCTAAGCAGGTATTCAGATGATTATTCAAGATTGTTTGGAATGTCAACAGTATATCAATCAAGACCGTTATGAAATTAAAACCAGTCATTCTAAACAGACAATTGCTTCTAGCTAACCTCTGTATTTTATAAATCTGAATGATAAAACTAAGCAATTTCTACATCATCACTAGACAATGGTACAAAAGGTTTACTCTTAACAAATTTTACTCAACCTTTCATTCATGCACCGCCTCTGATCTCCAATCATCGACTCAAAAACATCCAACAGACCATCCAAGCCATCAAGATCCTCGCCTACGGCCTTGAGTGCATAAACGATGCTTTCAATTGATGACAAACATCCGGCTCCAGGCTGGCGCCTAACTTCACTATACAAACTCAGCTTATCTATATCCAACTTCAAATGGGGCAAGAACTTCAACCACGGATTCTCCTTGTAAATTCGCTTTGCCTTTGACCATGTTCCATCCAACACAATCAAATTCCTCACCTCAAAATTTATCTCCTCAACACCAACTGATGTTTCACTTGGGAATAGAAGAACTGATCCAGAAGGGATTGCCACCACAAATTCCTCCCTCAATTCATACTCACCGCTCTCATCCAATTTTCCTTTCTGCGACTTCTTGACGATAAACCCATTCCTCAAATTGTCAATGGCTACCTGAGAAGCCAAAAGTTCATTAAAACTCAACTTCTCCGATGGGGTTAGTGGCTTCCAGATATGATTAAGGGAGGTAACTTTACCAGATTTTCCAATTGTGAAACTGATAGCAGGTTCAGTTGAGTTAAAAGAAGCCCCATTTCGAATTCTTGACAACCCATCGTCAAGACCCACTTCTGGATTTGATGTCGGCCAGTAAATATCGAAATGGGCATCAAAATGAACATCTGAAACCCAAGCTAGATTGAGATTTTTGAAACCAATAGTTGCGATCCTAGCCGAATTGAGTGGGTGACTTTTCTCTAAACTATGTTGAAGAATCGTGACCGCGATGGGGTTATCTAAAATTGGGGTTTTCATGCGAGTGCAAAGGCAGATTCGGGCAGGTTTCGAGCAGGATGGGCACATGGGTCTCTTGGCAGGGGACCGAGTCACCATTTCTAGGGCTAGGGTTTGTGCTGCTCGAAAAAAGTTGGTTCTTGGGTTCAGCGGAGGTTTGACGATGGAAAATAACGGGTTGTTTCCAGTTTGTAACCCGATTCGGGATCCAAAAATAGACAACATTTGATTAATTTAAACTAACCTAAACAAAATTTTGAAGTTCTTGAAAGTGGTCTATAACCCCCCCCCCCCGGGCCAGGCCGCCCTCGTTAATGAAACTATTTTGGATTAATATATATTTTGGTCCCTACACATGTCGAAAAATAATGTTTTGGTCCTTGGGGTTTAAAACATATTAATATGATCCCTCAACTCGTTTTTTTGGATCAATTTCTCCCTCCCATCGTTACCGTTACATTTTTCGTTCAATATTATTTCAAATGCCAAAAATACCCTTAAAAATTTAATATTGACTGGCTTTTCAAAATGTCTAAAATATAGGGGGTTAATGTGCCAATTCAAAAAGGAGTCATCTTCAACCTTTGAAAGTCTAATATTGCTCTCCACGACTCCACCCCCGCCACCAACATCGCACAAGACCTATTCGAATTCTTCTCCGACATCGACCTATTATTGTGAACACATTATATACATTGTAGAAAGGGGACTAATTGAAAGAGATTACTCACTATGGGAGAAGAGTGAATCAAGCTTTCCATTGAAACCCATTTGAGATTCAATGTTACACTCTGGCATCCCGATGGCGACAATGGCGGGGCGGGAGTTCTGAGGAACCTCTAAAAAATGTACTCGAATTTTTGGCCATTTACAATCCCTCATCTTCATTCAAACAAATCCAACTGCCATCTTCATTCAAACCTGTTATAATTATGTCTCAAATTAGAATATGATTAGGATTTCTTTCTTCACTTGGATTAGGAATCTTAATCCTAATTAGCTTAGGACTAATCTTGGTGAACATGACTCATGCATATAAATATGTGGCGTGCGTCTTGGGAGAAAGTGTAGATTCCGGCCGAGTTTGTTAGACACAATTTGGAGACGGACGATACGACACGTGGTCGAGGGTTTTGAGGTCTTGACAAAATAGTGCATGACTATTTTGGGATGTGAGAGGTGTGGTACTCTGTAGGATCGTGTCAATCCTTGTAACCCTAGCCTAGTTATGGTGAGTACATTGAAAAGTCTCTATTGTAATTCTTCATCGTTTATAGCGAAGTTGTTGTTTGTCTTGGAGTGAATTAAACCACATAAAATCATTTGTTCCCTTTTGATTTATTCTGTTATATTTTCTATTATCTTGCCATTATTCGTCCAAATACTTGGTACTATTATTTTCGACCGATTCGCATCCGCATTAAAGATAGAAACTTGGAATTCTTGAGACACGAATTTCTCCGTTTTTATAACAAAACCCATTTGCAATCCTCCATCTTCATTCAAATAGATCCAATTGCCATCTTCTTTCAATCGTCAGCCTCCTTCATCATTTTCGGGCATCACCAACTCCACAGTCGACTGCCATCTTCCTCTAACTATACTCGATAGATACGGCAATGATGTGGACGGTGGAAACACGGGAGTTGAGATAGTTGTGGTAGAGGGTAGAGCTAGGCCGATTTGCTGGAGAATGCGACGTCGTGGTAGTAAATGAGGAGGGGATTTTATAACGGCTGGATGAGATTTTGGGAGGGTAGATTCGGGCGGAGACTTTGGGCTCAGGGGAAATGATGACGTCTTTGGACTGAACATCGGTGATGGGATCGATTGAGGGGGGCACATAGGGGGTATCAAATCTCTTAATTCGGCCGTCTTTGTAGACTCGAAAGAAGGGGTGGAAGTCATGGGTAACCTCGTTTGAACTTTAATCCATTGGAGACTAGGGGTGAGAGAGTTGATAGTGTAAACCCCCTTGTATTTTAAACTTTTAAAAAACCTCCTACGTTGTTAGTAAGGGTATTTTTGGCATTTGAAATAATATTGGACAGAAAGTGTAACGGTAATGGTGGGAGGAGGGAAATTGATCTAAAAAAATGAGTTGAAGGACCACATTAATATGTTTTAAACCCCAAGGGCCAAAACATTGTTTTTCGACATGTCCAGGGACCAAAATATTATTTTATTCAACTATTTTCTCAAATAAAAATACGACATACTAGGACCAAAATATTATTTTATTCAACTATTTTCTCAAATAAAAATACAACAATACTAGGTTTACAACTATTTTTACAACAAAACTTTAGTAAAGGACAAAGTTATCTTCATCATAACAAACTTCACCATCATCAAGGCTTAATTGCAACAATAGTTTAGTAGTAGTTATAAACATATCATTTTTCAAGGCTTAATTGTAACAACAGTTATATGAGTAGTTGTAAACATATCATTTTTGATAAAAAAGAAAAGAAAAGAAAAGGTGGGACTTGAAGAGACCAAAAGTAGAATCAGCCCCGTGGAGCAATCAAACCGTGCAAAATGCTCGATCTTGGTAGAGGTTTATCATGAAGCTCACCCAGCTAGGGATCATGATGGTTGGGGACCGAGATGGAACATGTGACCAAGTCCTCACAGTTGTGGATGTCGGAAATATCTTTAGAGAATCATGTGGTGTCATAGTTATGATAATGACAAGAATTCTCAGGCCCCTATGTTGTTTCTCATTTGTATCTTGATTTACATCTGTTCATACATTACATTAGGTTCTATACTTAGTGGCTAATTGAGCTGCGTATCAATTAGCGTGGCAACTGTGTATAGAACTTTGCCTTAGAATAGTTTTATAGGCTTTGCAGGTTCAGCGGAAGACTTCAGCTGAAGGCTTCACCGGAAGACTTCATACAGCATCCAGTGACAGACCTTGTCAGCACATATTTAAGCATGATGTGTCTAGTCATCAAGCTTTTAGTGGATTAATTAAATTCATCCTTTATCAGTTTGAATTTGATTTAAACCTATCTTGACTTCTCAGACACGCCTATCCAGCTTTCCGAAAAGCAAGAAGACTTTCACCTCCTGAATAGTAACAGAGCATGTGAACAGACTGACACTTACAATCTGTACCAACTATTGCAGGTCTGTAACTATGATTGCTCACCTGCCAGTTGCTGCAACAACTCTGCACCATTCATTGCTTAGTATCAGTGAAGACGAAATCTACAAAGTCAGCTCCATGCATTTAATGCATTCAACCTAATAGAGCTGTTACTCTTCGTCTTCTCCAAACGGTCTCAAGAATGCCCCAGCTATAAATACTGCCATTAAAGACTGAAGAAAATAATGCTCTGAATCTTCCCAACAACATCAAGTCTTATATACTCAGTGCATTCAAGAGATCTTAAATTGATCAACGAAGTCCTCAACAACAACAAGAAGATCTGCATCAACACTTTATCTTTTGCTTCTTATTGTTGATTCTTTAACTATTCTTCTACACCATTGAATATTTTGTTTGTCCAGATATTCAATTCCTAACCCCCAAACACAAGTCAAATATTTTGTACACGATCCATTGGATCTCTTTGTAATAGAACTAGTGGAAAACATAGTGCACATTTAAATCCAAGGTTGACTGCCTTGGTGGTGGACGTAACACTTTTTATAGTGCGAACCATCTCAAAATACTTGTATTCTTTAATTACTGTTGCTTACTGCTTTACACTGTTTCATATCTCTTTACTTATCTCTTCAAACAACAGGCTTGAGTATTCAGCAAAGTCTACCGGTAGTGCTTCACCGATAGACTTGAACTGTCTTCCTATCAAGACTTCTGCTACTTCAATCTTTTCAATAGATTGCAAGTGCTTGTTTTAGGAATTTATACAAAAAATTTTAAGTGTAATAAGCTATTCAATCCCCCCCCCCCTTCTAGCTTATTATTGTGCCCTTTGGGACTAACACCCTACATCATCTATTTGAGGCGAAGGGGGAATTTACCGGGAAATATCTAGGAAAGAAGGACAGCTACAGTGAGGTCATAGTTTTCCCATTCCACGCCTATCACCCACAAGGTGATTAGGCCCTAACCGTCCAATCGACATTAATGAAATATTGCTTTAGACTTCAACGACAACGGCCACTGGGCCTAGAGCTGTCAAAACGGGCCTGCGGGGCGGGTTTGCCCGCGGGCCCGAAAAGCCCGCTTTGAAACGGGGGCAGGGCGGGAAAGCCCGCGAACATAACGGTCCTGAAAACCCCTAGCCCAAACCGCCCCGCGCACGACCACGGGCAAAACGGGCAAGCCCGCGGGCTTTTGGGTTTATTTACCAATATACACCAATTAGGCAAAAAAAAATGAGTTTATTTAAATTTTTATTTATTTATTTTCAATTATTTAAATTCAAGAATCATGATAATTGATAGATTTAAAATTTCAACAAATAAATCATTAAATTCATAATATTTCAAATAACAAAATTACATATTCACTAATATATCTAAAATAGTAGATCTTCTTCTCAAGCACCTCTTTGCTCTGGTTTAACACATTTGGAGCATGTTTGATCATGCTTGAAACAGTGTTGCAATCCAGTCCAGGAAACTCACTGCCCCTAATAGGTTTTTAATGCACTCGACCAATAAAATTTGAGGGTTTTTTTTTTAAAATCAAATACTTGATTAGTCTTAAACCCCAGCTTGAGTAATTGACCAACCAATTTATGAATCTGTTTCCCCAGCTCATCAAATAGTAATGCAGGATACGTCTTAAACAAAATCGCCATTTGTTTCTCATCATAACCCAGTTGGCCAATTAAACCCTTAAGAGTAACAGTAAGACTTATGTACAGTTACGAGTTTTGGGCCTTTTGGCTTACACTTACTAAGTGGACCTGGACCAATTACTTAATACTTATAATATAACAATACAAAGTCCAGATTCCATTCCAAGGTCCATAAAATGCGGGCTGTCCGCATCCTAACGGGTATTGAAAACCCCAGCCCAACCCGCCCCTAATAGGTGGCGGGGCAGGCTTGCTCGCGGGCTTTTGCCCGTTTTGACAGCTCTAACTGGGCCACCATATAAAAGGGGACGAAGGTAAACATGAAAAAGGTTGGATCTTAATTCTACACACTATATGCTCACACATAAATCCTATTATTACTGACACCAGGGAGATATCAGAGTACGATAGCTCGGTTGTCCCCCATTTGAGATATTTATTCACTCTCGTGCCAGAGGGTCATAGGTCATGCAAACCCCGACCACCTTACAATAGTTCTTTTGTCCTCTGTAACTCTGTTACAGGTGGTGGAAATCTCTAATTGGGTGTCCATTCTCAGTAGTACTCTCAAAAGAAAGCAAAATTCAAATATCTTAGCCCAATGCACTCGCTCGTGGATCTTGACAACTAGTCATCTAGTTTAATAATAAGGGAAGGGGTTTTTTAAGCGAAATTTTCTTTTCAAAACTGCATCTAATAATAATAATAATAATAATAATAATAATAATAATAATAATAATAATAATAATAATAATAATAGTAAGAATAATAATAGTACTAATAAGAATAATAATAATAGTAAGAATAATAATAATAATAATAATAGTAATAAGAATAATAATAATAAGAGTAATAATAAGAATAAGAATAATAGTAATAATAATAATAATAATAAGAAGAAGAAGAAGAAGAAGAATAATAATAATAGTAATAATAATAATAGTTATAATAATAATAATAATAATAATAATAATAATAATAATAATAATAATAATAATAATAATAATCATAATAATAATAATAATAATAATAATAGTAAGAATAATAATAGTAATAGTAAGAATAAGAATAGTAATAATAATAATAGTAATAATCATAATAATAGTAATAATAATAATAGTAATAATAATAATAATAATAATAATAATAATAATAATAATAGTAATAATAATAATAGTAATAATAATAATAGTTATTATTATAATAATAATAATAATAATAATAATAATAATAATAATAATAGTAGTAGTAGTAGTAGTAATAGTAAGAATAATAATAGTAGTAGTAAGAATAGTAATAGTAATAATAAAAATAGTAATAATAAGAATAATAATAATAATAGTAATAAGAATAATAATAATAGTAATAATATTAATAATAATAGTAATAATAATAATAATAGTAAGAATAATAATAGTAATAATAAGAATAGTTATAATAATAATAATAATAATAATAATAATAATAATAATAATAATAGTAAGAATAATAATAGTAGTAGTAGTAGTAGTAGTAATAATAATAATAATAATAATAATAATAATAATAATAATAATAATAGGAATAATAATAGTAATAATAATAATAGTTATAATAATAATAGTAATGATAATAATAGTAATAATAATAATAATAATAATAGTAATAATAATAATAATAGTGATAATAATAATAGTTATAATAATAATAGTAATAATAATCTATATTATAAAGAATCTAAGTAATTGATTAGGGTTATTCAGAGGTCAGGATTTGATTTTTTTTACTATCATCCTACGGCTGTCATTTATTTGGGTAATATCCTCTTCTGGGTTTCCTTATACTATTATAATTAGGTTTGGATTCCCTTTTATACTCAAATTCTTTTTCCTACTATCATCCTACGGCTGTCATTTATTTGGGTAACTTCCTCTTCTGGGTTTCCTTATCTATATTACAATAGATCTCATTCTCACACATGTGCAATTGACTAAAGTTATTTAGAGGTTGAGATTAAATTATTTTAAAAAACTTAATGGTTGGGATTTACTCTCACATTCACATGTGTGAAAGTAGTTATCCACTTTTAACTCTTTATTTTCTCTCACTCTATTACAAAATCACCCCCTACAATTAATATTATGAGCAGTCACACCCTGAGAGTAATCTTCTAAACCATTACCCATTACAAAACATCAACCTTACATTAATATAATCTCACAATAGAGCTCAATTGATTGACTGAGACTATCTAACCATGGGGGTTGATTTCGCCGCAAAATCAAACGTTCATAGGTCAGTTACATATAACTCCTTACAAATAATCCCCCTCAACTATGTGTAAAGTTCGAATAGCGTCCATCAACTACCACTTGAAGTAATGTACCCCTCAACTATAACATTTTTTAAAATCGCACATTTTATTTAGACGTTGGCGTTTCAATTGACGAAATCAGATATACTAGCACCGTGCCATAGGCACGGGCACGAAGATCTAGTCTATATTATAAAGAAACTAGATAATTGACTAGGGCTATTCAGAGGTCAGGATTTAATTTTTTTACTATCATCCTACGGTTGTCATTTATTTAGGTAACATCATCTTCTGAGTTTCCTTATACTATTAGAATTATGTTTGAATCTTCTTTTATACTCAAACTCTTTTTCCTATTATCATCCTACGGTTGTCATTTATTTGGGTAACCTCCTCTTTTGAGTTTCCTTATACTGTTAAAATTATGTTTGGATCCCCTTTTATACTAAAACCCTTTTTCCTTCCCCACCGTCCATACCGTGGTTTTTTTTACTTCCTCGGTCTCTCTCTTTCCAGCCCTTGTTGTTATACTATCTTTAAGTTCAGGTAATTAATTTTTTATTTTCATCAGCTTTTAAGCTTTCTTTCTCTATTTTCTTCTCCCCTCCGATTTGTTAATAACCCAAGCTTTTAATTGATGTCCCCATGCAGTGACAAATTTCTATTGTGGCTTTAAACAAAATTTTCCTTTCCCGGTCTCTCTTTCCAGCCCTTGCTGTTATACTCTCTTTAAGTTCAGGTAATTATTTTTTGATTTTCATCAGCTTTTAAGCTTGGTTTGTCTGTTTTCTTCTCTCCTCTAGTTTGTTAATAACCCAAGCTTTTAATTGATGTCCACAAGATCCTTTCGTCTCTCCTATGTTAATCTATATTTTGGTTAAAAAAAATTCTTTTAGATCTTTATTAATTGGAACTCAACAGTGATAGATCCTTTGCATGGTTGTATTGTTTTTGTTATAATTAAAACAATTCCATTATTTATGGGATTTGTTTTTCCTTCTCATCCTCACTCTGATTTTCTCTCTTCATTCACGGTAATAAATAATAATACATTAAACCGAGAATGAAAATTTTCCCTCCTCAATGAGATCTGTTGGGTTATCATGGGTAATCCGGGAAATTTGTTGGGTTATCATGGGTAACCTATCTTAACCCGCGAAATTAATGGGTTGGGTTGTTCGGGTTTGTGGGTAACGGATCGAGATTGTCAAGCCTAAGTAATACTCCTATAAAAATTTAAGAGTTTATTTTATTCATACACAAACCACTTATACTAAATGCTTTCAAATGATAAAAAGTTTAGAGATATGCAGTTTAGGGGTGGAATATGTCTGCTAATATGCCGAAATGTCCCAACTGCAATATGATCGGGACTCAGTCAACCATCTCTCAACATACAAACCATGATATAACGCTAAGTGCTAAGTCTAACAGACATGGTGTAAAGAAATTAAAGAGAGAATTGACCGACTGCACTATTTTTAATACAATAAAGTGATTAAAAGGAAAGATTGCAAACTCCATTACAGATTGAAATAACTACTAACTAGAAAGCCATAATCATAGTCACATAGCCAATTCAGCACACGCAACCAAACAAACATATATGTTGAGTTAAGAAAATTGTTCTATTACTTAAATTCATACAGAAAACCTTGCTATATCAATCTGGCCAATAACCAGGCCCAAAAATCCATATTGTTGATTCATGCTTTTATACGTTGACATACATGATCAAGATTGATCAACATACATTTCAAAAGTTATATTATATAAATTGATCGAATATAATCGAATTTTTTTTTACATGTCTACTTTTTAAAAACACATCATTAATGTTATTTTTACATGTCTATTTTTTTTTATAAATTACAATTAAATGCCCAAGTAAAATGTTTTATTTTGTTACGTATTTGGATTTTCTCCCATTTTCGTTATGTAGTGTACATATATTCAACTCCTATAAAATTCTAAATAAATATTAATTTATTACAATATTGTCTGCTCCATATATCGATCAAGTCCAAAACTGGTGCCGTGTCATAGGCACGGACTCAAAATCTAGTAATAGTTATAATAATAATAGTAATAATAATAATAGTAATAATAATTTTTTGGTTTTTAGAAAGTTTTTAAGCTTTATGTCTAAATAATTGGATGAAGTGATAAAAGTGATAATCAAAGCCAAGTATAGTGAGTAAAGCGAGAAAATAAATAAATAAATTAACCTTTATGAATAATTCATTAAAGTAAGTTACCCAAATTGCCATTTAAACCAAAATAAAATTGTGAATCTATTCACATCCCCCACCAAAAACAAAAAAATAAATAGCCCTCGACTAATACACATTAAAAGTGTTCAATCATCGTCGAAGGAACAAATATGAGTATTCGGCCAAGGCTTGCAGAACATGCCATGTTCAGCTGTCGAGGTAAACTATTACTATCCATCCGTTCCAATATTATTTCATAATTGATTATACATGCAAATCTATTAACAATAACTAAAACAGAAGTCGTTGCTGTCACGTAGCGGTTTTTTGTTAAGTGTTTAAATTTTTAAAAGAAATTTGGTACTGCCACGTGTCACTCTCTATGAATTATAAAAAAATTCTTTTTTTTTCTACCAAAATTGATTAGTTTACGATATAAATAAGAAGTTACTGCTTACCGTTAGTTTAGGATAAATTTTATCACATTTGTAATTATCAAGTAGATTTTATCACATTATCAAGTATGTTAGGATAAATTTTATCACATTTGTACTTATCAAGTAGATTTTATCACATTATCAAGTAGGTTAGGATAAATTTTATCACATTTGTAGTTATCAAGTAGATTTTATCACATTTGTAGTTATACTTACTCTCTCTCCCTCTCTTTTATCTTCTAATTTAGTTTAGGATAAATTAATTTACAGTTAATTTATGATAAATTTTATCACATTTGTAGTTATCAAGTAGATTTTATCACATTCATAATTATCAAGTAGTTAACCATTTTTTTCACTTTTTTTTATACGTACTCTCTCTCTCTCTTTTCTCTCCATACGAATTATTTCTTCTTTTTTCATGCAAACCTGGGCTTCCTAATCATTTGAATCAACAATTGAAGCGGCAAGCACAATGCTTGTGCAGATAATTTCGTTTCTAGGATTCTTTCTTTGATCTTCTTCTGCTTAATAAATTTGATGGTCTTATTCTGATTTCTTTTTTGTTCTTGCCTCCAGAAAACAAAATTCTTTGTTTTTTACAGTTTTATTCAATCTCTTTGTCAGTGCAAAACACAAATAGCCATAAATTCCAAAAAGTCAGCTTCATTGTACAGTATTCTGGTTCTGGTACATAATTTGATACAGTCCAATGCACAGTAATTTCTTGGGGTAAAGGGGGCAACGACAAATAGTCTCATGGAAACTCTAGAAGCTTCCATAGATTTCACATTCCCAATCTCATAAATGTTTTCTATATGTTTGAGAAAATGCTAAGTGTGTTTTAAGATGAGATAGCCATCAACTACAGATAATTTTAATTAATAGAATCAAATAACATCCATTAGACTGAGTTTTGAAAAATACTACACTTTTCAGGACGGTTGAAGCAGCTAAATAGTGATTTCCGTTAATTTAACTAACACTTTCTCTTTTAATTTTCTCTTCTAATTTAATTTAGGATAAATTAGTTTACAATATAAATAAAAAGTTACTGATAAAAGTCAACAATTAATTTAAGATAAATTTTATCACATTATCAAAAATGCAGGAAGTACTCATGCTGGCATGGCTGATGGGATTAATCTTCTTACCTCAAAAGAATGGCGGACATATTAATGGAAATTCTATTAGATTGCAAACACCTAAGGCATTCCAACTCAACTCCAACGTTGGAGTCAACTCTGGAAACTAAGTAATAGTGAAAAAAGGAGATCAAGTATTCAAGTTTTCATATACTACTTGAAAAACATATGTTATGAGGCAATCAATTTTTCTATGCAGCTCTGGTAGATTCGCTGATAGTCAAGACCAAGAAGTGGGAAGAAGAAAGAACAAAAGTTTTCTTATATGATGAGGTAGATTCCATAATTTGATTAATGTTGAGATAATATCGGAGTGTTTCCCATCAATGTGAAGCATCTCAACAAATATTATTTGGATGATTCATTTTTATACTAAAAAGTGGAATCCTAAATAAGCAAATATCAATGGTCTAATTTATTTGTATAAATTGTCGTTTGTATCATACAATTCTCCTTAATTGCCATTCAGTTATATTTTCAATGATGAACCATAGATACTTACCTGGAAATGATTGTTCTGTGTCATAGGTACCTCTTCTTGCAATGATGGAAGAATACAATATGCTGACGCAAGAAAAAGAAGAAGAGAAGCAGAGACTGAGGATTAGTATTATTTGCATTACGAAGCAAACTAAGTTCAACTAAAAATCAAGAGAGGCAAATATTGTGGTCTTCTTGCTTTATACTTCTCAACATGTAGTGTTTCTTGAAGTCAGAATACAATATCATGGTAGGGCTGTAAACGAGCCAAGCCAAGTTTTGAGTGTACGAGCTCAACTCATTCATTTTTAACCAAGCTTCAACTTACTTCAGCCAAGGAGCCAATGTAAAATCTCAACTCAATTACCACACAAAATAAGTTATAAAAGAGCCGAGCTTGAGCTTCACTCAAACCTAAATCAAAACAATGCTCTAAATCTAATAAATTATACATAAACTATATATATTTTGTGATTACGAAGCTTATTCGAGCTGGAGTTGTTTACACCTATAGCCTATGTTCGAGCTCAACTTGAACCGAGCATGAGCCGGACAAGCTAGAGCCGACTTAATTTCTTAAACAACCCTATTCCCATGAAATAAACTCAAAATTCACAATGGCCCTTATTTGTACAACTATATACTACTTTCTGAAAGATGTCATCTCCTTTCAGGAAAAGAAGAAGGTGCAAACTCAAGAAGTAAATGTTCCGGATAATGTATTAGTGACCAAGCCAAATACCTATCGGCGCCTTCAGAAGCTTGAATGGGGTTTTGGTAATGCTTCCCCTATAAACAAAAGGCTTTCTCTGGGCATTCAGCAGCTAGGATCAAATAGCATCAATTCACCAACTCAAGGCATATCCTTCATAAAGGAAGGGAAGAAGTCACATGGACATAAGAAGTTCACTCGAACTGGCCTAGGGCTTATAGATTTTATCACATTTGATTTAGACGTGTTTTTCTTGATTAGGACACTAAATTTTTCATGGTAAGTGTTTTTTTCCAGATAGATTTTACCCGTGCTCATAGATTTTAATATTTCAATTACGTATTCATACGTTCAATTTTGAATACCTTATTTATTTATTTTCAAATTATTCTAATTAAAATTTTTAATTATTTATTACAAGTTTAGAAAATCATCTTATTATGAACAACTTTTGCAAAAAAAAAACTATTAAAACCGAGCATACGGTACTATATATATATATATATTTTTTTTTCCTACAAAAAATTAAAACCTAATAGATTTTAAAATCGGTGCCTCCTTTATACATGGTAACATTTGATTAATACTTTCAATTACATGACTATATGATCAATTTTGAATATTTACCTTATTTTTTTAGTTTTTTCAAATTATTTTAATTAAAAAATTAATTATTTATTACAAGTTTAGAAAATCATATTATTATAAACAACTTTTGCAAAAAAAAAAAAAAAACTATTAAAACCATGCATATGGTACTAAATATATCTATACAAATTCTTTTTTTTCCTGCCAAAAATTAAAATCTGATAGATTTTCAAACCGATGTCTCCTTTATACATGGTAAAAGATTATTATTTTTTTACCATTTTTTGTTGTCAAAATCAGTTAATACCAGATAAATTCTATCACATTTTATTTTAACGTGTTTCACTTGATTAGTACTCCAAATTTTCATGGTAAAAGTTTTTTTTTGCGGATAGATTTTATCATATTTGATTTAAAACTCCTCAATTCTCATGGTAGAATTTTTTTAATTTTTATTATTTTACCATAACTCGGTCAATTTAAAATAAATTTTATCCAATTTGATTAAACGTGTTCCACCGACACCACAAACAACCACTACGAAATTACTTACAAATTCTATCAACAAAATTCGCATGAATTTTCGGTTTGATGATTAGACGTGATCTCATGCTTTTTTTTTATTTATTAATTATGTGGACATCTTGTTGTTGTTGGTTCATTCAAATAACTTGCAAATTCTATCTATAAAATTAAATTTCAGAAACAACACTAAGTCAATCGTGCATCGCATGTGTAATAACCTAGTATTGTTCCGACTTTCTCAAGTTAAACCAATTATTTTTTAAATAAAAATTTTAATGTACATTTCAAAAAAAATATCAAAATCATAACGCGAAATTCATAGTACTACTTAAAAAATTAAACATGATAATAATTTAAGAATATATGAAGTATTACATAATCACAAAAACATTGGTATCATCCAATAAAAATGTGCCAAATTGAAATTTCAAAATATATATAGTCTAAATTGAAAATTTTTAATCGCGATTTAGTTATTTTAAGTTCTCTTTTGTTGGTCACAATTTTCTCTTTGTCTCATTTATTTATTTTCAGTAATTACGGAAAAAAAAACTCAAAATTACAAAATTAAAATAATCAAAATAATCAAAATTGCAAAGCTAATATTCTGCGGGCCTTTTCAGCGGGAGCGAATGTAAGGAGAGAGGAATGTGGCGTCCACACGGATAATTTACCTTACAATATTACCCTCGTACGAAACATGGTGGAGGTAAACTGTAGGCTGTAGCACTACTAGCACAGACTCGAGATTATGAATGGAATCAAGGGTAGTTTAGGCAAAAAAAGAAAAAGAAAAGCTGAAAAAAGGTTGGAGCTGGTAAAATTAGAACGTTGACCAACTGAACCACTTCCGTCCACGATCACAGTTTGCAAAAACTCAGGAAAGACAACTCCAAAGTTAAACAAAATCTCTCTAAATGCTCTACATCTCTTTGATCTCTGAAACCCTAATTTTATAATTCGTCGAAATCTCAATCTTTTTCAGAAACCCAGTTGGTGAAAATGCATGATTTTTGTTTTACGATTCCGTATGGGATGATAATGTTGTTCGGTGGGGTCATTGGTTATGCCAGGAGAGGGAGCATTACCTCATTGACTGGAGGTTTAGGTGCTGCAATAGTGCTCTTCCTAGCTGGTTATCTCAGTCTTCGAGCTTTCCACAAGCGGAAGAACTCCTATCCTGCCTTGATTTCCGAGACTGGTATAGCTCTTTTACTCTCTCTCTCTCTCTCTCTCATGTGCATGTATATGGATTGGTTTAATGCTGATGTCTTGTGAAGTTTCGTTATATGGGTAATGTTGATATCACTTCAACTTCTAGTTTTTCTTAGATCCAACTCGTATGAATATAGACTGTGTCTGGAAAATTGAAGAAAACCAGAAGATTGTAATCATTGTTTTGTTATTGGGGGGTGGGGATTGGTTTGTGGGGTTGAAATAGTAGGCCAATTCGAGAAAAAGACGACTATGTGGCTCTATCATTTGGTTTCCGATACGATTTACGAACCCCTGCAGCTTCTTCGGATGCTTTGGAATTAATGACCTTATAAGAAATCTACATTTTCGACAGATCATACCCCTGGGTGGTTGCATACCCTAAAGTCCATGGATAATTGTCGGTGCTAATTGGTTGAAGGTGACCACCTTATAAGCGTGCTATCATTCCCACTTCTATCCGAGGTGGGTTTGGTGGGGTATTACAGTTTCAGTCCTGATCTACACATCCAAGTATTTATGGATTTTTTGAAAGGAAAAATAGAAAAGTATTCCACTCTTTTTTTTTTTTTTTTGGAATTCTAATTTCTTCTAACTTTGTCATTAATGAGTGTGATTTGCTCTTTGTATGATAATTAAGAATATTAATATTTAGCATAAGAAATCAAGTTTAATGGACCAATTCAGCCTAAAGTGACAGTCGTACAGGGACAAACATAAGCTTGAAAGTAACAGACATTTACGGTCAAGAGGTTGTAATGTAATTGCAAAAATTAATGATGGTTCTTGTTGGGCAAGAATTATGTGCTCGCGATTACTTTCTATTTAGCAAATAACAAAAATTGGTTTTCCTAGGAGTTGAGTTGATATTTCTCGTGCTTTATGCAACTTACAGATGGGTCATTAGCGCCTAACAAGGAGCCGATATTTGATTATCTGAATCTTGCTTTCATGTGCTTTGTTAGTCTTTTCTTCATTCAATGTTTGAATTTTCTTAATTCTCTATCGATTATCAAGTCCCCATTCTAAAAGTGTGCATTTTAAGAGAATTAAAATGTGAAGGTACTTCAGCATGCTTTCACGCTTTCATTGAGCCATAGTCAAGGAAGAGAGAATGCAAATACAAGGAACTTATTAGAGTTCAACTGGACCTTCTTCAAAAGTTCTCTATGTAGTGTTCTACCGAATCCCAAAACATTCTTCTCAACTTGAAAAATTCTAGCAGTAATTCAATAATAAAGTCTGCACAATTAGTGGCATATTGTAGACTTCAAATGAATCTTGTAAAACATCCTGCTTTCCAGCAAATTAGAGACCCCTCTGTTAAATACTGTTCTTATTAAAAATAAATAATAAAAAAATACTGTACATTACAACTCACTCTTTCTGCAAGTCTCTTGCTGATGTTTTCGTCATAACGATTGCAAAGTTGAAATTAAGCTATAAAGTGTGGAGATTCTTCTAAAGCTACCTTAACATTGTTCGGAGAACGACCTGGGCAATAGAACTTGAAAACAAGTCAAAGTCAAAGACAATGAGAGCAAAAACATAAGCAGAAAGCAAGATACACCAGAATATTCATTATTCTGCTATCCATTCATTTCTCAATTTTAATGCACTGGTCATCTCACTGATAAAAATGCCTTAATACAGCTTGTGCAGCCACACTCACATGGGTCATGGGACAGCGTTATATTGAGAGCTTTAAGATAATGCCAGCTGGCATTGTTGCAGGGATCAGGTATGTAGAATGAGGTGTTTCTTGCCTTCTTTGCCCAAGTTAGGGTTAGGGATTGGATGTTGTAAACTGTGCTTAGTGTTTTGTCTAAATAGTGATATGAATTATCTTAATTCACCATGTGATATGGTGATGTATCCCATCCCCATTACATAGAGTGATACATATATCTTCATGTCAGGAAGCCTGGCTTCTATTTGCTGTCTCATGTCTTGCATTTGTGTAATAGCACATTTTGTTTCTTTGTGGCATGGTGAAAGAACTTTCGCGGACTATTATGGAACTTACAGGAGTCTATTTACATAGTTTTATAATATATTATGTGCATAGTTGTTCTTAGTTGTTGATAGATTTTGTTCATTGCTCTAGTTGGTGGGTGGGCTGTGAGGGCTGTGTAGGCTTGTAGTGCTCAGCACCCAGGAGCAGAATTATACTCGGCTAAGATCTTGATGGTGTACTAAAGTGAGGATACTATTATTTGGATGTCACTTAGATGGACGAGAAACTATTGTGCATCTAATAGTATTAACCTTCGTCAAAAGCTGATATTTGTTCTTTAAAAAGCTTCCGAGTAAGTCCTATTTGTGGTGACTGGTGAAAATGAAATGCTCTATCATACTTGTAGCCGTACGCTCAGCCAATAGGAAATGGGAGGTAGGGGAGAGGCCAGGAGGGTCTAAATGCAAAACTAATTGTGGCATCTGTAGGAGAGCGACGTCAGGGTAAACGTAATATTAGATCTGTCAATCGGGTCTAATTAAAAATTTAATTTTTGGACGGGATTTGTATACACCCATACTGCCGCATATTCGATCCATTGACACGCCTACTATGGCAGTATGGCTTCGAGTTTTGACTTTTAGGATAACTATCTTCCTTCAAGCCATAGCCTCCTTAGACATGAATGGAGAAGTAGATTTACTCCCAACATATTTAGATATGTGAAATTGTTCAATATGAGATGAAATTTCAAGGTAGATATTTGTATTCATTTTACAAGTTCCTTTCCTAGAGCCAAGGATTGTGACATTCTCTTTGACAGCATTTGGTCTTGACATTGATTACGGATTATATGGTTGAAATTATGGTCATGTAGACATGTGCAACAAAAATTGGTAAAGCCATGTCATATCTCATTCCATGGCTCCATAATTTTCCAAATTTCTTGATATTGCATATCTTTTTAATTGAGAAACTCTCTGTAATTCCTCAAGATGCTTTTGTGACTTGGCTATAATTATGTTTCGCTATGGAGTTTTCCTTGTTATTATAATCTTACTTGTTAATGTTTAACAAATGAATGTCCAAGCTTTGTAGATCCTGATAAATTTGTTTGCCATTTTTCTGCAGCGCAATCATGACACTGTTTTATCTCTACAAGATTGCCACCGGAGGGAACCATTTCCCTCCCAAGACCGAATGATTGGAACAAGTTTCTCTGCCAAATACTATATTTACGCTGCATGTAATGAGTTCACCAAACACAAGACAATTTGATATTTTTGTATCCTAGATTTTGACAAATGCTGTTTGTGTACTGAATTGCTGTTTGTTTCAAGGAAAGGAAGCTTTTTGTCTGTTCTAACAATTTGCTAAGTTTGACTGCCTTTTATATTACTCATAGAAAGATGACACATATGACTCTGCGTGCACAAAATTTGGTACTCATTTGGTGACTCTAAAATTACTCATTCCAATGAAAATTCTGTAACATTCTATGAGATTGAGATGATTATGCCAAGCAAGCGGTAACATTGAAAGTTGCTGACTTCTCACAGGTTGAAAAATGAGGTAAATACTAACTATAGCAAACAAATGCCCTGAATCTGATCGATGATTTCTTAATAGATGGTATGCATATTGAACGATTTTTTCATGTGCCTATGTTTTTGGTCAACGATGGACTAGATCTGGTTAATGTAGTAATAACATTTCAACACTCGTGATGACCCTCCAGTTGCCCTTCTCTCGTTAAACCATGGTGGTTTTGGTCATATCTGATCAGGAGGGGAATTAGATGACCATCACAGACACAGGGGGTTCCGCCGGAGGTCACTAGGAATACCAATAATAGGTCAAAGGCTTTCCCTTGTCAGGGTAATGCAGAGGCATGGCTGCAGCAAAGGATAAACAAGTATGGTCCAATCTCAAAGCTAAGCCTCTTTGGCAAACTCACTTATTCTTGGCTGCCAACAATACTAGTGGCAACTAACAAGCTCGTAAACCAGCAGCAAATGAAGCGAACAAGAGGATGATTAGAAAATTACAGATGAATCTCATCTGGTATGTATATTATAAAGCTTAGACGGTAACCTATCCCTAATCCTATATTGTCAACTCAACTGGAATATATTTGTACTTGAAAGCAAAAGATTCTCACCCACAAAACAACAAACTGAGTTGCTCTTAATTTCCCGACTTCCTATCTCTCTCAACTCTCAAGTCTCAACCATTACATGATGAATATCTTTTTCACCTTCATCCTCTTCCT
The DNA here is from genome assembly GCA_013146195.2 of Codonopsis lanceolata. Taxonomy (NCBI): domain Eukaryota; kingdom Viridiplantae; phylum Streptophyta; class Magnoliopsida; order Asterales; family Campanulaceae; genus Codonopsis; species Codonopsis lanceolata. Next base: position 78,663,498 of record CM028380.1, on the reverse strand, counting down.
TCCTCCCATCTTTCTCCTGATCAGGAGGGGAAGAAGATCCTCACAGAAGCTTCCACCAGGATCGCTAGGAATACCAATTATTGGTCAAAGCCTTGGCCTTCTCCGAGCAATGAGGTCCAATACTGCAGAAGCGTGGCTCCAGCAAAGGATAAACAAGTATGGTCCAGTCTCAAAGCTAAGCCTCTTCGGGAAACCCACAGTTTTCATCTCCGGACTGGCTGCAAACAAGTTTGTCTTCAGTAGTGATGAAAACAAGGTTGGACACCAGCAGACAGAAGCAAACAAGAAGATACTGGGTGAACGGTGTTTGTTGGAACTCAGTGGTGAAGATCATAAACGTGTCAGAAACGCTCTTGTCTCATTCCTCAAGCCAGAATCCTTGAAGAAGTATGTTGGAAAGATGGATGAAGAAATCAGGAGGCACATAAAGATCAATTGGGAAGGCAAGAGAGACATCACGGTATGTAAAATTATCACGCTGAATTGTCACTACAGACATAAATTATTTGCAAGTAACTGCTAACAAAAAATGCAAAATAATATGATAGGTGTTGCCCCTGATGAAGACACTTACATTTGACATAATCTGCTCCCTTCTGTTTGGAATTGAACGAGAAGCCCGAAGAGATGAGCTCGTTAAAAGTTTTCAGTACATGATACAAGGAGTATGGTCAGTCCCAATAAATCTGCCCTTCACACGCTACAACAGGAGTCTACGGGCAAGTACAAGGGTTCGTGAAATGCTGAGGGAGCTTATTCACGAAAAGAGGGTTGAAATGGAGGGGAAGGGTGTTTCATCCCATCAAGACATCATTACCTGCTTGCTCAACATCCACGATGAAGATAACAAACAAGTAGTGTCGGAAGATGAGATTGTACATAACATCACGCTTCTCATGATAGCCGGATATGACACTTCCTCTGTCCTGATTACTTTCCTCGTGCGACTACTAGCTACGGATCCAACTGTATATGAAGCTGTTCTTCAGGGTAAAGACTTTCCTCCTATTCCCCCCAGCACACCCACACACATAAAACCCCACCCCACCTCCTCCATCTCCCAACCTTAGCGACATGACAGAACACTCCACTGTCCCAGCTGATCACAGGTAATTATTAACTCCATCACTAAACCTGTTAGCCTTCAGAATTTACAAACTGGGACCATAAAGAAGTTTGCACTCCAGCCGGAAATATAAAACAATCAAAAACCACATCCTTAGTTTGTCTAAAGAGCATACTACGTGAGCTACAATAGAGCTTCATGTTATCTAGACATAGTCTTTTAGGTATATAACACTCATTTGCATATTTGCTGGTTTCTCACTTCAGAACAAGAAGCAATCGCAAAGAACAAGGACTTGGACGAGTTACTAACATGGGAAGATCTTGCCAAGATGAAGTACACATGGAGAGTAGCAACAGAGACCTTGAGGATGTTTCCTCCCATCTTTGGAGGCTTCAGAAAGGCATTACAGGACATTGAGTTTGGTGGTTACCTCATACCCAAAGGATGGCAAGTAAGGATATTCCACCGCTTAGGGGCCACTCACCCATCTCATAGCATTATAACAATCATTAGTAAAGAAAATAACAAACTGACAACTTTGATCTTGATGAACAGATCTTCTGGACTACAAGCATCACTCACATGGACGGTAACATATTCCAAAAACCATCAAAGTTTGATCCAGCACGGTTTGAGAACCAAGCAACTATTCCTCCTTACAGCCTCATTCCATTTGGAGGAGGGGCTCAGTATTTGTCCAGGATATGAGTTTGCAAAGCTCGAAACCCTTGTTACAATCCACTATCTGGTCACTCGATTCTCATGGTCATTATGCTGTGATGATAATTTTTTCTGTAGGGACCCAATGCCAATACCTACTCGAGGACTTCCAATTCAAATAGCTGCAAGGAAACTACTTTGATATTGATCAACTCCTTGAATCACAATCCTGCGCAGATGATAGTTTATTGTGTGTACTGCATGTTAAAGATGGTGATTGGACGCATGAAACAAAAGACTATATTTTTCCTGGATAAATGCATGGTTTCTAATCAAACTCTCATCTTTCTGTTCTCGCTGTTTATATTAGTTCTAAATGTTCCTTGTACAAAAAATCACAAGACCTGCATCTTCTCTCTGTGTGGACATCAATATCCCAACTCCAAACCATATTCTCCAGAGGAGCTCGCATATTTGCAGATTACCTTCATCTCAACTAGCAATAATCTGGTCCTACGAGACTATTTGCCAAGGAAACTACATCAAAACTGATCTAATCATTTGCTCAAATCACCATACAAGTACAGAGCCAATATTCTGTCAATTTACCAATAAACAAGTGCAAGCTGTTAACAAAACATTGCAATGCTTTAGAATGAGCCATCTACCATTACCCGCGCCGACATTCAAATATTCATTTCATCCATTTCGAATTTTTCATTGTTTACAGGACCACGGACATTGTTTTCTACGTGTACTCTTGACTTTACAAACAACGTTAAGATATTTCGTGTAACATTAATGGCTTAATCTGCATTTCATCCTTAGCATCAAATAATATGTATACAGGAAGAACAAATTAGATACTAGCCTAAACTAGACCTACCATATGTATGGCAGCTACAAGTGTTGAATCAGAAGTCTCAGCAATGCTTTGGCCTGGAATATTTTGGGGGCAATGAAGGGCACCTTTCTGTCATATGGGGGTATGGATCAATTGTATTGTATCCTGGCAGTTCCATTTGATACTTGCCTTTAATTTGACAAAATGGGAGCTTCACTGTGTTTCCATCATTACACCAATTCGGCAGACGGCTTGAATTGTTTTCGAAGAAGTTGAGTGTGTAAGCATCCTTTATCTGAATAAATGACACAAAATTAAGTAAAATGTGTCAAACTATAAATACTTGACACTGATTTTACTCCTTAACTATCCACTCATTCAAAGACATTCTTGACAAACTCACCGTGAACTCTGTAACTTGAATCGAATTAGCAAGTTCACCAAATAGTCCTGCTTCCTTGTACATTTCAAGAACAAAAGCAACACATGAAGTTGATTTTCCGTCAACGTATACCCAATCATCCTGTTCAGGGATCGTCAATAGTTCAGCGAAAGAGGACCCACGCTTTTCAACTTCTACAAGAACCTCAGAAAGACCAAGACCCTGCAAAGAAAACAAACCAAATCTGATAATACAAAAGTCCTGAATATATATGTCTGTGAGTGTGTCGCAAGTACTATAGTGGCAAAGCCAAGAGTCCGTGGAAACGGGATCAAGATTATTTTAGGGGTAGAAAATTATATTGCAGTGGTCTAAATGAGGGCCAAATATAATATAGTGCAAAATTTCCTACAACAAAGGGGGTCAAAATTGATAGAGCATAATAATTTTTTCAATATCTAAAGGTGCCAATGTGACATTATTTCAACACCAAAGGGTGTCCGCTAACCTCTTCTGGTTGGCTGTGGCATCGCCACCAACTGCAGTGAATTTCAAAGACAACTGAGCAATAGAATACTAATTTCAGTAACACCGCTTTAGAATTGGGCCAAGAGAATCATTGAGATGCCCAAGTAGCACCTTACAAGAAGTAGCATTTGCATGAAAGAAGTGCAAATGCTACTATCCATTTAAAATGAGACTCAAAATTTCATTTAAGCAGACCCACCAAGCAATTGACCAAGAATATTAAGGAAAGTGTTACCATACATGAGTACCAAGTCGTTTGTTCAAGGCTTCATTCCACATGTTGGCAGCATAATCAGGCTGTAGTTGACTCCACACAGTCATAACAGAAGCAACCTGTATCACGACCGAGCTAATAGTCAACATCGAGTGGGTGAATATGGTGCAGGGCAGAAAGAGAGAAAGCAAGAGAGCACCAAGCCATGTGATCATCGGCAGGATTTTCAACTAGTCATCTACTTTATTTACATATTTTCATATGTTTCAGTAAGGTTCCTCAATACTTGTCACTGCAAACCATGTCATTGCAGAAGTCATAACCTTCTTAAACACATTTTATTCAAGTATTAGGAATCCTTGCAAGTTTAGATAGTCTTCCAATTGTGAGATATTCTTTTTGGAATACAGAAGATTAATTTGAGCAAGGCACAATCAATATCATAAATGTAAGTGCCAATCTTCTGCTGCAGCTTAAGAATGAGAGACCTTCTTTTATGTGATTTTGCTGATCGGGTTTCACTGGCTAAAGTCGGATGACTTCTGATGCAAATTCGTAGAGACTCCGATGGATCCGAATGCTAAGCCTCCACAAATGAGGTAGCAGAAAGAAAAAACCGACACCCACTTGAAAGGAGAGATGACCTTCTGCAAGTAAGAATCAACCGAATCCTGCCCCTAGCTAACGCAATGAAATCTGTGTGTTGACAGGGGATCAGTTTTCCAGTCCATAGCTTTTTCATTTAGAAGGCCAAGTTCGACTTTAATTGGGGAATGCAGGGAAACTGGACAAAATTCACACATTTTGGAATGTTGCAACTTTTCATCATTATCAGCACAAACCAGTGGTCTTCATATTTGAGGCAACAGCCACAATGTTGTCAGCCTTCAGAACGGTAAAGATCGGAAAAAGCATCTAATTGCCTAAAATACAAGTTAAGCCTTTCATAGAAGCATGTCATATCTTAAGAAGTGAAGCAATTATGGTAGCAAGTTCCTAGATGTGTCTTCTTTCGAAAAAAAGTATTATATCTACGGTGACCAATAGCCTGCCAACTTCTAATTTTCTACTTAGATGCAATTATTTATACCTAGTCTGAACCTATTATTTCAAAATTCTTTTGAAGTGCCAGAATTGGCTTCCATAACATCCAAGGTAGGTGCGACCATATGGCAGGTATGCATCAACTTTTTATTAAGGATGAGGGAATATGCAATAATAGGATGACACAGCAGGCACACACAAACACACTTGTATAGGCAATCCACCACACAGACCACATTTCAAAATTCACATAAATCTTTTACGGAGTACTACATGCAAGAAATATCATAGAAATTGAAAGGATGATATAACTCTAGCAATGGTACCCGATAATAACAGCTCACATAAAATAATACTAACAGCTTTTCTGAATGGGAGAGAACTAAGAGAAAGGTTGGTTTGTCAATCTAATGAAGAAACAGAAAGAAACACTTAAAATAAATAATAATATAAATAACAAATGAAGGGGTTTAGAATGCCATCCATTGAGGCCAAGAGAATTCCCAACTTAGAGATTCTATAATTGGAAAACGAGCAGTAGTCTACAATGAAATAATGAAGGAGAGAGGGAGGACTGCAATACCAAATGCGCATCCAATGGCGGAGGATAATTCCCATCAATAGTGTCTATCCAGCTAAATATCAGATTGTGATAACCATATGGCTTCCCAAGCATGCTTCTCGCATACTCCCAAGCAGCAGTCTCATTGAACTTGGCCCTAAGGTTAGGATGCAAAGGTAGCAACGCTATTTGAGGATTAGCATCATCTTTAGTCAACTCAAATTTCCACCACTCATCCCATGGCATCACAGCAATTATATCTTGACCCTAGTATGAAAACATGAAACAATAACTTTAGTATTAAGGACCACTAAAACATTAGTCAATAGAGGCTAGAAACACATCATGCTTTTGGCAACTTTTAAGTATTACATCTTCATCTTCATGTCCGGATTCCCCGACCCATAGTTTCCCTTCAGAGTCCCTTAAACACACAGCCGTATGACCAGCGTAGGCCCCTGATACCCACTTCTCTAGAGTCTCGAACCCACCCCACCTTCCTCGAATTTTTGATATCGCAAGGAAATCTCCTGAGTGTATACCATCAACAGTAATGTTTGTGACCCATGGCTGAGAACGCACCTCAAAGTTAGCGTCCATGTGCTTCTTTAGAAAGGCAATATTAGAATTCTCACCCCATGCAGTATTTGTGAATAAGGGGAAGACATCCCACAGCGCTTGAAGGGTTCCTAACATCCCAGCTTGCATAAGAAAGATGGAAACTCCCTTACGTTTGGCCTGTTCTCAGAAATAAAAAGATGTCGTAAATAAAAGATTGCCTTTTTAGTAAGTTCAGGTGAGGAATAGCAGGAGCTTACATATTCATACTCAGCTTTCCCTTCCCATTCTTTGATCTCGAGCGTATGTTCACGAGATAAAAAATAGTAGTCCCAAGTTACACGGTATGGAGTTGCAAAAAGATAAATGTCCATGCATGTCCAACTATGGGGTTTGCTTACCTGAAGAAGAACAGTCGAAAATTTGGAAGTTGTTATTAATTAACATATACAACAAGTATACTGTACACTGACTAAATAGAAGAGGCAGTTTTCTTCCTATTTCAAGCTTGGAATGAAATAGGAACCCTCAATCAGCAATAATCATAAACTTGGAGATTCAGTGCCGGATGTTTAAATGCTTATTGTTTTATCACTTTTTTATATCCTTTTATTTAACATAGGCAAACATTCTAAAAAAAAACGTCAACCAATCAAAAGCAAAGAGAACGACTCACGATCAAATGAGAAGACCCAAGGGTAGCCATAAGATAACAACCGAAAAAGGGCAGCATCCAACAGCATCTAGACTCCAATAATAAGACCTAACCTGGCTGGCATATTTTTCTACCCACAGAGTACCATTTAGGATGAAAGCCAACCAAGAGAAACTTTTACTCTAAATAGAATCAATTTCACATCCATGAATCCAATCCCAAACTTCAAATAACACACTTAAAAAATGTTTCTTAGCACCAACAACTATATAAATTCTTCCAAAAAATATAGGCTCAAATTCAAATTCATAGAACAACAAGCATTATATCAGAAACCCTATTACCCACAAATCTGTTACTCCCTCAATCACGATCAAAGAGTCCACTTTTGAAAAGCCTTATAATTAAGGGATATATTTGTATCCTTTGAGTTGGTCCTAGTTAAGAAATGGTTGAACATACCCAAGATGGCTGAATGACATGTGAAAGGTAAAGTTGAAAGGTTAGAGAGATTGTAGGCATAATTTTGAGAGTCTACTCTTTTCGGTGGGACATTCCAAAATAGAACAATGAACTCTTTGCTTGTGGCGGAGAAAGTAACTAAAATAACTGAATTTTAAACACTAACTAAGATATGTGCTCCCAAATAAATAAATTTATAAGGAAACCCCCAATATCTCATTCGAAAACAATAATCCGCAGTAGCAAAACCCACAATTCCAAAATCAGGAATCAAACAATATGAAGAAACCAATTCAAGACAATAAAAATAAAATAAAACCCAGATTGAGAACTTATTACAGACCTTGACATGGAGAGTGCCCCCACCAAATTGACTGCCAGTTTTGTTATGAAACTCCAACCAAGCACTGTTATTGTAAAAGCAAGCCCCTTTCCACCCTGAAGAGTTGTTAATAGCAGACGCAGAACCCACAAACGAGGGCAAGAGATCAACAGCTCCATGGAGAGAGTTGAGAATCGGCCATGAGATTTGTCGTGGCAAGAGTGGCAGCAAGTCACGTGGATGAAACGGCTGCTTCAAGGCATGTAATTTTGAAATGAATAGACAAGAAATGGTGAGCAAGGCAAGAACGGCATGGGTTTTGCAGGTAGAGGGGGGCATGGCGGTTGAAGCAAAGTAATTGCAGCTTGCAAAGAGGCGACGAGAGAAGGAGGAGGGTGAGTTTGACCTTTTTGAAATCAGCAGATTTTCTGTTTTTATTCGTTCTTCTTTTTCTGGGTAATGGGTATTGGGTGCGAAAGGACTCCATCGATTTGATCATAAATAGGATTTCTTTGGTGATTGTTTTTTCTAGTTTTCTTGCCCATCTCCCTTTTTTTTTTATTTTTTTTTTCGGGGAAAGGGATGGGAGAGAACCGAATAGCCGGATTGATTTTCCAGATTATTGCTATCTGGAAAGCTTAAATCTGATTTTGAACTGTAACAATATATGGCTGTGGCACTTACAATACTTAAACAATTTGGATAAACACAATGATTTAGGGTTGTGAATTGTGATTTTGAAATGTTAATAGTAATTTGCTACTCTCTCCGTTTAAATTTACTTATTTATTTGGAAATATGTGTCAATTTTTGTATAAATTTTATACTTAAAACTTAAGATTTTATTTGAAAAAAACGATAAACACATTTTGATAGAGAGAGAATATTAAAGATGCAGAGAAGAAGTGATACATTTTGTGAATTGTGATTTTGAAATGTTAATATATTTTTGTATTATTTAATAATTAGTAAAATCTTTGATTTAAATTTACTTTTAAAATTAAGTTTCTGAAAACATATTTTTATATTAGTAATAATAGTAAAAATCTTTGATTTAAAGACTTTTAAAATTAACCTCTAACTTGATAATAATATTAGAAGTCATTTTGTTAAAAACTTTTAAAATCATAATTCATTTTTAAACAATGTGTGATAGTTATTTTTTATTTTTATTGGTAATGAAAGTTTAAGTCTTTTATCTAAAGACTTTTAAAACCAATATCACATTCTAACCATGTGATATACATATTTTGTATTAATAATAATAGTAGTAGATAAAAGACTTTTTAACCAACACTCATTCCTAAACAATGTGGATATATATTTTCTATTGGTAATAACATAAAAATGTCTTTATCTAATGACTTTTATAACCAATACTCATTTCTAAATAATGTGAGATACATTATCTAAAAACTTTTTAAATCAATATCACTTTGATATAACCAATACTCATTTCTAAATAATGCATATCTTCATTTGATAATAATAGTAGAAGTCTTTTATCTTACAATTTTTATAACCAACGTTTATTCCTAAATAATGTGAGATATATCTCTTCTATTATATATATAATGACAACGGTAAATTTATTGACTTTTAAGTTACCATTACACTCTTTCTCTCTCTTATCTTCTCCCTATTTTCTCTGGTTGTATTTATCTTTCTCTCTCCCGTCTCCTCCATATTTTCTCTCTCATCACCACCATCTCCTCTCTTTTACTTATGTTTAAACATTTTTCTCTCTTTAAACATAAAAATAGTAACTAAAACAAAACTAATAGTTTCGGAGTCAAGAAAACAAAAATATAAGAGGTTCATAAAATAAAAATAATTGATGGAACAAACCACCTGATGTATCCAAAAAAGCATCATATCGGGGGTGTCGAAAGTAGTGGTGGACAACTGGACGTGGGTCGTCGGAGTTTCCGTCCGGCGGCTATGTTGTCGGCGGTGGTGGATATACTATATTATTTGTAAAATAAACTCTGTGAGTCGGCGGGGAAGACCCCCCACCAAAAACCCTCCGACGTGTTTAACAGTACACTGAGTATGAAAGAAAGGGCGCGTATCCCCCAAATGTGTGTGCGATTCTAAATCAGAAAGAGAGAGAGAGAGAGAGAGAGGGAGGAGAGAGCCCCGTTCACTATGTACTAGTGGGGTTATTTATAGGCGAAACACACATTTGGACCACTGTACTTTTTCAAAAATTGCAATTAGGCCACTGAGACATCAAAATTTTCAGTGCGGCCAATGTACCAGACTTATCTTGCATGTTAACCGAAATTTGGATGGATGTTAAGTTTCGACGTTAACTTATATAAAATACATATTTTGCCCATATCTTCATCGTCATCATCTTGTCAGATCAATTAAGAAAAAAATCTCAAATTCAAGAAGTCTCTCCCAAATCCCAACCAATTCCATCCATAAACCTCTCCTTTTTCAATTCAATCACAATGCAATCCATACCCATAAAATAATGTTTCCATATATACATGCCTGAAGAACAACAATAAAACCCTTCACAAATTACCCCAAGGGTTGACTGGGAAATCCTGTGCAAAACTGGTACAATCCCAAAAACTTTCTTAACATTATCTCTCTAAAACCAACTCAGCGCCGGTAGGCACAGCCACTGATTTGAGCTGTTAGCTATAATATTGGTTCGCACGCAGAGCCAACCATGGCTGCTGCACAATGCTGGTCGATGGAGAGAGATGCATTTGTAATTGTTGGCAAAGGCGAGCAGTATTTGGCCTAGAAGCGAGGTGGAAGGGGGAGAGAGGGACGAAGCGGCGAAATGATGGTGATGACCGGAGATGTCGATGAGAGATAGAGCTTGAAGAGTTGTTGCGATGGAGACGGTGGTGGATCTGGATCTAACAAATTTAGAGATGATGGTGGGGTTTCAATGGATTCTTCCTTGGTTTCTGTCTCTAGGACGGTGGTTGCGATTGCGAACAAGACAGCAGACTGGATTGTATTGGGTTTGATTGGTGAAGGGAGAAGGCTTGACTGGGAAGGGCTAGGGTTTGGGAGACGCCGAAATTGGGCTGCGACGGCGGGAGACCAGTGGGTCGCCGCCAGCTGAGAATACCAAGGCGATGCCGTACGTAAGCGGAAGTAGTACAACCTACAAACTCCATAGATACAAGTTGTGCAACAGATCTAAGTTGTTATGGAGAAGAATTAGATACATGTCATCGTTGACAACCTGAGATCGAAGAGGTGTTATCTGGTTCGTTTCGTATCATTGTCAAATGGTTGGAACTCGAAATGGTGGAGGGTGGGTTAAATTTTAATGCCATGAACCCCTGCTTTCTTTATTTTAATGGAAGATGCATTCACCTTCATGAGCAATTAGATTTAACAACTTTATTATATTAGGAGATATCATATGCCTTCAATTTTAATTTCTTCATTATATACAAGGTAATAATTATTCATTTTTAGGGGTGAAATAGGACTTTAACATAAGTTAACGTCGGAACTTAACGTCTATACAAAAATTGGGTTAACATGCAAGATAAGTCTGGTATAGTGGCCGCACTGAAAATTTTGACGTCTCAGTGGCCTAATTGCAATTTTTGGAAAAGTACAGTGATCCAAAGGTGTGTTTTGCTTTATTTATACATGGATGAAATGATACTAGCTCATGAACTATCTGCCCCGCCCAAGCCTTCTGACATTATATAAAATATAGGGATAAGTGTACCATTAGTCCCTGAACTTTGGCCGAACACATCATCAGTCCCCCAACTTCAAAAAGTTTCACCACTGACCCAAGTAGGCCTTTTTTGCTCATCGGAGGTCCCTAGCCCTAACGCCGTTTGTTTATTTCCGTTAAGTGAACATGTGTCACTCACATGCACAAAATAAGGGGGTTATGTGTAATATCGTCAAAATAAGGGGCAAAGTAACAAAAATTGAATTTACAAACGGTTGAATAACATCATCAACTGGGTCTACGTCATTATAGATCCAAGAAAAAAATTGAATTTGTAATTCACTGCTTAAGTAACAAAAATCCAAATTCACCAAGGAAATTTACAAAAATCCAAAGGGAGAAAGCTAGGAAACAGGCGAGGTCTGAGGACGGAGAGAATCTTCATTTCATGTCTCACTTGATAAGCCTGGTCGATCGAAGCAGCATAGTTCCTAGCCAATCTTACGGAACTGAGAATTTGTCCTCCTTTAAGGACCTCAGCTTTCGAATGTTTATAACAAGGGTAAGAAATTGCAGAGGAGAATTCGGGACCGACGGATCTTAGGCTTCCGATGTTCCCTCACATTTTGCTTCTCGGAACACTGGAAACTTAATGTCTTCCCTACCCCTCTCCGGGAAAAAGGTAGCATACCACTTTAGCATCTAGTTCTATCCTCTATACATTTTAGGGAGGGGTTGAATTGGATTTGATGTGTGTGGCTGACTGGTAGAGAGAGAAAGAAAGAGATAGAGAGAGAGAAGGTTTACAATGGTATTATATTCGCTTTGGCGGTTATGGTGGGCGATGAGATTGAGGCGCCCGGCTGGAAGCATAAACAAACAGAGAAAGAGAATAAGGAGGAGTCGATTTTGCCAGGCATTATCGGATCTGGATAAGAGATAGGGATGGGTTGGTGCGGTTGTATTTGACCGGAGGAGAGAAATCAAAGAAAGATTTGCCAGCGATAGAGGGAGATGGAAACGATGCCGACAGATTTGATGGAGCGGCGAACAGGATTGCTTGGCAAGGGCGTGAGGTTGAAGAAGTAATGAAATTTTTTGATTCACTTTGCCCCCTTAATTTGACGATATTATACATAACCCCCTTATTTTGTGTATGTGAGTGGCACATGTTAACTTAACGGAAATAAACAAACGGCGTTAGGGCTAGGGACCTCCTATGAGCAAAAAAGGCCTACTTGGGTCAATGGTGAAACTTTTTGAAGTTGGGGGACTGATGATGTGTTCGGCCAAAGTTCAGGGACTAATGGTACACTTATCCCTAAAATATAATGGGCCATTAGATAAGGCACACACATCATTAAAGCGGATCCAAAATATGCACATCACCACTATAAAAATAAAAGTTACAGAATCAACAAAACAAAAAGAGTGATCCTAAACGTAATAGTCAAATCCCTAAACGTAACATCATTTAATGCATAAAATGACCTAAATACCCATTTTAACATTTAATAGATACTTACTTGCGGTACGTTTTATAAAACATCTGTTACATACTAGCTGATGTTTTATAGTTTTATAAAACATCCGCTACACACTTACGGATGTTTTATAAAACATTCACAAGTGTGTAGCGGATGTTTTGTCTGAAATCGAAAAAAAATACAAATCAACAGTTTTTTGTTCGTAATTGAAACGAGAAAATAAATCGAATCAAAATCAATCAAATTCACATGCGCTATCATGCCTTAACAATGGAAATCGAATCAACAATGACACGTAATCAAAATTATGTTAAGAGGGGAGGGAGGAAAGGAGGAATAATATAGTTTAAATGTGGAGATGGATAATAAAGTAATTTTACCTTTTAAATGGTATTACGTTTAGGGATTTGGTGTTATGTTAAGGTATTCTGAACAAAAATTATTTAATGCGGAGGTTAGTAAAATAAACTAATTTACGGAACAAAAGTTTAAAACAAACTATTAAAAATATATATGTAAACCAAAAATACGTTAGTAAATATTTGATGGAACAAAAATAATAGTTACGGAATCAATAAAACAAAAATAATTTAAACTGAGGTTACTAAAATAATAAAAATAATTTACGGAACAAAAGTTTAAAACAAATTCTTAAAAATAGCTATGTAAAACAAAAATGCATTAGTAAAATAAAAATATTTGATGGAACAAAAATAATAGCTACGGAGTCAATAAAACAAAAAATAAATAAATAAACTGAGGTTAGTAAAATTTAAAAATAATTTACGAAACAAAAGTTTAAAACAAATTCTTAAAAATAGTTATGTAAAACAAAAATACATTTGTAAAATAAAAATATTTGATGGAACAAAAATAATAGTTACAGAGTCAATAAAACAAAACAATTTAAACTAAGGTTAGTAAAATAATAAAAATAATTTATGGAACAAAAGTTTTTTGCAAAACTAATTCTTAAAAATAAAACAAAAATAATAGTTATGAAGCCAATAAAACAAAAAATATAATGGAAGTTAGAAAAATCAAAATAATTTACAAAACAAAAATAATAGTTAATAGTAAAAATAATTTCGTTATTTTGATTTTAGTTTATTTTTTTATCAGAAATTTCTTTATTCATATAATACAAATATAATTTAATAAAAATAATCATTCAAAAGAAAGAACTTATTTGAGTTCAGATTCTATTTGCAGAACAAAAAAAAATCAAGTTTATTCGAATGCATTCATTCTATAGAGTTTTTGAATAGTATAAAGTGTTCGGGTCAGTTGTCAGGCCATGAATTGACACTTCAAAATTGATGTTCCAGTATTGCTATTGAGAAATATTGACCATGATACATGATTGTGCAATGAAACAAGACTAATCATCATAAATCTTGGGGATCATATCGTTGAAACAATTTTTTTGAAAGGAAGCAATGTTAGAGAAAAAAAGTTTTTATCCCAAGATTGTTATTAACTTCATTCGATGTAAGATCGTCTTTCAAGTTCTAGATAAGACAATTTTCATTACTGGTATCATATGCAATGATAATTAACAAGTGTCAAAGTTAATAATTGCACGTAGGTATCGTTTTGAAAAAACCAGTATTTAGCCATACACAGTTATATGCTGCAGTTTTTAGGATAACAAATTATTTTGGTTTGAAGTTATTGATACGCAGTGAAGATGAAAAACCAAATAATATGACAATTAATGTTGTGTATAAGAAATTTTTTTAGAATCTATAATGATTAGTGATATACTATTAGATAAATAAAAATTAAAGTCTACAAACCAAAAATAGTCAAACGTAACCAAAAGTGGTTTTCAATACATTTATTTGTTAAAATTAAAACACGATTACTTATAAAAATCAAAATAGATTAAATATTGGGATTTTATATTAATGATGTGTAAAAATAAAGAAAACTTAGGATCAATGGTGTACAAGTTTTAAAATAGGAACTACCAGTACCAGTGGGATCCTCTAAAATTCAGGGACTAATGGGGAACTTAACCCTATTTTGAAGAGGGGTAATACTAGGGTCACTCTAATAGCACTCAATTTTGAGTACCAAATGATGTGGCATCTTATGTGTCATATTATTAACATAACTTTTTAACTTATAGTGGAGCCCATAAAATGCCAAATAGGATGACACATTGGAAATCACATCATTTGGTGCACAAATTTAAGTGCTCATTGAGTGACTCTAGCATTACTCTTAGAAAAGTAGGTCTATTGTAAGACTGATTTACAGATCTTAATTCGTAAGATGAAACTTCATTCTCTTACAGCTCAACCCATCAATACATGATGGGTCAGCTAAAAAATATTCATTTTACAAAAGATATTTATAAGACCGTTTACTCAAGTTTTCATTTTTAGAAAGATCTTATATAAAATGGCATTTAAGTGACATAAAGAGTACTAATATAATTTTTTAGAAAACTTAATAGATTGTAATGTTCTGGATAGATTATTTTTAATTTGACAGTCCCCCGTTGGTCTCTCTTATAATTACGAATTACCCACCATTTTTAGTAGGGGTGTCAATCCGAGTCGCCAAACCATCATGTCGAGCCGAACCAAGTCGAACCATGCGGTTTGGTTCGGTTTTGGGTGGTATATGGTTCAGCTCGGTTTGAGATTTTGAGAAATCGAACAGTTTGATTTGGTTTACGGCTTGACATGTCGAGTCGAGTCAAACCGAACCAAACTAAACCGTTTTGAGTTGAACCACCAAGTTGAACCATCAAGCCGAACTACCAAGTCGAACCACCTAGTCAAATAACAAATTCTTTAGAATTCCTAACCTTTATACTTTAGTATTCTTATACTATTAATATTTTTATATTATATAAACTATAAGACTAATATTAGTATTTAGGAATTTGCCTTTAGACAATTTGAATTTAGATAAACGTTTTTAATATCATGTACGTTATTGTATTTTTATTATATTGGATTTAATTTATTGATTATAAGAATTAAAAATGTTAATCCTTTTATTGAAAGTTTGTGCAATTTTTTAAAAAGTGAGTTTATGAATATAATTGTATTATATTTATTTTTTTTAGTATTTTCATTAGCATGTTTTTATAATATTTTCTTGGTTTACTTAAATTTTAAATGATTAGAACTCTTTCTAAATTTAAACCGAACCATGAAACCAAACCACGAAACCGAATCATGAAACCCAACCACGGAACCGAGTCGAACCATCATGGTTCGGTTCGGTTCAGCTCAAAACTTTAAACGGTTTAGCTCCGGTTTGATTTTTTCTCAAACCGATGGCATGCGGTTCAACTCATAATTTATTACAAGTTGAACCAAGTCGAACCATTCAGGGCCAGTCCTGAATTTTTTGGGGCCCTGGACGAAAAGAAAAGAAAAGGCCCCTAAAAATATATAAAATCGCAATTTTTAGACGGATAATTTTATTTTATTTTTGACTTTTTATCGTTCATAGTATTGAAAATGTACAACACCTATAAATATATAAGAAAAATAAGCATTAAAATTTTCTTGAAAACTACTATTTTGCATCGATTTAAACAATTTATGACAAAAATGATATACCCCATCAATATTTTTCTTTTTTGACTTCCGGATAGATATTTTCTTGATAACATGTTTGTACTAAAAATTTAAGTTAAAAAAAAAGACACAATCACTAATAAAATTAAGAACTAAAGAAACATAAGCAACAAAATGAGTCAAATAACAACAAGAGAAAAACTTGATTTTTACTTGAAATGTAATAATTAGGCTATGGGAGATTGATGGGAGGAAATTAGCTTGACAAAGAAGAGTGTAGACCTAAAATGAATAAAATAGAAGACTTGGCTGAGACTCGAACTCGTGACCCACATATTCACATTACCCAACAATTACCATTGAGCCAAGAAGACTATTATGAAGTTAAGTTACGTGGTATATAATATAGTTTTTAAAACCTGGCCTACACTTTTTTAAAATTAGGCCTTCTAGAATTTTGGGCTCTGTGCGAAGACCCATGTTGCACCTGCTCAGGACCGGGCCTTGAACCATTTACACCCCTAATTTTTAGTATATATGTCCATTAAAAAAAATCAATGTTAGCAAGATATATATAGGCTTCAGCTTCTCAACCAATTGTAGACTCTAATAAAATATACGTTCTAGAAAAAGAGTATATTATTTCATTTTTTTTATATTTTATTTAAAGAGTATTTTTAAAAATTAAGGAATAAAAATATCATTATATTATTAATGAACTACTAAAAATAACATTTTCTTAAAAAAAATTAACTTTTAAACCAGATTCTTTGCCAGAAATGAGTAATATCCGTCTCCAATGAATATTCCCTCTCTATTTCTTTTTAAAACAAGATTCTTCTTGTTCTAATGTGTACGTCATGAGAGTGATAATGACAAATTAAGGAATGTGTGGAGCTCAGTAATTGTACGTTCCTCCAGCTTGTCCATAAATGTTTCTTTAATTAGAGGATATAAAATTGATGCTGGGATATCCTTTTCTACCACGAACCCATCCAACTATTTTGTTTCTACTCTAAAATAAGTGTTGTTAAGCACATCGAAAAGAAATGGCAAACAATTAAAGAATATTTTTTTTTCATTTTTTAATTATTATTTTTTTTTTTCATTTTTAAAGAATATAGGGAGATCAATTGAAATAGAAGAAAGAGATTGTGATCAAACACTTTCGAAATTTTATTAATGTCAATCTTATACGCATTTTATAGTAACAATTATATATAACGATACAATATCAAACTCTAAACCGACTCATACAAGAAAATAGAAAAATTGTTTTGTCATATCGACGCGGTTGCTTCGTTTTTCTAAACGCGGCCACTTCATCTTCTGAGAGATCCTGTCAAAATGATGTGATCGTCTGATGTAACCGCTTTAAGTACTGGGGCTGCTTTAAAACCTAACGCGATCGCTTCCCCTGGTGACTTGATCTTGACAGATACAATCGCCTTGTCTAATATGACGCGAATAAATCCAAAAGTTCATATCGAGGGGGGGGGGAGGGGGGCGTAACTAACTTTAACAACCTTACAAGACCAGTTCTCCTTCGCTCGCATCGCTTGTTTCGTTTTGAAGAACTTGGCTCATAACCTAATAAATCGAGTTATTTATTCTCAACAAGTATCTTTAATAAGATTTCATGGTTTTTTTGTGAGAGTGAATGGGAGAATATGTACTACTCCATGCGTCCTATATAAGTGTTCATTTAAAAGAAGAAAAAAAACTTGTCTTTAAATGGGTGTTTATTTTGTATAAATTTACTAATTTTACATTTGACACTTATAGTTTGAACTTCTAATATTATATGTGATATTACCGCCATTGAATACACATGTGCTATTTAAATGACCTAAAAGCCAATTTTTTTAAAAAAAATTTAACAAAAAACAAAATTTAAAATATACACTCATTTAAAAAGTTGGGAGAGAGCTATTGTTATCTATTAATACTTTTGCTCGTGCCGATGGTACGACGTCAGTTTGTGTATTTATCAATAAATAAATGAATCAATATTTATTTATAATTTATCTAAGTTAATTATGATAACAGTTAAAAGGAAAACAAAATTTCAAATTACAAAACTTACGAATATTTTTGCATAAAATTGATTAATCAATTAAAATATCGAAAAGAAAAGGGACGTGGATTTGGTGGAGGAAGGATTAGTGGCCACCAACCGTGAATAGTGGGGGGAGTTGGAGAGAGAAGGGGTAGTTGCTCAACCGCCGTTCACACATATGAACTCGGGGAGTGATAATAACCGTAGGATCTCAGTAAAAGAATCAATCTCAGCCCCTAAATAGCTTTAGTCAATTGCACATATGCGACTATGAGCTATATTGTATTATAGATATTATAAAATAGATATGTAATTAACTAGAGCTATTCAAAGGTTGAGATTAAATTATCTTAAAAAATTTAACGATTTAGATTCACACTCATATTCATATTTGTGAGTAGTTATCCATTTTAAATTCTATATTTTTTCTTTCACTATTACAAGTCACCCCCTACAGTTAATATTATGAGCAGTCACCATTTTTTCTTCTCCTAATGTTTTATCTTCATATTACAAAGTCACACCATGCGATTAATCTTCTGAATAGTCACCCTTTATAAAACATCAATTCCTCAACTATCACTTGAAACAATGTACTTCTCAATTGTAACATTTTTTTTAAATCACACCTTCTATTTAGGCATTGTCATTTTAATTGAGGTAATCAGATCGAATTGTGTAAATCACAACTAGCGGTCCAGATTGATTTGTAAATATGTAAGTTACATATAAACTCCTCAGTTAAGAGTTTTGTTTGAATTATCCCCCTCCACAACCAATAAATATCTAATAACCCATCTGCTATGGTTTTTTTTTTTTTTGAATTATCCTCTCCACAACCAATTACAGTTACAATAATGTTTTCTTCTAACATATTTTCTTAACCATCTCCTTCTGTTTAAGTTGACGAGATAGTTATTTATAATTTATCTCAAGCATTTATTGATTTGATCACATACCGACACTGTGTTTATAGCACAGACACAGATACTAGATTTAATTATATATAAACCCCTCAGTTATGAATTTTATTTAAATTACCTTCTCTATAATTACATATAAAACCTTTAGTTGTGTGTTTTGTTTGAACTGATTTCATATAAATATTGTACCTATAATACGAGCACAAATACAAATATATATATATATATATATACATATATGCACACTTGGAACTTGGAAGTAGGAAACGTACGACGTTACGATACGTAATTTGGTCATGTTGCTGTTTTTCTTTAACTTTTTCTTGTTATTACAATCTTTTTAGTACACTTTTTTATTCCTTTCGCGGGTCATGCAACGACAACAACCCTTGAAACTTTACGTGTACATATTGCCTGATAATGCTAATTTATTTAATTCTTTTTTTTTTTGGGTACAACAGAAAGAAAAAAAAAACAAAATTCTACGTGATGCTCCAAAGCTAATTACTGCTTTGTACACATAGAACAAGGGTCAATTTTGTAATTTTTGAAGCAATCTCTCTTACATAAAAACTTATTTTGGTTTCTTAGGCTCCGTTTGTTTCAGGGAAAACATTTTCCGGAAAACGTTTTCCGGAAAATGATTTCCGGAAAATGAAATCATTATATTTTCCGCTGTTTGGTAAGTCTTATGAAAATGTTGTGGAAAACATTTTAAATTGTTTGGTAAACTTTGTGAAAATGTGTTGGAAATCATTTTTACAATATCATTTGTATATAAATTTTCACACGAGTTATCAACTCTCCATGTATACTACTACTTTACAAACGCAATAATGACCATAAAATGGCAAAGATACTTTGGATAATTTTTGAATATACGGCTCCGTTTGTTTCACGGAAAATCATTTCCAGAAAATGATTTCCGGAAAATCAAAAGATTTCATTTTCAGGTGTTTGGTAAATCTTTTGAAAATATGTCAGAAAACATTTACGGGTGTTTGGAAAACACATGAAAAATGTTACAGAAAACAATATATGAATAAATACAAAAATAAAATAGAAAATAAATAATGTTTAAGATGTCCATATAAATCAATAAGGACCATCTTTTTTTAATCTCACAATTACAAATAATTTTTTTTGATAATTGATATGAAAAAAATGTTTTAAAATAGAAAATAGACAATGTTTAGGATGTCCCTAGAAAATGTTACAGAAAACTATATATTAATAAATACAAAAATATATATATTCTAATATTAATGCACATATTGAATATAAAATAGTGTTGAACTTTAAGTAATTTTTCTTTATTAACCCTCAATTTATCATTAGTGGTGTCAAATCAATGTCTATATTTTTTCAATCTTACAATTACAAATATTTTTTTTTGATAATTGATATGAAAAAAAACGTTTTAAAATAGAAAATTGACAATGGTTAGGATGTCCCTAAATAATGTAGGTGACACTAATTTTAGAACATAATAAGCATTTATTAAAATTATAATTTATAAATAGTATGCACAAACTTTATTTATATTTCTAAACAATTTATTTGTTGAGTGAAATATTGTGAGTGTAAGTAAATATGTGCAATTGTGAAAGGGGACAAAGGGTCCCCAAACATTTGGAAAATGACTTACGGAAAATGAATCCGTAAGTCATTTTCCGGAAAAGAAACCTACATTTTCCGTTGACTCGGAAAACCTTTTACGTTGACTGCATTTTCCTAAGGTTACCAAACACCGGAAAATAAGGAAAACGTTTTCCGGAAGTCATTTTCCGTGAAACAAACGGAGCCTTAGTATTTCCTCCGTTCCTAAACAATAGTCATATTTTCCTTCTTTTTCATCTATTCTATTAAAAATTGGCATATTTCTAAACTTTCTTTTTCAATAAAATAATTTTTACCAATTCACCTTTATTTTTTGTTTCTATTTTAATAACGGTCTCACATACACATGAACTTTAAACAAATTAAAACATATTATTTCAATATTTTAATAGAGTCAACTAGCTAGTTTTTCTTAATTTGTATGTCTACTCAACCAGAAATTTTATTTAGGATCGGAGGGACTATAAACAAGTGAAAATATTAGGCCGATACACCTTGATAAATTTTCAAACATATACTTTGCTTCACGATAATATTATCAAATTGTTAAAGTCCACTTTGATGCGTCACAATGCATTATTTGATAAGATGATGCATTTGTTATTGCGATGCATCAATTTGGAAACGTGAAATATGAAAGTGGACTTTAGAAATTTAATAGGGAACATTGCGGGTCAGTACACTTTTCTAAACATTTTTTCTCCCTAATCCAGTGTTCTTTTTTTCAACCGTCAAAATCCATTTTTGAGATATTGTTCCTTAAATATCCAAATTGTCTTCTTCCACAGATCTGGTCAGCATTTTAAGTTCAAAAATCACGATTGTGTGCAATGAAACAAGCAGCGCCTTCTTCTTCTTCCGAGTCTTCTTATTCTTCCAAGTTTTGATTTAAAAAATCTTAAGGAAATTATTAGTTATTGACTTGTTTTGAGGAAACTATTGATTATATTACTGGTATGAGACAATAGTGTTATTGTTTTGTTTCATAAGAAATGTTTTGCATGGTAACAATTGAAATATTGATTATGAAAATATGATTTTGAAATGTTTATTACAACTTTATCATAAAAATATCGTTTTTGAAATACATGTTTGATCCTCTAAATAGCGTGACAAAACCTTAAAAGAATAAATTTGCGGCATTTTTGTTAGAGTAATAATCTATTGTAAATACTTCATAGTTCTTAGTAAAGAATCAACTATATTATTTTGTTTTGTTTTATTTAAGAATTAAATTTCATCCACCAGCGGTATAAAATCTTTTTAACATAAGCGGCTTATGAATCATGACATGTAGCCAACCAAAATTTAAAAAATTAAGACAGAGATTGTGATTGACACGTGTTATGATCTAAATGCTGCTTCTGTAAATAAGATTCTACACTATGAAATTTTTACTCTTCATTTATAAAGTTTAACTTTTATAAATTATGCTTACATATTTCATAACAGTTTATCTTTAGCCTACACTTGTGTTTTTTCTAATTTTGATCAAATCCAATGATATTAATACATCACTCATTTATTAGATTTTCAAACATGAACTATTTGTATGAATGGAGGAAGTATGCTTTTTATTTGAAAGATTTTAAATGCATGACTTTTTTAGTATTTTCCTTTTGTTTTCTATAACTACGAACAAACGCTACATAGAACTAAGAGTTTGTTTGGTACATCGTTTTGGGTAAAGCGCAGACCAAAACGACCCGTTTAAGATCAAAATCAATACCATGTTCTAAAATGCAGCTGATCAAAAATAGATGAGCGTTTAAAACGCTACAAATTTGTGGCTTTTTCGAAATGATGTGGGTGAAAACGCTATGCAACCTACGCTAGACAAAAATGCCCCGCCTTGCTTCTCTTTTGTCCTTGGCTCCTTCAAAAACCTTTGCTGGTCCAAAATCGTTCACACATACTTGAGCTAAAAATTTTGATCAGAAATTGTATTCCTTGGATATACTAAAGTGAGTAGCCTGAATGGTATTTCTGGGAAAGACATTGAACTAGAAGCTGAAAATTGTAGAGATCAACAATCAGGATTTGAAATTTGAATATGCAGGTTTACGATAAATTTTGATCGGAAAGGGGATGATCTGTGAAATGGATTGTGAGGAGAGAAAAAGAATGATGGTGAGTTGAGTTGGGGATTTGTTTATAATAATTGGGGCAAGTGAAAATTACTTGACATATTTTTGTTTTTGGAATTGCGAATCTTGTTTTGGACCACTTTTGATAGAAGTCGAAGTAGGCGAATCCTTGGTACGGGAGATGACGATCACATGCAAAAAAATTGTTGAGAAGGAGGTAGGGGAGAGGACTGATACCATGTGTTTTGGGGGTGGATTAAGGTTTATCTTCATTTTCTCTCTCTTTTGTTTGAAGTACATGGACGACGGGTTTTCTCTCATTTCTATCTCCTGGGGAACACATTTTGTTCTGTACTTTTCTTTTTCTTCATTTTCCTTTTCACCCTTTCAATTTTACTTTGAGCCCTTGTTTATAAATGGGTAAAATTGTAGTTTTACAATTATATAGTTTACAAATATATCGTTTTGAATTGGTAAAACAAACACATTTTAAAAAAATGCATTTTGAATTTGTTTTAAAAAATATGTATTTTGACAAGTACTTACATTAGTTACTTTAGTGTTACATATACCAAATACTTATGTTACTATATATTTGAAGGTATATGTAATTAATTAGAAGTAGGACATTATTTATAAAAGGAGAAAATCATCATTTTTTTACAACAATTAGTTTACAAAAACATTGTTTTGAATTGTATCCCAAATGCGTTTATAAGGAGAAAAAAAATCACGTTTTGAAAACGCTGCATTTTAAGAATGGTGCATTCTGAAAAAGTTGTGTTTTAAAGAAGCTGCACCAAACGAGTCCTAAAAGTCTAAAAGCCATTATATTGTATATTAATGACATTGATAATGATAATGATAAACATGATGGTTTTAATAAATAATATATATATATATATATATATATATATATATATATATATATATATATATATTTATTATGTTTACTTTAATGATGCATTATTATTTTATTTGAGTATTTATACTGTGTTTCCTAATTTTTTGTCTAGAAGAGTGTTAGCACCTATGATGGCTACGAATCCATAAGTATCAATATATTTTAGCAATTTTGGGTGGCTTCATTGGTTACATATTCGCTGATCTTGTCACAGGTGTGTACCATTGGGGTATTGATAATTATGGTAGTGCCACAAGTCTCCTTGGAAAATCACTAGGCATGATCCGGCTCTCCTTGGGTTCGTTGGGGTGGCCAGCGGTTGCATCATGTTTACCTTCCAATTCCATGCTTGGGTGCACGGTACAGAGACCAAGCTCCCTCTTATTGTGGTGGCACTTGTTAGTAATTGAGTTTGTGGTCCGATTAATTACTTCCGTGCACATGGATTATGCATTTATATTATTATTGGTTAATTAGTTTCCTAATCCAAACGGGTTTGAGATTGACCTAACTTAACCAACAAGAAATATGGTTTCTTGGTAATAAAATAAATAGGACAACTAAAGTGGTAAAAACCCTATCACCAAAAGAGAAGAACACGTCTTCTTATTGTGGCCGCCCACTCTCTCTCCTAAATCTATCTCACCAAATACTTCATCTAGCCTAACCATCAAGATGCTTGGATTTGCGGTGTGAACTAGTATTGATATTCCTGCTACGTGATATCAATCCGACGAGAGAGACTTGCAGGATTCTTGATCGCGACATACGAAGATCGTAGCTCAAGCGAAATTCTTCCGCTTCGTTCAAAGTTCAAGTTCGCACAAGGTAACTCATGATTACTGTTTGATAACGAACTTGTATGATATATGTTTAGATATATCATTCATTGGTATCAGAGCCTATATGCTTGATTGCTCGTATCGATATGTCATGAATTGCATGCTTTTGTTTTTGAGTTTGTTTAAAAGTTTTACCCGATAACGAACCAAATGGGTTTTATTATTTTATGTGAAAACATTTTTATTTTCGAGAAAAATATATGTCTGAGTTCCCTATGACGAGGCGAACAACATACTAAATTCTCGTTGAAATCTGTTGGGTATTTTTCAAAATATCGCAAACTCAAGTTTTGATGAAAATTGATTTTTCAGAAACTTTGCATGTTGTTTTGACCTGTTTATTTTCTGTAAAACTGTGGTTTTATGGACTGTACTTGTAGTACTCTGCGAGAACTTTCCAACGAGATATTATATGCTTAATTTGGACTTGAACGTTTTACGGCCTTGCGAAGTTGGCTCGCGGATCACGTTCGCGAATTGATTTTTAGGGTTGAAAAATTGACGTTCTACGAACCCCACTCTCTGCCTCGATGTACGTGTCTTTTGTGGCACTCCTTTCGATGTAAAAATTACATGACTGGAAAGTACTTGGCGAGACGAATTCAACGCCACCGTCCGCGACTTCATCGGGCCGGAAAGGCGGCGTGGAGCCACTCTCCGGGCGCGTGGGGCGGCGTAGAAGACCGATCAAGCGTTGATCGGTCAACGGTCAAATAGTTGACTGATGATGTGTCCGCCACGTCAATTTCCATGTCAGCAAGTGGGATCCACTCCATTGACTCAGCTTTGATGACGTCATTGGTGACATCATCATGACGTCGCCCGCCACGCCGCCCCGATCGGCATCGATCGGCTTCTCCTGAAGCCCACAAGTGCGCGCTGCAGTGCGTGCGGTGTTTCTGGACCTCCGTTTTTTAAACGGCCTACGCGTCTAGACGTGTTTTGGTCTTCTGAGTCCAATGGTGGCCTCTGTTTTGATCATTTCAGCCTGTATATATTTGTTTTGTTTTTTCAGTGAATAAAAACACGTTTTTTATTTTTTTAAAATTTAAAACTGATATCCAGGGGTTGTTTTGTCATTTTGTGACTGTTTAGGGCTAATTGGGACTGTTCTGAATTTTTTTAAAAAATTCTTTGTGAATTTTAAACTATTTTAAAGTCATTTTTAGCATAATTAATTATCGTTTTGGACTCTAAAATAGCGATTGGGACTATATGAGGCCCAATAATTTTATTTTCAATAGTGAAAATATTTATGTACATTATATGTGCTTGATGGATTTGTTTTATCTTATTTCTTTTGTTTAAATTATCAATTTATGAATATTTTTACGTTGTGCATGCTTAGATTGTGATTACAAGCCTCGCGGATTTTTCCTCCTTGCGTGTATGATGTAATTATGTTCAGTAATTGATTTTTTGGAACAAAAGTGAATCAAAATATATATGCTTATGTCTTATTTTTTGCAATAAATTGTAGTGAAATGGCTTCTAAGAATGTAATCGCCGACCTTAACAAGGGTGAGAAATTGGATGACACAAACTATAGTGTTTGGCAAAGAAAAGTCACGTATTTGCTAAATGAGCAAGAGGTTCTTGACAACCTAGATGCTGTGATGGAAGAACCAGAGATTGGTAATTTGACCATCACACAGCATCGCCAGAAAATGCAGGAATTCCTTAAATGGAAAAAGAAAGATCGATGTACACGCTTTACTATGCTGAGTAGCATGCATAATGATCTGATTGGCGAGTTTGACGATTGTCTGACTGCAAAACAAATGTGGGACGACATTAAGCACATTTAAGGGAGTACTTCTGCTACAAAGTTGAGAAGTTTGATTTACAAGTTTGAAAGCTATAAGATTGACCAGAAACGTAACATTCTTGAACAACTACGCGAAATGTCTGAAATGATTCATGATCTTAAGGCTGTTGGTTCTATCTTATCAGATGAACAACAAGTTCAAGCGGTGATTCGTTCACTGCCTGACTCTTGGAGTAGTTTGAGGAGTATCTTGACTCATACAGACTCCATTCAGACTTTTGCAGAAGTATCTCGCCATGTTGAGTTTGAGGTTGAGTGTCATGAAGCGAATCGCGCGATAAGTGCTGAGACTCGTGATCTTGCTCTTGTTTCCCTTGAGGGTCCGCGCAAGCCATACGGGCAATACAAGAAACAAACTAAAGGCAAGAAGACTCAGAATGTGGACCCCAAAAGTGACAAGATTACTAAACGCCGAAAAGGCAAAACGAATATTGCTAAGCAGAAGTGCTACAACTGTGGTGCCTTGGGTCATTTTGCTCGGACTTGTCCTGAGCCCAAGAAGGTATCCCTTAATCCTAGCTCCATGCAAAGTTGTGTTTGCTCTCATGTTTTATTAGCTGACTCTCTCCCTGTGTGGATTGTAGACTCAGACTCAACCAAACATGTGACGATGGATCGAGAAGGATTTGTAGATTATCGAAAAGCTCCTGCAGGTACAAGAATAATTTTCATGGGAAACAGTTCGTCTGTTGAAGTCAAAGAAGTTGGCTCATACCAACTTCAATTGCGGAGTGGACGCACATTGACTCTTCATGAAGTTCTTTATGCACCTGGTATTCTACATAATCTATTATCAGTAGTACAATTGCTAGAACATGGATATTCTTTTAATTTTAGTGATGCTCACTTGGATATTTGTTTTGGTGATGAGATTTTGGGACATGGTTTTTTGTTAGATAATTTCTTTAAATTAGATTTGTTGGATTCTCATAATTCATCTGTTAATTCTTCTTCTTGTATGGTTTATGATGATTCTAATTATGAGTTATGACATGCTAGACTTGGACATATAGGAAAAGATAGGATGACTAGATTGGCTAGAGAAGGCCTATTGGGGTCTCTCAGCAAAGTCAACCTACTCTTGTGTGAATCTTGTTTGGCAGTAAAAGCTTGCCGAAAGCCTTTTGGTAAGGCAAAAAGAGCCTCACATCCATTAAAGTTAGTCCATTTAGACATTTGCGGACCAATGAATGTTAAGGCACGTCATGGAGCTTCCTACTTTCTAACTTTTATCGATGACTACACACGATATGGTTATGTTTACCTTATTTCTCACCGCGATGAAGCTCTCAAGTATTTTGAGCACTTTCTCGCAGAGGTTGAGAATCAAAAGGATAAAAGCTTAAAAACTTTTAGAACTTACCGGGGCCGTGAATATTTATCTGATCAATTTAAAGAATTGTGTGAGAAAAAAGGAATACACCGACAGCTGACAATTCCTAGAAATCCGCAACAAAATGGTGTTGTAAAACGAAGGAATTAAACATTGTTGGAAATGGTTAGGTCAATGATGGCACAGGCCAACCTCCCAATTTCGTTTTGGGGGGATGCGCTAATGACTGTTGCCTATATATTTAACCGAGTGCCTTCTAAGTCAGTTCCCACAACCCCTTATGAACTTTGGAAAGGTGAGAAGCCTAAATTAGGGCATCTTCATCCTTGGGGTTGTGCAGGTTATGTCCATAGTACCTCCAATAAGTTAGGAAAACTAGGCCCTAGAGGAAACAAGTGTGTTTTCATAAGGTATTCAGATACCTCAAATGGTTATGTTATGTACGGTGGAAAACCTAACGTAGGAATGACTGAAACAGAGTCGCGCAATGTTGATTTCATTGAGAATGATTTCCCACAGATATGTGAAGTTAGGAAGGATTTTGAAATTTTTTAGATGAAAGAAGAACATATGACATATTTTGGCGAAGGTGGGGAATTGCCTCAACCTAATCCTACGGTACAACATGAGGTTGAGCCTACGGAAGTCGCCAATGAGAGTCAAGGTGATCTTCATCCGAGTGGGAGTATGGATTCTAGTGGGAGTCCGATACTAGAGCGAAGAAGTAAAAGTGGAAATATACCTCATCATTGATTCGCGATCGAAAAGGAATCTTTCCTAACTACTTCTTACAATTCTAGTGAGCCTACATCGTTCAAAGAAGCTCTTTCTTTACCTACAAACAATGAATGGATGACTGCAATGGAAGATGAAATTTCCTCTATGAAAAAGAATCAGGTTTGGGAGTTAGTTGATCTTCCGCAAGGTCGCAAAACTATTGGAAATAAATGGGTTTTCAAAGTCAAGCGAAAGGCAGATGGATCAATTGACAAATATAAGGCACGTCTTATGGCGAAAGGCTTTACCCAAATAGAGGGTTTAGACTATGACGAAACATTCTCCCCTGTGGTGAGATTTTCCTCTGTTCGCCTAATCCTAGCAATAGTAGCGCACATGGATCTAGAACTTTATCAGATGGATGTTAAAACTACTTTTCTCAATGGAGAACTAGATGAAGAGATCTATATGACTCAACTAGAGGGTTTTGAAGTCAAGGGACAAGAGCGCAAAGTGTGCCGACTCAAACGTTCCATCTACGGTCTCAAACAATCATCTAGACAGTGGTACATTCGCTTTCATCAAGCGATAACCTCAATTGACTTTGTGATGATTGAGGAAGACCACTGTGTGTATGTTAAACGATCCAAAAAAGATCCTGATTATGTCATTATATGTTGATGACATCCTACTAGCTGGGAATGATATAGAGATGATAAATGCCACTAAAGAGTGGCTGTCTGCGCTTTTCGATATGACAGACTTGGGTGAAGCAAGCTATGTGCTTGGCGTAAAAGTCATTAGGGATCGTTCGAAAAGATTTCTCGGTTTGTTTCAAGAGACTTACATTAAGAAAGTTATCGAATGATTTGGCATGACTAACTCAAAACATGTTGTCACTCAAATGGAAAAAAAGGATGTGTCCTTAGTACAAACTAATGCCTTAAGAATGAAAAAGAGAATGTCTACGACTCCATATGCGAATGTGTGGAGTAGCAAGCGACAGTCTAGCACTGCCTTATCTACGATGGAGTCAGAGTACATGGCTTGCTCAGCTACGGTTCAAGAAGCTGTGGTTGAGGAGTTTTCTTCAACATCTTGATGTTACGACGCATGTGGATCGTCCTGTAATCATTGCTTGTGATAGGATAGCTGCTTTAGGTTACACTAAAGATACCAAGTATCAAGGGAAGACGAAACACATTAACATCAAGTATCATTTCACTAGAGACATGGTTGCAAAAAATAAAGTTGATCTAGAATATATTCTTACTAGAATCATTTTGGCTGACCCTATGACTAAACCTCTAGCTAGAAAGATCTTTCATGATCATATGTTGGATCTAGGGCTTCGTAGGATTTGACATTTATTCTGAGAACATTTTTGTTGACATTTGATTATTATTTTTCATTATCGTTTGAATAAAATGCAGTTTCATTTTATTCCTTTTATATGTTAATTGGATATTTTAATATGAAATTGCATAGCATATATATTTTGATTAAAAAGATGTCGTGGATATTGAATTGACCCTCTCACACAGGTAATTCACCTTGTCGCTAGGTGGGCGAGCAAGTTGAGATAGTAAAAGTCTTTGGCACCTACAAAGGGGGGGTACGCAAATGACATTACATTTATCGTCTTGGCATACAGCCGAGATGAGACTTTTTATAAAGGTTGACTTTATATCCCAAGGAAAAGTGCGAATGTGAGATCTTAAAAGGAACACTAGAAGAGAGACTACTTTTAAGTAATCAGGTTAGACGTCAGAAGGGCAGCTAGACTAAGGTTCGTATGACGTTTGAGCATGACATGCCTACTTCATGTGGGAGTTCCGCCATAGCATACACATCATACTGTATGTGACTATAATGCGACTTAAGAAAGTGATTGAATGATCTCTGTTTCGTCACTGTGTGAGTTCTAGTGATCAAATCCATGTCACGATTATACCCTATATGACTTAGAACTATATCATGAGCTTGGACGTTGATGATGTTACTTTGACATGTCGACCAACGCTATGCATACACGAGCATTCTTTGGGAAAATTAACCAAGAGTGATTGATATGAGTGTCTAAGGAAGATAGTATGATATGCATCTCTATTTTTGTGTTTCAATGCCATGGCGATCATATTGAACATACGGTTCAAGAGATTGATCTTGATACACAAACATGTTGAGGTTTAAGCATCGTTCTTGAGGGATTGAAGATGCTTAAATTGATGCATATATACGGTCTGGGGTATAAACGAGTTTTGTTTTCTAACGAGGACGTTCTATGCTGGTCAGATGGTGATTTGGTATAGTGCCCCACCCTTTATCTTTCTCGTCATGTCGCACGCTTCACTTCCAGTATAAAGAGGCAGTGTTTAACGGGTTTCGATGATACGATGTGGTTAGAGAGGTGAGTCCATGTGTGCGAGTGGGAGATGTTAGTAATTGGGCTTGTAGCCCGATTATTTACTTCCTCCCACATGGAATATATATTTATATTATTATTGGTTAATTAGTTTCCTAATTCGAAGGGGTTTGGGATTGACTTAACTTAACCTACAAGAAATAGGGTTTCTTGGTAATAATATAAATAGGGCAACTAAAGAGGTAAAACCCTAATACCAAAAATTAGAAGAACACGTCTTCTTATTGTAACCGCCCCCTCTCTCTTTCTCCTAAATCTATCTCACCAAATACTCCCTCTAGCCTAACCATCAAGAGGCTTGGATTTGCGGTGTGAACCAGTATTGATATTCGTGCTACGTGATATCAATCCGACGAAAGAGACTTGCAGGATTCTTGATCGTGACATACGAAGATCGTAGCTCAAGTGAAATTCTTCCGCTACGCTCAAAGTTCAAGTTCGCACAAGATAACTAATGATTAATGTCTGATATCGAACTTGTATGATATATATTTAGATATATCCTTCATGTTCCTTATGTGCTTCTTATACATGTCGTACCAATTTCCAGTTTTAAAGCTAAATGATGTGTTGCAATAGTTGCATGAGACTAGGAAATTCTTATCTTCAAGATGTGTTTTTGTATAATGCAACATAAATATATCGGATTGTTCCGTTGTTCGACCTCTTGTTGTTGTTCCACCTTGAACTCGACCTCTTGTTGTTCCACTTTGGCCTTCTGTTTGAGTGATACTCTCTTGAGTACGAGGATGAGTTTCAGATGTGTGGTGATTAACCGGTTCATCACCTATTGGATTGTTAACATCATATTCGTCATCGCTAAAATCTAAACTAATTGGCGTGTCTAAATTTTGCCAAAAAGTATCTTCGGGACCAACTCTTCTCGGCTTGGGCATTTTCCCTTGTTCATGCTGAATCGAGAAGAAGACATTTTTTGTAATGAAGTAATAAAATATAGTTAATAGTATAAACTAATAACTAATTTTAAAAGTAGTAATTAACAATAAGTCAATAACTAGTAAGTATAATATTAAAACAAAATTAATAAATATTAAAGTAATATATATTAAAGTTAAGAACTAATAACGAAAATAATAGTACTAAATAATAATATATATAATTCAAAATGTAATTAATATAATTTATAGTACTTAATAAATATTGGTGAGTAGTAAAAACGTAATTAATATAATTTACTAAATAAACAATAATTAATAAAAATTAATTAGTAAACTTACTAAATAATTGGAGAGTAATAACTTGATATTAGAAGACATAGAGAATTGAGAGATGAAGAGTTTTGAGAGAATTGGAGAGATTAGAAGTGAGAAAAAATTGTATAGGAAGTGGGAGTATTTATAGGTTAGGAAAAAAAGAAAAAAAAATACATAAAAAACAACAAAAACCGCCAGATTTGATCTGGGCCATCCGCTTCTTTTCATCTGGGCTGTCCAATTCAAAAAATAGCTGGGTTTTTTTTTTCAAAATTACCGTTAGAACCATGAACTACCGGTTTACGGTTCACAAATTTGATTCC
This sequence comes from Codonopsis lanceolata, assembly GCA_013146195.2. Classification (NCBI taxonomy): domain Eukaryota; kingdom Viridiplantae; phylum Streptophyta; class Magnoliopsida; order Asterales; family Campanulaceae; genus Codonopsis; species Codonopsis lanceolata. The sequence goes on along the minus strand of CM028380.1, from coordinate 78,631,221 downwards.
AAACCGCCGGTTCACCCAAATCCTAAATGCACGAACTTTTAGTGAACCGGTGAACATCTGATTCACTTGAAGACGGTTCGGTTCCGTGAACCTTGAACCTTGAACCTTTTATGCATGTCTAATTGTACCGTACAAGAAAGCAGAAAGAACCACTTCTAGTGTGGTTAAGATACAAAAGTGGACTACGCCTATTGATTGATTACCTACCAGGTGTCTTCAATGTAGACACAGACAGACACCCACTCCAACTGTGTGACACAAACCAACGCAACCCTATTTCAATCCACACCCACACCCACACCCACACCAACACCACTCAACTCACACAGACAGACCAGACCCAATTGTCACCACAAAGCTATACACACACTGCAACCACCAATTTCATCTACATATACCTATTACTCTCTCTCCATTAACCCATTAGCCCACTTTTTTCCTAGCTCAATGTCCAGCCTATCTCACCACCACTCTCTAAAAACCACCATCCACCATGCTCCCACTTCTCACCACCGTCTTCTCGGCCACACCCGCATCCATTGCGCTGCCACCACCACCACCAAACCTGGAAGCAACTCACAACAACTAGTTACTGAGCCACCACGGAACAGGAACATAATTCCTCCCACTAACCGAACCATACAAGACGACCCAACCCTCAAATCCACTTGGTCTCATCGCGCTTGGGTGGCTAGTGGGTGCACCACTGTGTTGATTTCCCTAGCCAATTCGGTAGCCGGTTCGATCGATTCACAGATATGGATTGAACCCATCTTGGCTGGTGTCAGTGGCTACTTATTCGCTGATCTTGGCTCAGGTGTGTACCATTGGTGTATTGATAACTACGGGAGTGCATCCACTCCAATTTTTGGCTCCCAAATTGACGCATTTCAAGGTCATCACAAGTGGCCTTGGACAATCACTCGGCGTCAATTCGCTAACAATTTAAACGCACTGGCACGCATCATCACATTCATTGTGCTCCCTATCGACCTAACCTGCCATGATCCCGTCCTCTTGGGATTCGTGGGGATGGCCAGCGGATGCATCATGTTTAGCCAGCAATTCCATGCTTGGGCTCACGGTACAAAGAGCAAACTCCCTCCTTTTGTGGTGGCACTGCAAGATGCTGGGGTACTGGTATCGCGGGCGCAGCATGGGGCCCACCACCGGGCGCCGTATAACAACAATTACTGCATTGTGAGTGGGATTTGGAATGAGTTCTTGGATCGGCACAAGGTTTTTGAGGCACTGGAGATGGTGTTCTTCTTCAAGCTTGGGTTGACACCACGATCCTGGAGTGAGCCTAACTCGGATTGGACTGAAGAGGCTGAGTTCTGATTTCTGAGACTCCTCCAACTGCACTTTCTTAGTTTTCATTGGAATAATTCTTTTGAGTATTTATTCTCAATGAAAAATAAAGTAAATATTACTCCTACAACAAATGAACTTTCAGGCGGGTATGTAACCCTAACCGTATAGGATATACCATTCATTGTGTTTCAACATTCAATACACTACTTCAGGTGGTTCCCAATATACATGAATAAGTAGGTCTATGACGCTGGACTGTTCATTTCCACTTAAAACTTTTTACGGGTCTTACAATGTCACTCCTCAAAGTGTAATGTAAAGAAAAAAGGATTAATGTGCATCAGATCCCACATATGAAGAGATTGAAGACACACAAGGGAACCAGTACCGCCGCTTACCATCTCTGTGACCATCATCTATCATCGCGAGCCCCTCCTGAGAATTTATTAAAATAAGACCACAGGATAGGAATCGAGAATTGATGGGTGACAATCAATAAAGAAAACTCAAGGAGAGCAGAAGAAGAATCTCACTTCCAATAATGTTTCTAGGGCATCAGTGGCACGACCAGAGGACCAGGACAGCCGCCTCTCTACCTCTTCAACCGTAACAAAACCTTGAGCCTATAACACCAGTGAGCCCAGGTTATATAAAAATTATCTTGGAGCAACTCAGCAGGTATATCAGGTACATGAAAAAACTACAATGTAGGCACATCGCATGTAAACATGGCACAAAAGCTTAAAAATTATAATGCTCAAACTTTAGTATCAGTAAACAGGTTTATGCCAGCCCCACTACCAGCCTAACAGCAAAGCAGAGAACGCATTTTGGATCCTTTTTTTTTTTTTGATAGGTAAATGTCCCATGTTAATATGGGGATTGGTACCAAGGACCTCAAGGTCTTTGCCCTTGCCATCTCTCCCACCTCTTGGGGTCGCATTTTGGATCCTTTACATATATACATTTGTGTTTTACCAAATGCAGAATGATATGATTAATTCTTCATAAGATGCTTAACCTCATATATGTAGGCTGTGTTCATGTCCACCTCGCCCAGAATTGATCAAATAAAAGAGGCTTCTTCTAGTTTTGGATTCCTATTGATATAAATGAAGAGTAAATTCTACGACTCTGAGCACAAGACCAAGTTATATTCATGTCCGCTATGCTTTTTAACTAGCCATTAGTGATAGATCAGAAGCCAATACTGCTTCACAATGGCCAATCTCCAACGGAAAGTTATTTACTTTACTTTTTACTACAGTCCCTTCCAACTGTCTATATAAAGAAAGGCGAAGGACTTGACAGCAAAAATTAAGCAGAGGCTTTATGCCCTAGATATGGAACAAAAGTAAAATATATAGAAATTTTTTACAAACTTTTTGCAGGAGCAAGGGGTATCTGTCTCCTTACACCATGGACCAAAGAAACAGACAAAGAAAGACAAAGCATCATTAGTTCAACCCTGCCAAATGAACTATACTCTTCCAGTTATTTCTTTTTACTGCCTGTTTCTGTTATGTATATAACCCAATCACCAACAAACACAAAACATTCCTTCACTGAATTTATCGGTGATAAAAAATATAAGTGAATGAGAAGAGTTTATCAAAAATATATATATATATATAAAAGAGATATTACAAACGCAAGCGAACACATGACTCTGACTGTCACCCTTAATGTCCTTGAACTTTCTGATAAAAATTAACATGAAGGCATAAATGGGATGGCACAATGCAAGCTAACATGCATAAGTCTTAGAAGAATCAAGTGCACTAGCCACTAGTTACTTGGAAAAAAACAAGAAACTGGAAATAGCCTTTATTGAAGAATATACAAAGAACAGTAGAAACCTGAGCCAGCTCTAAAATTTCATTGTGGTCTTTGTTCAATTCAGTAGGAACAGAGCGAACAAGCTTTTTCTTCCCAACAGAAATCACCTCATAACCACTACCTAAAACCTGGAAAACTTTGATGCATAACATGTTAGTCGATTGCATCAAACAGTCAATCAGCATACCACTTTGAAACAGTGACATCTGACTTGAAAATGTGAATGCAACCAAGATGCATACAATATGCATGAACAATACATATTAGCATGGGACTATTTGAATTCAAAGACTCCCAATTATGTTAACCCCTCCATTGATGATGCATAAAAGGAAGCTGATTCTGATAACAATCTTTCATGCATTTCACTTGTAAAAAATTGTAAAATCTGCCCAAATGGTAGATATATCCATAGTATTTGATTCAATTTCCCACCCAGACAACGTGATAGGATAGAACTGACTCTTTGCATTCTTTCTGGGCTTAGGCCATGGTAGACACCAAGCATGAAATTCGAGTATTCACACAGATTGGAGGACCGTCCCTCACTAAAGCATTTCACCATGTAATTTTCTTTTTTTCTTTTCTCACTCTTGTACGTACTGTGTGGGTGTAGATCAGACACTCAAACTTGTAAGCTTCTTTTGGACATCGTTACATGCTCTGAAACTTGGTGTAATATGTCTTAATACATAGGACAATAAAAACACTAATATTCTGTTGAGTTTCCCAAGAAATCATTGGTATCAACAGTTCTATTATAATTTTTTGTTTATTTGTTCCCTGTGGCCTGTATAGACCAATATGTTTTTTGATCAAGAGAGTAATAACCATATAACTTCAGGACTGTTGAGAAATGTACCACCAATATGCTTAATTTGCTACCACTGATATTGCTCATATTGCTAGATACCATTCAAAAAGAGGAAATGTGTTCATATTAACAAATAAGTTTATACATTACTATGATCTAAAACTTTCACAAAGCATCCTATGCAACTTTATAACTTGGAAATACATAAGACACCCAGTCCTATTTTAGTGAATGAAGTGTACAAATAACAAGAATGACAACTCATAGCACCAGTAGTAACTCTACACCCACAGCAAACATGAATAACACATTACCTTCAGCTTACTTATGGCACGCAAACAGTCATCCTCAGTCACACCTTCACGAGCACTCTTTTGTCTTTGACAAAGAAGTTTACAGAGTTCCTCCAAGTTGATTAAACCTCCATTATGTGGTCTCGTAGCCAAACAAATATCAACAATTTGGACCCCTATCTAGCCAAGTAACTTCTATTTTAGTTTAGCCATTAACAAATCATGATAAGCAAATTCTTATATTAGTGTGCATAATATAACAAACTTCAACGCAGTATTAAAAAGCTTATACATTAGTAAGTTACATCCCACCACACAAAATGCAAAGCCTCAAAGTCTATAAAGAAAAAAGGAAGTGTCTTTTCTTATGAAAAAGTATTAATTAGATTAAAGGATCTCTTTAGACACTCCAAATCAAGCTTCACAGTTAGCGTCTTAACGAACAACCTAATTCAAAACACAATAATCATCTTCCTGAAAGCAGAAAAACATTAAATAGGAGATTCAGAGAATACTGAATTAGTTATCCTGCAAGGAGATGCAGTCCAGTGGTAATACTATTCAACTCACAGTGCCATCACACTGCAGAAGCCAAATTGATGGTTCCAAACAAACTTAAGCAAAAATTGTGGTCAACTATATTATCGTCACCAAGAAAAATCACAAAAAATGTAGGTCCTATTCACTTTTCCCATTTCCCATTTCACTTTTAGGGATGTCCTCTTCTTCCGATGTTGAAAAAAATTAGCAATACCATGTTACTTACATCGCCAAAAGCATAACAATGTTGTTCTTTTTTTCTTTTTCTTTTCTTTTTTCCCTAAAGAAGTGTATGAACTATGAAGGCCTGCCTGAGAATTTGGGGATTCAGTTCTGTGCCAGTTGGGTCAAGCTTGATTGACACTGATCACATTCCGAAACCATCCAAACTAGTTCAAAGTCTAAGGTAGTTTGATAAATACATCAGTATTCTTTTTTCTTTTTCCCTTTTTTTCTGCAATTTGATTGGCAAAACAAAGAATAAAATTAGCATTTGGATACATAAATGAGATGTTAAAATTTCATTTGCTGCTCTTGCCATCCATACATATTCTGTTAAACTCCATCATAAATCAAGTTTCAGTAGTAACGATAAATGGATATCTTCTTGTTATGAACTAAAGTAACAATATACATGACATTGTAAACTCAAATTACAATAGATGCAGATGGAAGAGTACCAACCAAGTTCATAATAGAAGTCACCAATCCCTAACAGCTCAGCCCAGAAACCCTTGTTTGAGGCTAGGGGGTCTACTCCTACTTTAGCACACATCTCATGAAACTGTGATCTGAAAGCTGGATTCTTGCGAATGTCATTCTGCAACAAACATATCAAAGCATTAATAAGATTCAACAGAAGAACCTTAATCGCCATAAGGCCAATAACAGCAGCAAAATGTACATCTTTTTTCTACTGTGCTACTATTATTAATCATTGTGGTATGGAAATTCACAACCAGCATTCAGTTAACAAAAAGTGTAATTCTTTTACGGAATTTAAGTCAGAAAGGGATACTTGGGTAAAAAGTTGACCAAGCCACACACACAAAAAGAACAACTTTTGGCAATGTAAAAGATTTACTCGTTACAAGTGTGCCTAGGAGGAGGGAATCACGGAAAACAAACTCATTAAAATCACCATGTTTATGGAAGGAAACCACACATTCATGTCTGGCTACCAGCTAAACCAACTAGATTCTTCCAATTCGTAAGTGAAAGTAAAATTATGAAGCCAATTTATCCTAATATATATGCAACTAGTTAGATTGTTGATGATTTTCAATCATTGCAATTAATATGAAACACAATCATGACGGGGAAAAAGAAGGATAAAAATTGGACCTTATGCTTGCGAGCAAAGTCTTCCAATTGAGAACGAAATGTGGCGAGCTGCTGTTTCATAAGATCGGCTTTCAACTGCGCCACATTCTCTCCCAGTAACTTAAACTGACCCTGCAAATTTCTCGACATTTTTTACACAATCAAAAACCATTCATTCAAGAAGCAAATTTTGCATAAAAAGGTGGTGTATATATATATATATATATATACACACAGAGAAAGAGTAGACGAACCCTAGTAGCGGCGGCCGTCTGTAAGCCGCCAATTCCAGGTCTCCGTCGCATTGCTCAAGTGTGTTTGAGCTCCTCCGTCCGGATCGATGATTCTTTTTGCCTACAAATTGTTCAAAGAGTTGATTGAATGAAAGCAGATTTAAATTTAAAGGCACTCAAATAACACGGGGAATCATTCATAAACCCAAAGTCAAATCGTCATGGTCCCCGCCTACCTGAATGTGATGAACATTCCCCCTAGAAAAACCGGGTGTGGTACTTGTGTAGACGTCAAACCTTACAATGTTAATAACTTGTTTTGCCCAATACAAATAACAAATCAGAGTGGCGCAGCGGAAGCGTGGTGGGCCCATAACCCACAGGTCCCAGGATCGAAACCTGGCTCTGATAAGGAGAAAGGCTTCCCATCCCACTTTTTTCATTTTTGTGTTGCAGCTCACGTTTGGAGTTGGGACACTAAGTCTTTCTTTTTTGTTTCCTCATTTAGATAATACAAGCTTTCTTCTTTCCATTTTTGTGTTGCAGCTCACCTTGGGAGATCAATCATTCTTTTTTATTTCCTGTTCTTGTTTGATGTTAGATAGATGATAGAGATATATCGGCATTGTTGCCTATTATGATATGTTGATATGTTACTGCCGTAAACACTAGTTCTGATAGATAATACAACCTTTCTTCAACCAAACCCCGCCGCCCGGGGAGAGGATTGGTTTCTATTTTTATCTTTTAATATAAGAAATGTCAAATTTTAAAAGCAAGAAAATAGAGAAAGAGAATGATTACTTTTGTTTTCGTATTACAAAACCAAATGAACAGAAAACATACCAAAACAAAAGCTACATGCATTTCTCCGTATTTATCTTGTATTCAACTATGAACCCATAATTACAATGTTGGTTTACATTAGTACCAACTGTATAATGACATGCAACTCTTCTGCCTCTATTTCCTAGTCCGCTTTCGACGTAAAATCTTCATTTTCCTCTGACAAAAACGAGGATGTAATTTCGCAACTATTACCCTAGAGCTAATCCAATCCATTTCCTAAGCAGATACCCCTGTAGCGTCCTTTGGGATCAAAAATAGGAAAGCAACTGGGATCAAAGTGCACATCACTTGAATACCGATCCCAAAAATCATATTGTCAAAAGAACCTGAAGAGATGTTCAGAATCGAAGCCAATCCAGCACCTAAAAATGACCCTACTGTCGATCCCAAGTTGTTTATCGACATGAAAAGAGCAAATAGAGTCCCTTCTATCCCCGGAGGGCAGAGTTGCCCTGATAAGATTAGGAAAGGCATGAACCTATAAATCAAATGGAAATTAGTCACACATTCAACTACGGGAACATGCAAAAATCGAAAGCAAGCTCCTCGAAGGCAATGCATACTTAAATTGATTGACGGCATCGGAAAGAGCGGAACCACATAGAACAGTGATCTTGTCTGATATTCCAAATGCAATATTTAATCTAGAGACCAATACCATATCTAGAAGAGTCAATAAAGCCAAACCAATGTGAGCCCACCTGCATTAGATTCAGGTTCAAGATCAATTACCAAACGGATAATACATTAAGGCTCGTAAATTCGTGTGAAAGAAACTTACATAAGGATTTTTCGTAGTTTCATCTTCTTCAAGTAGCGATTGTAAACAAAGGTACCAAGCATGAGGCTCAACCACCCAACAACACGTGTTGTGCCCAAAAAGGAAGCTTCCAGGTTTAAGAATTCTGTCTGGTAATAGAACATGACTGTCGAGATGTTGGGTACCGTCACATGTGCTAGGAAAAACCAAGCCATTGGTCTTTCCCAGAAAGAATCAAACCCAAATTACTAATAATTAGAACAAATATTATAACCCGCAGTCAAAGAATTGGAAATCGAAAGTAACCGTAATGCTTTTCATTCTTACCTCAGAATCATTGGTTGTCGGAAAGCTCTGAACAAAGTGTAAGTTGCCATTTTCAGAGATTGGAACCATTGTGAAGCCAATGAGCCATCTTTTTCAGAAGTCTGAAATTTACCTGTCATAACCGCTAGCTTTTTGATATTTTTTTGGCTCTTCTTTCTCCTAGAAGTACTGGTTTTCGTCTTTTCTGCCAAGAATTTATCTTCATCCAATTTACTTCCATTCTCAAATGTGGAACCACTTGAAGTAGAGAATTCAGGCAAGATTTTCCAACCTATAGGACTCTCTTTCACGAAACCACATGAAAATAGCTGTATGGTTGGTAATACAGAGAAAAGAAGGAAAATATTATCTATCTGTAAGTTATCTAGTGCATATCCTCCTAACAAACTCCCACATACTCCTCCCATAGCCATTGCCATCCAAGATACTGACTGGAGATCACCGGCAAAGGAGGCTCTGAACAGGAATGAAAATTTAATACGTTATTCAAGATTAAGGAGTAATGTAGAAAATAAAAGGAACAAGAATTGACTTCAGAAACATACCGTTCAAGTCTTACTGCCTCAGCTATCATTGCATCGATAACAACATCTGCCATAGCAGACCCCAGGTTTTGAACAAATAAGAAAACCATAAGTTGCACTCTGGAATTTCTTATGAATTCGTTGAGTCCCAGAATGAGCCATGGAAAGAGTGAAAGCAGAGTTGCAATCACTAAATACGGAATTCTTTTCCTTCCCTTAATGGGGATACAGTCAGACAAGATTCTGCATATAGCATAGCCATAATTTTTCAGTAAATCTAAAAGATGATGTTGATTCTTCCAAAGTATATATTTTGATTGTTTCATGAAAATGCTTAAAATCTGTTTGACATCTAACTATACCTGTGCTGTAGATAGCAATTGAAGTCTCCTAGAAATTAAAAATATTGACTGATACTTTCAATTTCAAGAAACGTTTTCTTTCGTATATCCATTATTATTATTTTGAGATGGACTAAAATTTTCCTCTATTCTATCTATTACTCAATTACTTCATTCAGTGAATTGGTTGTGTGTTGAATTGGCAAAGGAAGTTACATGTCTTTATTTCTTGACCATCAAATAACTGAATTCCAATGCAAAGTACTTCAGATTTGAAGGTAGTAATGGAAACAACAGCGGAAGAAAGTTATGTCTAAAAGATGGTGCTTTAAGTTCAAGGACTCATTTCAGTTTGAGAAATGACACAATAATTAAAATAAAGCCGCAACTAGATAAGTTATTATATCAGATCAATACCCATATATTGGTTTTATGCTCCAAGGGAAAAATGCTATTGAGGTCACAAACTGTGAAGCTGAGGGCGATAACTTGAGCCTGTCTTTCAGCTGGTACGAAACTGCTGTCCATACAAAAGATCTAAAACCCTAATCACAGGTTTGTAAAGAAAAGAAAATATAACCAAATTAGACATGAGAAAAATCAATTTAGAAGAAAAAAGAAAGATATAACAAGGGGCAGCCAAAGGTCATGACAATAAGCTGGAGAAAGTTAAGAGTTATGAAATAATTTAAAGGGATGAAGTGAGCAGGGAGGGGGAAGAACACAGAAGGCTGCAAGCAAATTGAACAATGCAACTAGTTAAGGCTTCAACTTGGAATCCGTTTTAGTGTAATAAGTTTCGTCTTTCGAACTTAAAATCTAGTAATCTATCATCTCATTTTTCACAAAAAGGTTTGATAAATACTACAAGGGAAACTGAGGAACAGATAATATTATCCAGTTTCTTTGTAGCACACTTAGCACCACAAGACCAAACTCTAAAAATGCCGAGAACATATCTTCTTTATCAAGCACTTTAGCAGTATCAAAGAGTCAAATTCTCGTAGTGGGAATAACCCATCCTCTAGGAGCTCATTTTATAAATGTTTGGTTTACAAATCCCTAAACAAATTACACTCCTTAGCCAACTATCATGTCCCAAATTACACTTGCAATGGTATAATGTAGACATCAAGGCTATTCACAGTGCTGAAACAGCTCAATGAGCACTCATATCTCCCTCTCTATGACATGGAATATATCCAAGCAAACAAATTCAAAGAGTTGTGGGCATAGTTTAGTGAATGAACTTGACATTACGATGCTCATCATGTCATATACAGATACCCTAATAAACCAGATGAAAATTTTTGAAGAACAAAACAAGGGTTCCTCTAGTAGGGGTTGAGTTGAGCTGAGGTAGGAGGAAATTGGAATTTTCATTTTTGTTTTTTTATGATATTAATCAGGCAATAAATCTAGAGAAATACATTTACATAGCATTTAAATCGGAGAAATAGAAATACCCACAAAAGAAACGTGGATAGATTCCAAAGTCTCAGAATAAAAAAAAAAGAATCCTGATAAACCCCATAGCCCGAAAACGAGAAATTCACAAGTCTACGATTCCAGGAAAGATCAAACAACCACAAAGGCAACAAACCCATGAATCAATGAAGTCTAGGATCATCGATAGACAACATAAATTGAAGAAGAAATGTAGGGCGGAGGAGATGGGATCGAATTTTTACCTGGATGAAGTAAATCAAGCAGACGAGCCATAGAAATGAAGCTCCGAAAGCAATTCGTAGCTGTTTGACCCACTCAATCATTTTCTTGGATTCAAATTCCCTTCCAGTTGGTGGAGCTGCTCCCTCCTTATTCGTGTATCAAGAGATCTCTCGCTGTCTCTTTCGTAGTTCTCTCCTGGGTAAGGATTGATCTCCGAGTTTTGTTGTGTGGGGGGGGGGGGAAATTTCGTTACCTCTAATCTCTTATTCCCACCCTTTTTTCAACGGTTTTTCTTTTTGGCTTCTCCTATTCGTGTCACCCCAACCAATTAGATCTCTTGCATCAGACACGTAACAACTATAACTAGATAGACAGAAAAAAACAGAGGAAAATTTTACTTGGCTTCTTCATCTTTGTCACAGCTTTTGAAAAATGAAAGATTTAAACTCTCCCAGACAGGTTCGATGGTAGGGAATAGTTACTAATTGAGACACCATTTTTAAATACCGAGGTCAAGCGTAAGGGTAGATTACTACTCGAGATACAATTTCTAAATACAAAGATTAAACAGATAGACAAGCAAAAAAAGACTTTTGATTCCTATAAGATCGATTCAATGTTCTCAAAAATCTCTCTTTCCATATGGTCAAATGCAAAAAATTACTCCTTCAGGAAGGCCATCATGTCAATTTAGGCATAACCCACGTAACAGCAGAGAGAAAAGGGAGTTCCAAAGCTCCCTAGCCATAGAGCAATGGAGCGAAGTGATTCACATCCTCCTCTTCGCTTTTTGCACATATAGCATCGATTAACATAAGTCAAGCCCCGAGATTTCAAATTTTCCTTCATGACAGGCCTTCTACCCTATCGGGATTTTTCTTCCATATTACCTTCCAAGGGAATAAACTTATTTCCTTCTCACCAACTTCAAGTAGAACGATCTAACGTAAAATAACTGAGAGGCCTCCTGATGATTTTGTCTTCACTTGAATATAACCTTGAAGCAGTCCATGAAGCTTCTTCAATCTCCCAATCATGCATATTTCTTTCCATAAATACCTTGATTGATCACCAAAGAACTCACCATTTCCTCCTTATTGACTACCATGTTGTATAGGTTAGGGAACATCACCACACCAAAAGTCCTTCCAAAACCTGATTTGATTCCCTTGCCCTACCTCGAATTTTATTAACCTGTTGACATCATTCCAAACCCGCATAATTCCTTTCCAGACGCTAGTGCCGTGAGAAATCAGGACCTTCTTTGGGAACCAAAGATGATCACCCACTCCATATTTGCTCACCACTAACCTCCTCCATAACACCTCTTACTAGAAACTTCCAAAGCCACTTACCCAGCCTTGTTGAACATTCTGAGATTTTTAACTCCAAGACCCCCATTCTCCTTGTTAGAGCACACTGAATCCCACTCGACTAAATGGTAATTTCCTTTCTCTTTGTCTCCTTCTCCTTGTGACACAATTTTTAAATATAGAGCTTAAGTATGTGCAAAATGGCTAATAGGAATCACCCGCTATATTTCCCAAATGCATATGTGTGAGGGTGCGATTACACTCTTCAAGTGAATGAATTAAATTAAAAGTATGTGCAAAATGGCTTATGGAAATCACTCGCTAAGATTCCCAAATGCATATGTCCAGCATGAGCGCACACTCTTAGACTCGTACATACATGTGAATTAAGTTGAGGTGTGTGCAAATTACTCGGAGGCAATTGCATTATGTATTCCATGGTTTGTGCTTGGGAGACAATTTTCGGATAGATAGGTCAAGACGGGTTATCGGATAGGTGGTGGATTAGATCGAGCCAGGTGCAGCTGACAATATTTCTCGTAAAATTTGAGACTTGAACCAAGGTGCTTGTTGAAGATAAAAACAGGGAGCATATGGAATATTACAGGTGACAAGCAATGGCGATAGATTGCCCTAGGTCGTTAATTTGTTAGTTGTTTGTAGCAGGTCACATTAGTAACGAAACTGACGATTGGAATCACGAATAATGATTCACATGGGATAAAACTTATGTGCTTCACTAATTATACAATAGTTTCCTAGAACCGTTTCCCTCCAGATTCTTCAGTTTTCTTCCAACTTAAAAGTTTATTTTTACAGTTTCAAGTGATATACAATCACATACAATACATTGGAACACTCGCTGGCCGATACACAAAAGGTCTGACAGTGTGCGAGTAGCCCGAAAGACGATTGTAACTGAACTTGACACCTGAGCTGCCATCCCCGAGATGCGTGCAGTGTTCATGGAAACTGCTAATTGGTCTCGCCAAACATGCATCCCAACGGTCACTCTCTGGCATAGTCTCTGCAACTGTGTATATTCCCTTGGAGTTTGTGAATGCCTGATAGTTTAAAACTTCACCAGATTTTGTGATGCAAAGAACAGCCACCTCAGCACCTGCACCAAGTAATCAAACCCGTGTCTCTTGTCAGTGATAATTTGTGCAAGGACATATCATTTTTTAATAAGAATTTAAGACAATTGCGCAAAATCAAACACCTAAGCGCTATACCACCAAACGGTTTTGCTGGCTAAACTTGATTGGAGATGCTGGGTCAAGGCATACGTATGGTAACAAAGGCAAAGTAATGGCGCACTTCCCGCTTCTTCTGTACAGTACTTGAGTGAAGTAGTACACTAAACTTACCAGATTAGGTAATACTGGATCCCAACTGAGGTGGACTTTACTTCAATAAACTCAAGTTGTTCAAGTATTACAATCGGCTAGTTAAACTTTATATGATAAAAAGGAATTAAGCTTCAACCAAGGACTTTGCAGGTAAAAATAAAGGACTTTGCAGGTGAATAAAAGTAGTTTATTTGCAAACAAAATCTAATACTTACGAGCACAAGATAAAAGAGAGGGAATAAGAAGAATAATTGTCAGTAATCAGTATCATGCAGGGTTATACTTTTAATATATGTCCCTGAGAAAGGTTTCCAACAAAATCTCAAAACTTATCTTACATTGGTCGAAGCACAAATTCCATCACATTAAATCATCTTAGCAAGACATAATTCTTATGGTACTTGCCCCTAAGGTGGTAAATAGATCGAATCTTTTTTATTCGATTCGGTATTCATATTTGAAATATTCGAATTCGAAAGAAAAAAAATTGATTCGATAAGCATTCAAATACGAATACGAATGTGATGGTATTCAATTCGAATATTCGTGAATATTATTCGAATAAATTATATATTTTATATATATATATATAGTTAAGTTTTAAAAAAAACCCTACCTTTCTCGAACCCTTACCGGTTACCGTACACCACACTACCACAGTGCGGCAGCCTCCTTCCAAACTCCAGAGTCCACCGTCCCCCAAATTGGAGTCCCCCGACCGGCTGACTCCCAGCAGCTGCGCCGGTGGATGTACACTGAACTGCGCCGCGTGCACGCTGAACGACAAGCCTCAAGAGACCACATCAAAGCTCTCTCTTTGCTTAGTCTCTCTCTCTCTCTCTCTCCAATCTCCATTGCTGCCCCCCACGCCTCACCCCACTCCAAGTTTCAGCCTGGCAGCAACCATTCCCCCAGCTCCGATCGTCTTCCCCACATTCAGCCGCCGCCCACAAAGTATCTATTCAACCTCACCCAGCAGGTCAGCACCCTCCGTATTCTCCCAGGCTTCGGCAACAACAGCCCCTGTCCAAGTTTCGGCCTACAAACCTCCGGTGCAACTCTCACCATCGCCATTCCCGACGAACAAGCTCTCATATCCCTCGCCTCCGACGAGCAAGCTCCTCTTTCAGGTCAATTTCTCTATCTTGAGGTTTTAATTTGAAACAGTAAGATATGTCATTTGGTTCTCCGACGAGCAAGCTCCTCTTTCAGGTCAATCTCTCTCTCTCTTGAGGTTTTAATTTGAAACAGCAAGATATGTCATTTGGTTCTTCTTTTAGCATTTTATTTGTGATGCTTTTAGTTTATTTTGTTTTCTTTTTTTCTTTTTTTTTGATAAGTATTATATACCAAAGCGTCTAAGCAAGAGACGCGACCTTTTTACAAACTATAAGCATACACAAACGGACTAATCTATAGAAAGACTATTCACAAAATCGATACAAGAAATGTTGTGAATGTTGAAAGAATTAGTGTCTTCAACCCCCCAAAAAAACATCGTACGAAGTAACTCATCCTTTAACTTATCCACCGTCCTCTCCTCATCCTCAAACACCCTCCTATTCCTTTCCCTCCAAATGATCCACCAAATACCTAGAGGAACTGCGTGCCAAAAGTTATTCCTTCTTCTTCTCCGCTTGTACAAAGACCAACTCAAAAGGAGATCTTTAACAGATCTCGGCATCACCCAAGCAACAGAGAACAGACCAAACATTAAGTTCCAAAGCATAGACACGATAGGGCAGTGCAGCAACAAGTGATTCACACTTTCTTCACATCCTTTGCACATGAAACACCAATTCACATAGATCACTCGACGTCTCTGCAAATTATCCCCAGTAAGGATGGCTTCATTAGCAGCTTCCCATGCAAAAAACAAAACTCTACTCAGAGCTTTCACTCTCCAAATACTCTGCCAAGGGAACACAATCTTCTCTCTGTTTGAAAGAATATGATAATAGGATCTAATAGAAAAAGTCCTCTTCGAGCCCACCCACACCACCCTAAACTCCCGCTGCCCCACCGAGTGAGACTATAACTTAGCAAAAAACTTAACACAAGAGTCCATCTCCCAATCTTGAAGATCTCTCCGAAATATGGGACTCCAAGAGACTTTCCCTTCCTCTATATTCAAAATCGAATTAACTAAGCAATCTTTCTCACTTGCTAAATTAAACAAATCTGGGAAAGATCTCCAAAGCTCCCGGTCATCACACCATGTATCATTTCAGAATCTAACTGTGGACCCATTGCCAACCTCAAAAGAGATATGTCTCTCAAACTGAGCCCAACCCTTCCTGACTCCTTTCCAAACCCCCACCCCGTAGCAAGTAGAAACATCTTTTGGAAACCACAAATGCTCACCCTCACCATACAAGTTCACCACCACTCTCCTCCACCAAGCATTCCTATCCACCACAAATCTCCAAAGCCACTTCCCCAAAAGAGCCAAATTAAAAAACTTCAGATTTTTAATCCCCAAGCTTCCATTTCTCACACCATCACAAACTTTCTCCCATCTAACCAAATGAAACTTTCGCACCTCCATAGACCCATCCCACAGAAAATCTCTCTTCAATTTTTCAAGTCTGTTGCGAACCGAAACTGGAAGCACAAAAAGAGACATAAAATAAGTGGGAAGGCTAGAGAGAGTATTTTTCACTAGAGTTAGCCTTCCCCCCTTTGAAAGATATTGTTTTTTCTCTCCGCTCAAACCTCTCGATGACCGAGATCCACGTCTCTTTACTTTTGAGCTTGGCTCCTAAAGGTAACCCAAGATAGACCGTCGGAAGCCTCCCAACCTTGCAACCAAAAAAATTGGCCAAGGAAATCAAATTAGCCACCACGCCAACCGGAATAATCTCGCTCTTTGCGATATTAATTCTCAATCCCGAAACCGCTTGAAAGAAAAGATGCACGAGCCGCAAATAACCTAACTGATGAGTGTTAGCCCCACAAAAAACAAGCCTATCGTCTGCAAATAAAAGATGGGACACTATCACTTCCTCTCCACTACCTTTACCCACACTAAACCCCTTCAAAAATCCTCCCCACAGAGCTCTATCCAACATCTTGCTCAAAGCCTCCATCACAATGATGAATAAAAAAGGAGAAAGAGGATCTCCTTGCCTCAACCCCCTCGAACTAGCAAAAAATCGGGCAGGCTCACCATTCACCAACACCGAAAATCGAACTGTTGAGATACAAAAAAGAATCCACTTCCGCCATTTAAGACCGAACCCCATCCTCTCCAGTAAATATAACAGAAAATCCCAGTTGACATGATCATAAGCCTTCACAATGTCTAACTTACGGATCAAACCTGGATCTCCACTTTTAAGTCTAGCCTCCACAACCTCATTGGCTATAAAAGAAGCATCCACAATTTGACGATCCCCCCCAAAAGCATGTTGGTTCACTGAAATAATTTTGCTCATAACCTTCCTTAATCGCAAAGATAACACCTTAGCAATTAATTTGTAAACTCCACCCACTAAATTGATAGGTCTAAAGTCGCTTAAATCCTTCGCCCCTTCCTTTTTTGGAATTAAAGATATGAAGGAAGCATTCAGACTTCTCTCAAAGCACAAGTTTTCATGAAAATAGTGAAACACCCTCATCAAATCCTCCTTTATTATCTCCCAACAATGCCGGAAGAAGGCCATAGAGAAACCATTAGGACACGGCGCTTTATCACCCCTTAAACCATGAAGGGCTGCCACAACCTCCTCTTCGGAAAAAGGAAGCTCCAGAAAATTACTGTCATCTTCATCAAGACAAGGAAAAGAAGAGCTGTTTGAACGAAGGCCGCCACTCCTCTGTTTCAGAAAATAACCGATGATAGAACCCCACAATACCTTCCTTAATATCCTTACTATCCGACAACTGAACTCCATCGATCCATAATTCCCTAATCTGATTCGCTGACTTGTGGGCACTAGCTGTTCTATGAAAGAATATAGTATTTATATTCCCTTCTTTGAGCCATTGTATTCTAGATTTTTGCTTCTAGCTGATCTCTTCACAAAGCAATAACTGATCTAAATCCCTTTGCAAATTCAGACGGAGCAGCTCCTCTTCCTTGCTCAAAGCTCGAACCCCTACTAACCCATCCAAGCCACTAATTCTCTCCATCAAAGAATTAATCCTTACTCCCAGCTTACCAAAAACTTCTTTATTCCACACTTTCAAGTCTTCTTTGAGCAATTTAAGCTTCCTAGCCAATATAAAGCTAGGGTCTCCTGCAACTGAATACGACGACCATTTTCCTTTAACCCAATCCGCAAACCCCGGGGCCTTCAACCACATATTCTCAAACTTAAACGGAGCTTTCCCTTTCAAAAAACACCTACACTCAAGAAGAAGGGGAACATGATCAGAAATAACTCTAGGCAAACAAGACTAAACTGCTCCTGAAAAGAGCTCATCGTCACCATAAACAAGGAACCTGTCTATACGAGAAAATTGCGAAGTATTCCCATCTCTAAACCAAGTAAAATCTCCTCCTAACAAAGCTAAATCTACCAATTCCCCTACATTAATAAAATCATTAAACTCCGACATAACTCGAGTATAGACTCGGGAAGCAGACCGTTCGTGCGGGAAGCGAACCACATTGAAGTCACTACCTATACACCAAGGGGCATTCCAGTTACGCTTAACTGATATAAGTTCCTCCCATAAGACTCTCATATCCACCACTGCACACAAACCATAAACACCCGAGAAAACCCACAATCTATCATTTTCTTCCATCTTTAGTAAGCATGAGACAGAGGAAGAGCCCACAACAGAGTCCAACCTTGTAAACCTCATGCGATCCCACATAACTATAATCCCTCCCGCCACCCCCACCAAATCTAAACACTCCCAGTCTAACCACCTACTCCCCCATAAGCTGGAGATCACTTTCCTGTTTACCTTATCAATCTTAGTTTCTACCAGAGACAATATGAGGCTTCCATCTCCTAAACGCAGCCTTAATAATACCTCGTTTATCCACATCATTAATACCCCGCACATTCCAAGATAAAATCCGTAAATGCATAATCAAACAAAAAAAATTTCCCACCCATCATCCCCCACTTTCCCCTTTAACTGCTCATAGTTCAGACTACAGCACAGATTCTTCAGCTCTCTTTTTCCTTTGTCTCTTGCTTTACAGCTTTTCTTGATACCACCTTCCTCTGTAGACCTCCATTTCTTCTCAATGTCCAACAATAAATCAAGCAATTTATCTTCAAAACCATCATAGGGGATTCCCAAAAACTTACCAAATCTATCCGCCCTTCTCTTAGCCCATATTGAAATATCCTCCTCCTCCGATTCAATCATAATAGTCTCATCTTCATCTTCACTAGGCCTGATCACACAAATCGGAATTGCTTCACAAGGGGCTATGACATCTTTTCCACTAGCTGAGCCCCCAAAAAACCTGCCTAGTTGAGCTTCACCCAGCTGAATCTGACCTGTACTATCTACACTCATATACGTTGCTGCTGGGCTATCGTCCTATCTTTGTTCCACACCGGACTCTGAATTGTCCATACCTCCATCCCCTTTGTCCGACGCCGTAACTTCTGACTCGAGCTCGACCTCCATCTCTCTGCACGAACCAGACCCTACAAACTTTGCGCCACCATCAACCAGGTCATCCGAACTCTGCGTCACCTCCCCGTCCTCCTCATTCATCACCCTACATGTCGACGTCTCTAGCCCTGACTTAGACCCAGAAGCGAACTTATTAGGGGGCACAATATCCGACTGAAATGGCCCACTCAACTTTCCTCCTATAACCTCTGTACCAGACCCAGTAACTTTCTCCTTGCCCTTGTCACTCTTGGATTTCGGAGCCCAAACCCATATTGGTTTCCTCCTATAGTTATTAGACTTTATTTGCCAACGATTCTTGAAGCTCCTATCTGCAGCCCCAAAGCCCATTCCCCTTTTATTAGGCCTACTATTCGGAACAGCACCGTTTCGATGAGTGCGTTTGAAATTCAAAAACCTGCTACTCCACATGCCACTGTAAACACTGCTTCTGAAATTTCCAGAGCTTTGACCCTCACACTTGACGAGAGCCCTACTTGCGTGCATAACACGCCCCTTCTCCCCTACGTTTCCCTCCCCCTAATATTTGCCCCCGTCACCACTGCCGGAGACACCTCTACTAGACCTCCTTTGAAACCAGAAGGGGATTGATTCCACCCATAATGGGACAGCGAACCACCTACTGCCCACTCCGATTCGAACTACAGCAGGAATATTCTTTGTAAATCGAACCTGAATCCTTGCCCATCTCAGATTTTCTCTTTTCTCTGTTTCTTCATCAACCCTTAAGAAAACCTCCACACTTACGGCCTATCTCCTTAAACACTGCTGAATCCCACAAATGAAGGGGCAATCCAAGGGCACGAATCCAAACTTCACGGGGATGACTACCTTCCATATGGCAGCACCCAAAAGGGTTCCAGCGATCCAAAAACAGAGGAACTTGAGAATAGAACCATTTTTTCTCCTTCAAAATGCGAGATGCTTCTTCTATTGATGGATATTCAAACAAAAAATTATTTCCATCCAACTCCACCACCCTCACGCCACCAACCGTCTTCCATCTCTGATTAACCCAACTTTGAACCTCAAGCTTAGGAGGCTGTTGAAACTCCAACTCCCCAACTCTACCCACCAGGCATCTCTCCAAAAACCTCTGCGTATCAGAGCAGGAGCTTTCGTCCACCTCACCGTTCATCGAAAACGGATTAATCTTCAGCGACATGACCGGCCAAGAGTATTATCTGCTGCCTCCTTATAGGACTTAGAGTATTTACCTTTCACTGCCTCACCCCCACTGACATGGCTGCCAAACCACTCCGCCACCAAGCCCCAGCCTGCTTTCTCTGCTCCTTCAGGAATACAAAGCATACCTCACCTGCTCCCTCCCCTCACTAAAATCATAACGAAGTTCCCAGATCTGTTTGAATCCTTTGCTACAACTACTTTGCGCCATTTCGCCTGAATCTTTCTCCAAAACCCACTTTTGAAATTCTCCACTTTGTTCAGCCATTCACACACCCAACGCAACTCGTATATTGACAGAAAGATTTCATGGAGTCTCCCTCCGGATCTCTCCACCAACTTCACACACTCAAGACCTTTAAACGAGCTCCGGTGAACATCAAAAGTCTTCCTTCCTATCTGAAAACCCATCACCCATCAAATGAAAACCCAGAAAGTACACGAACACGATGCACAAGCTCTGAGTCTAGAGATATGAACAAAACGAAGGCAAAAACCCTCGAAAGATAGATCAAAGACGAAAACCAACCACCAAGCCGCGATCTACTCCCTCAGGCGACCCTGTCTGTGGCAGTCTGGCGATGTTCCGGCGAGATTTTTACGGTGACGCGCCGACTCGTGAGGCGCGTATGGACTCTACGGCGACTTTCTGGCGGCAGCGAAAGGACAGAACAGATCGCCTAGGCTTGGCGAACTACTCTACCTAGGCGGTGAACCTCAAAACACGTCGCAGTTCCTTCAGCGACTCAAACCCTACCCGAAGCGACTCGTAGCATTAAAATCTGATTAGGGTTGCTTGAACTCTCGTAGCATTAAAATCTGTATGTTGTTTGGTGTTGATCTACACTTCGTTAACCAACTGTATCCAAATATTGCCAAAATTGAACTCGTGATTTCTACTTGCTGATTATTAAATTGCTTAATGGATTGCCAATTCCTACCATTCTGTCTATACAAGAAAATGAATTTAGGGAAATGCAATTCTGGTTCTTAACTTGATTGGAATGGGTCATATGGTAATGTTGAACAAGGGAATTTGGAGGTTGGAGGTTGGAGGTTGTTGTCGATCTTTTGTGTGCCTTGAGATTTGGATTTCAGATTAAGAGATTTTCGGCATTTGTCTTAAGTTTATCCTTGGTTAAGCATCTCCTGTTTATTACGCCATCAATGTATCCCAGTTTTTGAAACAGAAACACTGTACCTTTTGAAATTTCCATATAGTGTTTTTTTAGGTAAGTGTGACCCCTTGTTGGTACGGGGATTGGAACCAAGGACCTCAAGTTCATTGCTTAAGTACCCTTGTCCTCTCTCCCACCCCTTGGGGTCTTTCCATATAGTGTATTACAAAGACTAACCCATTATACTTATCAAAAAAAAAAAGACTAACCCATTATCTACCTAATTATATATTTATGAAAGTCATTAGATGTCGATCATCTTTCCATTAAAGCTTGTCCTTATTAACCTGGACAATCCCCTATGTTCTCAACAAAATGTGAGGCCTCATTTGGTTATTGACTCTTATTTAAGGAATGGTGTCAATTTGTATGTTACAATTGATCATACGAGATTCTGGACTTTGGAATGAAAATCCCATATTTTGCTAGAATCTCATCATTTTTTGGTATGTCTATATTGTAAGCATTATACTAGGCCTAAAGAATGTAGAATGTTTCAAGCCATTTTGATTCTCTACCGATCCATCAATCATCAAACCCCACAAGTAAATGGTTTGGTCTCTGGCTTATCACAGATCAGTTGGGGGTTCTTTGATGCTGTTTAGAAGAAGTGTTTAGCTTATGTACGTTCATGCCTGTATAAAGGCTCAGCATTGTATTGTAACTGAGTAATTTAGGTTGGAATGAACAGAAGTGTTTAGGATTTCCTTTGGTTGGATTTCGGTTGCAGTTTGACATCAGATACCTTTGTTACTCTCAAGATTGTTGACTTTCCTTTAAATGCATTAGTATATATAGCAGGCCTGTATACACTGCGTCTCTATGTGATGTTACTATTATGTGACAATTACACTTTTGCTGACTTATGTCAAAGGGTCCAATATGGCTTTCTTGATTAATCCTTCAGTAAGTTTTCAGTTTAGCCCATGGTGAGGGTTAGCCCATATTTTATCTCGGAATTTCTTCAGGTGTGAATTAGAGTGTTTGGTAGGAGAAGTGATACTAGCCTGTTATGGGAATGTGGTGCATTTGTGGTTCTTTGGTGTGTATGGACTGAACGGAACTCTAAAATCTTCGCATCAGGCTTCTCTATAGCTTTAGTTCCGTGAGCTTTTTGAGAGGAGCCCCCATCTCAGAGGTTATCCAGGATCAGGCTTCTTTGAGTTCTTAGCATTAGGCTTTACATTTGGCTTTTGGTTTTTGATTTTGTTGAATGGACTGCTCATCCATCACATCTATACTTTGCTTCCTTTTGATTGAGTAATAAATTCTTCTTTTTCTATCAGAAAGAATACTTATACTATAACCTCTGTTACAGGTCTGACTTACAAGAATCTGGGACAAATTAATAGATGGGCTAGTCAACTTTTGAAATCTCAAAGTTGGGGTCCATTTCATATCTGAAGAAAGAGGAGCAGAGTGCAAGATCCGATGTCAACAGGAGGTAAAGCCGATGCCGACTAGATATACGGCCTATAAATGATTGTGAATATTATGGATATTTGACAATTATGGATACTTTACATATACTTTTATTTATGTATTTGATAATTATTGTGAATGTTATGGATATTTGATGTTATGGGCTTTTATTATGGATATTTGATGTTATGGATATTTTATTCATATTAGATATTGAAAATTTGAATACTCAAATCGAATACTTGAATCGAATATGCAAATAGTATCTAATCGAATACTCGAATCGTTGTTTGATAAATAGATTTTGTAAAAAAAATAGAAATAAAATTTCGAATAGAGTACTCGAATAGTATTGAATAATTCAAATATCAATTTCGAATCGAATACGAATCAATTTTAATATTCGAATAATAAACGAATACGAATACGAATATTCGGATAGTTTCACGAATACGAATCGAATACTGTGATATTCGATTCGTTTACACCCCTACTTGCCCCTTCCCAAAACCTACTGACCTTCAGTAACAAGGTCAATAGAAGTTCTCTAAAACCGCTCATACAGACACAAATCTGTTTACTTACCGAATCAACCTGGATCATACAACAGATTCAGCAAATTTCAAATGACCAAAATATATGACTCCTAAATTAAACACTTCATGCACGCGCACACAAAAAGCATCTAGAACTCAGTGTCATAGTAAGAGAAGATCCCATAGAAAGACGGGTCTTTTGAGTCCAAAAATTCAACTGCATAAAATCCCAACTTGGCACTGTTATGTAGCTGAGAAACCCCAAATACTCCTCTTCATAAAAAAGTTCCTTTTTCCAAGTTTCTTGTGGACTGCATTAATCATACCTACCAATGCGACTCCATCTTACTTGACTTCTCCATATTCCACAAGGCACAAATTCATGCATATCCAGGTTACGATCCGAACTTATTTTTCTGCAAGCACTATAAGTAGGGTTAGATCTGGGTATGGTCCTCCAACCTGACCCAATTAGAACGTTTCACTTCTTATTCCCATACCCGTCCCACCCCCTAAATAATAGGGCTCCAAATAAGCTCAAAGGTGAAAAGATCACCTTTATTACTAATTTAACTATAGAGCTGAAACTCCTCGACCCTTTGTGTGCGTGGTTGTGTGTGTTTGATAAGGGCAAAATTGTCGTACATATCCATATGGGTTGAGGTGGTGTTTCCAAGCTGGATTGTACAAATTCCCATAACCCTAGATGGCTACACCGATCAGGTTTTCAAAGTGCTATTAGGGGTAGGTCCATGTCAAGTAGAGTTCCATAACTTCTCCATCCCTAATTGTAAGGTTACAGCTATGTACAAGATTGATTTGCTTGTTTATTGTAAATTTAACTTTTGAAGATTGTTTTATAACACAAAAAAGAATAAACAAACAAATAAATAAAGAGGTTGTGAACCCATTTATGTTGTCTTCCTGTTAAGAACCAACTTAGAATAACAAATCATGTTTGTTGATTTTTAAGAACGTCATAACTCTGATACATAAGGACGCTATTCAGAAAGGATGATGCTAGCAGAAGCAGCCAAAGAACAAAGAGTAGGCTGCCAGTGGTGAAACTAATTCTTTTAGAATCAAAACCTGCTGGAATTCTAGCTAGCATGCTACTCCACGAACAGATTGTCGAAGAGAGTTGGGAGGGTCAGATGTCTAAGAAATATATCAAGCACAGGTCCATCTTATTTGTTGACCAGACCTCCCATGTTCACCAAGTGAGCTTGTTTATACCTGTAATCCTTGAGAAGTTTGACCTTGTACAATCCCATATTCAGACAATGGGGCTGCTATTCTCCCTTCTCAAACATCTACGAAATAAATGAAGCACGGGTCCCATCTTATTTGTTGACCAAACCACACCTGATCACCAAGGGGGATTGTTTATACCCATATCTTTGACAAGTTTGACCTCCTACAATCCCATATTCAGACAATGGGACAGTTTTCTCACTTCTCAACTTTCTCTACTTGATAGACTCTCTGAAAGTTCTAGTATGAATTCTAGCAAACTAAGTCCAAAATTTCGTTAAATTTGTCCCATCTTATCTATCTGATAAAAGTCCTACCATGTGTAGTTAATGCCTATCTTCTTTTTTGTGATTTGACAAAAGTTCTTAGACTGCTTTTGTGGAAAGAGTATTAGTGAGCTAAACATAATGGAAATCGAGCAAAAATAAGACTTGACAATAAAAGGGAAAAATGGGGATCGAGTGATCGACGATACTATGTAAAGGGAAAAGGAAAAGGGGAAAGCTAAAGTAGGGGGAAATAATGAAGAAATGTATAATAACTTGTGATTGACCAGAAATATGGCCCATATGTAGCGAATGGTAAAATAAAATTCATGAATTAGACTTCCAAGTAAGTGGGACAAGCTTTATTAAAGTTTTGTTGCATTTACGGTCATCTTATCAACACAAGCTCTACTGGAACAGCATATAGACAATATCTCATGAAGCCTTGGAAATCTCCACAATCAAACATACTGAAAAGGATTCAGACCATCGTAATAAAGAAACTTGTGAGAATAAAACAACAAATTAAAAGATTGGAAACGCTTGCCTCTACTACCAAATCCCCCCCCCTGCCCTTTTAAATGACAAGATAGAAAGTTTGCTTAAGCAACTAATTCAATGAGAGAAGACGAGCCTAAGTTCTTGGATTATACTGGCTCAGTCTTTAGTCCGACTGTTGTAACAAGTTATTGGGGCTGATGAATAGGAGCTTAAAACAGCACTACCTCAGTAAAAACATAATTTCTAGAATCAAGTCAAAGAGAGCAGTAAAAATAAAAACTGGTTCATTCATGAACATGAGTAGCTACTTCCACCACATGTAACAGTTCACTTTACCCAACTGTAGTAGAGACAGCAGTGTGTGTGTGTGTGAGCGAGTTGGACCATTTTGTCAGGTAGGATAAGAGAACTGATTAGATATGGACAATGTCATAAAATCAATTGATTTTGATGAGTTGAAAACATGTGGCTTGAATGGAGAACTTTTTTCTTTTTGATAAGGCTTGAATAGAGAACTTTGGCTAAAAAGACCTTCAATTAATGCAATTTCAAATATGGATGAATCCAAACTTCTCTAGCAGGTTTAAAATCTGAAGTCCCAATGTCTAACAAGTACTATAGCCGACTAATGCAACTGATTGCATCCCCAAACAAAAAAAATTCCTTTTCTTCATTATGTGACGAGATGGAGGTGCTGTATTGTATTTTCGTAACCTAATTGGTTACTAGAAAACGGCAATCTCTGTTATTGAGGCCAATATGAATCTGGCAAAAGCTAAACAGTACCTGTGGTGATGAATGAGGATGACCCAGTTAGAGCCCAGAAACCCCCTGATGTACATCAAAGGACACTTCTAACAGTCTACAATAGTAAGAAACTTCATGAAAAAACCATATCGGGCAGGTTCCGATGCATACTCAATCCATAATCCCTCTTCACATTTATAAGCATAATCTGGAACCTGAGTTTCGTGCCCCACGCCCAAGTAGAAACCCGACCACCAGCCTGTCCGCGGAGGAGGGGGAGGGAATCAAGTAATTCTAACTTGGCGATAGTGTTTCATAGCAAAAGAGCCAGCCCGAGCAATCCTAGCTTGGGGGTATCCATGTCACAAGTAAAGTTGACCTGACCAAGGACCAATGACCGCGTGTTGAGCCCAGCAAGGACGGTCACAAGGGATAGTGGGAACAGGGAATAATAGATAGTAGACACCATCACTCTGCGTACAACAGCCACTCTCCTGCCACCTGTTTACTCTGATTCACTGACAAGGGGAGGAGCAGTTCACCTGCTCCCCCACAAGACGGCAGACGTCGGGACACGTGGCCAACCATCATCAGTCAGCCCTTAACCTTCTTCCCCTTTTTAGTCTTTTTCTTTAATAAGAATAATAATCTCTCTGTTCCGAGCAAAGAGTTCACTACTCTATTTTGATATCATGAGAGGTTCCACTTGAAGAGTCCACCTTCAAAAGTTATGCCTATAATCTCCATAACATTTGAACTTTACCTATATGCTATGAATATCTTGACTATGCTCAAACACTTTGGTAATTACAACCAACTTCCATACTAATCCCTTGATTATAAGACTTTTCAAACGTGGAGTCTATGGGTGGAATAGAGAGAGTACTAACTTAAGCATTAGAGGGTTATCGCATAAGCAGCCCCTGCACTGCTCACTCTCATTTTGCAGATACAGCCACATATCCAACATCTGTATGTTTCAAACCAACCCTATATACAAGTCCCGAGCACAATTGGCCCAGTTTGCAGGCCCATGTTTGCACCGTCAACATTTCTCTAATTAACCACTTTTAGAATTACAAGTATATGCCAAGTGATGCGGGCAGTCTCGCGCTAGATTATCTCGACCGTTTGGACAGGGCGCACGGAAAAGGGCATAACTTTTGACTCGTGTGGAATTACGGACCCGCCGCATATCAAAACAAAGCTCTCGAAAAGACCTACAAAACTCACTGAGTTTCACTTGGTGATGAGCATTTTTCATGCCCAAAAAACATCCACCGAAGTTTTTGTCAATTATCGGGTTTTTTTGTAATTTCAACTATTTATTGCTTTTAGGGTTTTAAACATATTTAAACACTTTTAGGGTTGTTTTGAGAGGCAGTTTTTGCCGTTTTGAGAGGCAGTTAAAAACAAGTTATTTTTCCCAATTCCGGTATTCATTGAATCAACGTGAATTGATGCCTAGATCATGGTAGGTTTGCGAACCTCAATAGGATTTGGAAGATCATCCCCGGTAGTCGTGCGCAATCTCAACAGCCTAGATATCTATCGGTTACTTTTTCTAGGGCTTCCACTAATCAACCCTTTCGGCATGGCAGGCAAACGTAATGCGCAGCACCAACATGTGGAAGAAGTTTATGAGCGTGCTGATGAGGCTCAACTAGAACAACGGATTGGACAGATGGAGGATGCGAAGATAGAGCTGATGATGATGGTTTTAACCGAGAGGATGACAAAGATGATGGGAAACCTGAATAGGAGGGGAACGCCGGAACCGCAAAATCAAAACAGACAGGAAGATTGAGTAGGAGGCGGAACAGATGGGGAGGACGATGGTGAGGAGTTCTACGAGGGCATTCCACAAGTCCGTCATAGGAGACAACGAGCCCTAGTTGCAGAAGATATGAGGCGGTGGGAGATGGGTATGCGCACTGAAATACATGAATTTCAAAGCAGCCTTCAGGCGAACGAATTCCTTGATTGGTTGGCAACTGCGGAGGAGATTTTGGAGTTTAAACTTGTGCTGGAGGATAGACGGGTGGCTCTTGTAGCAACTAGGTTGTATGGACAGGCGACGGCTTGGTGTCAACAATTAAAAACAACACGCGCTAGACTCGATAAGTCAAAAATTACAGATTGGGAAAAGATGAAGAAGCACCTGCGTGCTACGATCTTGTCGTATAACAACCAACGGCTCTTGTATCAGTGGTTGCAGAATTTGAGGCAGGGACCCAAGTCAGTGGATGACTATACCACTAACTTTTATCAATTGCAAGCCAGGAATGATGTTCAGGAAACAGAAGAACAGTTGGTGGCACGATACATTGGAGGGTTGAGGGCTCCGATTCAGGATACTCTTAACATGCTAGACCCCGGGACGGTGTCGGCAACGCGTCAGAGGGCCTTGGCGATTGAAAAACAGGCGCGACGTGTGAGTTTTGGTGGGGGGAAATACCGGTGGAAATACCACCAACATTAGTAGCAATAGCGGACCGATGGTGGAACTGGACGTGTTGTCGGTAATCAATTTGGCAGAGGGGCAAATAGCAGTACTATGAAGTGTTTTGCATGTGAAGAAATCGGGCATAGGCAATCAGAGTGCAAAAAGACCGATAAAAGAGCACTATTTGCTGAAACCGAGGAAGAACAGGAAGACGACGATGTCGTAATCACAGACAACCCGATATTCGATGCAGCCCAGGAAGATGAAGAGGTTTTCGCGGGTGACGTAGGGGTTGCATTAGTAGTACGAAGATCATACTTGACACCTTAGGGGGAATTCTGAAGATGACTAGTTACGTAGCGATATTTTCCAGTCAACGTGCACCATTCCGAGTAAAGTCTGTCGTTTCGTGATTGACTCGAGAAGCTGCGAGAACATAGTTTCAAGTAAGTAGCGCAGAAACTGAATATGAAGACAGAGAAGCATCCCAAACCCTACAAACTGGCGTGGCTCAAGAAAGGAGGAAAGGTAACTGTTTCTG
Organism: Codonopsis lanceolata; assembly: GCA_013146195.2. Classification (NCBI taxonomy): domain Eukaryota; kingdom Viridiplantae; phylum Streptophyta; class Magnoliopsida; order Asterales; family Campanulaceae; genus Codonopsis; species Codonopsis lanceolata. Next base: position 78,602,042 of record CM028380.1, on the reverse strand, counting down.
AACGTGCCCTTGTTTCTTTTTCTATTGGGATATAGGGATGATGTATGGTGTGATGTGGTAGTTATGGATGCATGTCATTTGTTGTTGGGTCGACCCTCGTCGTTTGATAGAAGGGTGGTTCATGATGGTTGGGCCAATACTTATAGCTTTGTAGCAGATGGGACCAAAATTACACTCATACCCAGTAAACCAGTAGACACGAAACTCGTTTCGGTCAGTACGAGTAAGAGCTTATTGTCACTAGCTCAGTTTGATGAAAAGTTACAGGGAGGTGACATGGTATTTGTGTTGTTTGGAAAAGAAGTGGCCAACCCGATACCAGTCCCAGAGCTTGTGTTGCCCTTGCTAGCGGAATTCTCTAGTGTCTTCCTGGATGATCTACCTGAGGGACTTCCACCCCTCCGTGACATACAGCACCATAGAGACTTGGTTCTCGGTGCGGCACTACCTAACATGCCTCACTATAGGATGAGCCCTAGTGAGCATGAAGAGTTACGGCGACAGGTAGAAGAGATGCTGGCTAAGGGGCAAGTTAAGGAGAGTATGAGTCCATGTGTTATACTTGCCTTGTTGACGCCAAAAAAAAAAGGGACTTGGCATATGTGTGTCGACAGTAGGGCCATCAACAAAATCACTGTTAGGTACCGATTCCCAATTCCAAGGCTGGATGATTTACTAGATCAGATCAGCGGGGCTATTATCTTTACAAAACTGGATTTGAAGAGCGGGTATTAGAGTTCGGCCTGGGGACAAATGGAAAACAGCTTTTAAGACTCGAGAGGGGTTGTACCGAATGGTTGTAATGCCCTTCGGATTGTCTAAAGCCCCGAGCACCTTCATCCGAGAACATTTGGAGCACATGTCGAAAGTTTTAACTGTGCTTCGGTGAGAACAGTTTTTTGCAGCAACGAAGAAGTGTGTGTTTATGGCTCCGTCGGTGTTATTCTTGGGTTATGTAGTTTCAGCTAAAGGGTTACAGGTTGATGAAGCGAAATTGGCAACGGTGCAACACTGGCCCAGACCAAACACCATCACGAAGTTCGAAGTTTCCATGGCCTGGCCTCCTTCTACATGCATTTCATTCCCCACTTTAGTAGTATTATGGCACCGGTGACTGAATGCATGAAGGGCAGTAGTTTCAATGGACAGATGAAGCAGAGGCGGCATTTCAACTAATTAAAGAACGCCTTACCACTGCACCCATTCTAGTGTTACCAAATTTCACACAACCTTTTGAGCTACACACTGATGCTTCAAAGGTTGGGATTGGAGCGGTGTTGAGTCAGCATGGCAGACCAGTAGCATACTTTAGTGAGAAATTATCGAGCGCCAAGACTCGCTACAACACTTATGATGTCGAGTTCTACGCTGTGGTACAGGCTATCAAACACTAGAGGCATTACCTGTTTCATCGTTAATTCGTCTTGTACACTGATCATGACTCCTTGAGACACCTCCATCGATAGGATAAGGTCTCTCCACGACATGCCTGGTGGGTTGCCTGGAAAAGTTCACATTTATTGTTAAGCACAAGGCAGGGGTCACTAATCGTGTCGCAGAAGCAACTTTCTGGTTACCATGAGGGTTGAAGTGTCGGGATTCGACTCCTTCCGCGAATTGCTTGCTGCTAATCTTTACTTCGTGACAGTGCTTCAACGCATTGAAGAGGGTCGCCAATCTGAATTCTTACTTCATAACGGATTCTTATTCCAAGGGCAATCAGCTTTGCATTCCTGAGGGTAGTCTGCAGTTGAAGATAATTCAGGAACTTCATGGTGAGGGACACGTCGGCAGGGATAGGACATTACAGCTAGCCCAAGCATCTTAGTTCTGCCCAGTATGCGCATAGAAGTTGAGCGTTATCTGCGGCGTTGTCGAATCTGCCAAGTTTCCAAAGGGGCTGCCACTAATGTCTGTTTGTATATGCCTCTTCCAGTCCCTTCTCATCCGTGGGTGGACGTTAGCATGGACTTTGTGTTGGGACTGCCCAAACACAGCAGGGTAATGACTCTATTTTCGTGGTCGTGGATCGTTTCTCCAAGATGGTCCACTTCATTCCCTGTAAGAAGACTACGGATGCTGTCAATGTTGCACAGTTGTTCTTCCCTGAGATTTACTGTTTACATGGGTTGCCTACGTCCATTGTTTCGGATAGGGATACTCGATTCCTTAGCCACTTTTGGGGCAGTTTGTGGAAAATGGTGAATACGCGACTTGATTTCAGTAGTGCCTACCATACACAAACAGATGGACAAACTGAGGTCGTCTTGGCAATCTTCTGCGTTGTTTGGTTGGGGATCACACTAAAGGTTGGGATCATAAATTGTGTCGGGTGGAGTTTGCTCACAACCATGTGGTTAATCGCAGTCCAGGGTTCGGTCTATTTCAAGTGGTTTATTCGGTTCAGCCTAGGGGACCGCTGGACCTGTTGACTCTGCCAACCAAAGGGCAGGTTCATGGTAAGGCCGTAGACTTCATGGAAGGGCTGGTCGATGTTCATGAGGCAGTTCGTGACAACCTATAGGCAGCGAATGCCAAGTACAAGCAAGCGGCCAATCAAAAGCGCAGGCATGTTGAGTTCAAGGTTGGGGGATTTTGTGTGGGCTGTATTGCCAAGGATCTTATTCCGGCAGGTTCGTATAACAAGTTGTCAACCAAGAAGATTGGTCCAGTGGAGATCATTGAAAAGATCAACCCCAATGCCTATCGTTTGAAGCTGTCGAGCCACATTCGTACTGCGGATGTGTTTAATGTCAAGCACTTGATTCCTTTTCATGAGGACTCCTCTGATGATGTTGTTGGTAATTCGAGGTCGAATTTTATTCTGGGGGGAATGATGCGAGTCTTGCGCTAGATTCTCTCGACCGTTTGGACAAGGCACGCGGAAAAGGACATAACTTTTGACTCGAGTGGAGTTTACAGGCCCGCCAAATATCAAAACGAAGCTCTCGAAAAGACCTACAAAACTCACTGAGTTTCACTTGGTGACGAGCATTTTATATGCCCAAAAAACGTCATTTAGACAGTGTTATGGGCCACCGAAGTTTTTGTCAGTTTTCAGGGTTTTTTTGTAATTTCAACTATTTATCACTTTTAGGGTTATTTTTAAACACTTTTAGGGTTGTTTTGAAAGGTAGTTTTTGCCGTTTTATGAACAAGTTATTTTTCCCAATTCCGGTATTCATTGAATCAAAGTGAATTGATACCTAGATTATGGTAGGTTTGCGAACCTCAACAAAATTTGGAAGATTATCGCTAGCAGTCGATATCTATCGTTTACTTTTTCTAGGGCTTCCACTACATCACCAAGGAACTTAAATTGTTCTCCTTTGTGATGCAGTGGCTACTGTGGCTTATTAGTTTGTGGTTTTCGACTTACTCTTTTGTCCCACATGCTAATTTCTCAGTCTCTCTCTCTCTCTCACTTTTTCTTGGATCGTTGCAAAGAAAAAAAACAAAACCTCAAAACCAGGCCACCAAAACATGAAGCCAAGCATGCCCAAGGAGAGCAAACAAAATAAAAAATGCAATTTATGCCCAACAATTATTAGAACCTCGACTTAATGCCAAAGTGAACCAGGTAAATCGTCATAAACACAAAGAGGAAACTTAAATCATAGAATAGAAACAACAAAAGCAAACTTGTAAACACACAATTGACCATCTATGAAACATGATCAAATTTAGTACCCAATACTCATAAAGTCGGTTGAACCCCCAAATCACCAGAGGGCAAAACCCCTCCGTCTACTAAATTACAGCGCTACTGTAATGATCCACTAGAACGGAGAACCCCAAGAAAACCAAATTCACAGACACACATAAAATCAAAATCGAACAATTTCATCTCAATCAACATTTCACACACAATCACAAGCTTAACACACGAACCCAGGGCAAAAAATAATAATAATAATGAGTAGAGAGATAAATGATCATGTAGAGGACGATGAATTGACCTTCTAAGACATGGTCTTCGGGACCAATGGAAGCATCGCCACATACATCACAAACAACTCTGCCATGGATTTCGCCGGTCCAAGCTTTCGACACTGTAAGCAGAGGTAATAGATAGAAAGCAATCAACAACGTTTTGAACTGTGACGCCATTGAAGAAGCTTTTCTTCCTCTTCCTCTTCTTCTTTCTTGTAATGTACTACTGATAGTTGTTCGACAGGTTTGTAAATTGTAATGAAGCACTGGGGGATCCACATTCATCCTGGAGCTGGAAGGAGGGTCCGAACTCCGAATAGATACTCTTGTCTTGTGGGGACAGAATTGTAATTGTCATAGGCTTTAATTGGGGTCTGTACTTTTTTGCCGGTGGTCGGCAGTTCGGCAGTCGGCACACTTGTTTAACCTCTCACTTTGACCTCTTTTCACTGTAACGTGAGGTGACGATTGAATCATTTTAAAAAAATTAATGGGAATAATTTTGATTTCAATTTTATAATTTTTCTTGTTCCAAATTTCGTGATTTTGATTTTTGAATATATATATATATATATATATATATATATATATATATATATATGTGGAAAAATACCAATAAGCTTCTACCAAAAATTTAAAATCTCTCAAAGCTATATTTTTAGGCCAACTACAAAGGAGGAGCCATTAGTAGCATTGCAAGTATTTTGCAAAACAATGGGATAGCCAAGAAAGGAAATGAGAGGATTTGGTAGCTTTCAATGCTACCATAGCATTTGACTTCAAGAGGCATTAAAACGGCAATTATTGGATAAAAAGAGAATGAAACATTGTGATTTTAATGTAACAAATTCAATCAGTATTTTAAGTGCTCGTTTGTTACAGCTTATTTAGAGTGATTTTTGGCTTTTGGCTTTTGAAAAGTCATATTCAGAGTGTTTGTTTCAAATTATGCCAAAAAGCCAATAAGTAGCGCATAACACCCTTTATGCATTGAAAGAAAAGCCAAAAAGCCAAAATTTTAAGCTTTTTTGGCTTTTTTTTAAACATGAAGACAACTATTCATTAATAAATATTTGATTATCCTCATTTAATCATTTTATGAAATATACATAAAAATATGAATACTAATTTTCAAGTTTTTTTTTAACAAATAATTATAACAACTCATAAGCAGCTTTTCAACAGCGGTAACAAACAGTATATCATGCAATCAGCCATAAGTCATTCAGCCACCAGCTTAAGCTATCAGTCATAAGTCATCAGCCACAACAAACGAGCCCTAAGTGGTCGACATATCCAACCCTAACCTTTTCACGTGGCGTCATTTGAGTGGTTTTGTGGATTTTTTTTATTTTTATCTCGTTTTCTGCCTATTTTTTATCTCAAAAATTATTTTTTTTTAATTTTTTCAAAAAAATATCTACACATTTTATCTATAAATAAAGGCCTGGTTTACTGAATTTGGATATCAACTCAATTTTTTACAATTTTTTTAGATAAAGATCTAATATAATTGAGATAAAGATAGTGAGAAATGTAAAGTTATTTTGATTTGTGTCATCACTGTAAGCAGTTTTTTTCTTGAGTAGCTTAGAATAGTTTAAAGTAGGTATGTCAATGGATCAGATTTTGGTCTAAATCTGATCTGAAATTTCGAATATAGATTTGTATAATGATCTAATAACCCGAATCTGAATCTGAATCCGATAATTTATTTATTAGCGGGTCGGGTATGGTATATCCGATCTGTTAAGAATCTGATCCGATCCAAAAATAACATATTTATTATTATACATATGCATAGTATACACAATTATATATAAATGTTGTCTTTTGATTTTCCTCTCTTTCATATTCTAATTGTTTTGTATTCATATATTTATATTTCGGGTCGAATATTTAATCACATATTCTAACTGGTAACGGATTCGGATATGGATTGACATACATTTGATCCGTCGGATTATCAGATCAACGATATAAGGTTTCAGATTGGATTCAAATTAACATATATCTAATACATATTTGATCATTGACATACCTAGCTTTAAAATGTTTTTTTATTTATTTTTAATGATTTGGGTAGCTTGGGGGAGCAACATTTGCTCCCCCATAATACATGCTCTTAGTACTAAATAAATAAAATTTAAAAATTAATCATTTTACTAACATCCTTAAAATTAAAACTTTTATTATAAATTAAAATTTATTATTATTTGATAAGATTAATAATAATAATAAAATGACAACATCAACAACTATTACTAGTACCATTACCATAATAATAGCAATAGTGATAATAAGAATAAAGATTCGTAAGACAGTCTTATAAGTACCATTGCCATAATTATAACATCAATTACAATAGCATCAATATTTTTAGTACTACCATTACTATTATTATTATTATAGTAATGGTACTTAGTAATGGTTGTTGATGTTGTCAGATCAAGAACTTTTAACCCAACTCTTATAATTTATTTAAGGTAAAAACTTAGGTAAGACGGTTTTACGGATATTTTTTGTAAGACGGATACTTTTTACCCAACCCACCGTGTGTTCGTGGATTGAGTTGTAAAATAATGGAGCTCCGTCTTACGAATAAAGATTTGTAAAACAATCTTATAAGAGACTTACCCTTTATTTAAATCTAAGGGAGATTGATTTAGGGAGTAGCAATCGGTGGTGAATGGTGATCGAAAAAACCTCTCAAATTTATTTTTATCAAGTTTACATTTTCTTACTAGACACACGTTCTTTGAGTGACTACAGACCAAACCATTTGTTTTGCATTGTTAATTGATGTTTTGAGAGTTGAAATTTTTAAGGTTGTCCAAGGAAGGATGATCGTAAATGAATTAAAGGGGGAAGGGCAATGGCGAGGCGGTGGTTAGCAGGTGGATGTAGAATTTTGTTGGGGGCATTTTTTGGTGGAAATGAGGATAACTGGTAAAGAGGTTGAATTATGGTTTTCAAACACATAATTAAAATTAAAGTTAAAAAAAATATTGTTTCAGTAATCCTAAAAATAATTAGAATTAATTACATAGCCCCTGTTTTGCACCGATACAATTGGATTTTAATATTAACTAGGGTTAACTTCATCATTGGTCCCAGCACTTTGAAAAGTTCAGTATCAGTCTATGTTCAACGCAAGAGCATACCACATACCAAAGATTGTGAATTTCACATGTCGCTAGTTCCTAACCCTAACTCCGTTAACCGAGGTACTGTTAATTGAGCACGTGCTCACTCACATGCACCAACTAGAGGGTAATTCAATCATTTTTAGCCTCCCTCCACCTCAATGCAATGTTTCTCTCTCTCTCTTTCTCTCTCTCTCTCTCTCTACGCCTCCCCCAAGTCGCCTCCACCTAAATGCAACCATTTATGTTCATTCATATTCACAATTCTTATGTAACTGTTGGGTGTCTGTGTGGAAAGTGTTTGTTAAATGCACCGGTGAAGTTTTCGATTTGAAAATTCTTCTTCTTTTGTTTAATTGATAAAATTAAGGATAAATTAGGATAACAATTGAATTTGGGGTAAAATAAAAGGTGAAGGCAACAGTCCATAGAAAACAAAATCTGGAAGCGATGGCGGTGGCGGAATCCACAATTCCAGACCATTCCTTCCTCTTGTGGTGGTCTTTGATGGGTCGTACCTCAGTAGAGATCAAGGTCTGCGAGCTGGTATACATTGGTTTTGACTCAGTAAGGCTCAACTCATCATGGAGAGTTTACGATGTCGATCGGGAGCTTGCAACATATTTGGATGTTTCTTAAATCGAGGTGAATTAGGCTATTAAGGTTCACGATTCACAATTGAGTTAGGGATAGTGCTGGTGATTTTGTTGTTGGCAAGGTTGAGTACGAAATTTTGCTGGTGATTTGGTTTTCCATGAGGTCGAGATCGTGGGTGGGGTGGGACGCGACGCACACATGGATGTCGTCAGCAATAGCTTTTCAGTCGGCAAGGCGACGATTATAGGTGTGAGTCGATCAAGGGAACAGAGTGAGGTAATCAATAATAAACATAACACAAAGTTATATAATTCTTGAACATTCAGATTACTTTGAATGGAGAAAGACATATATTATAAAAAGTGTTTTCATTTGAGATAAGATATTTGAAGGTTTTTTGTGCTTGTCGAGGTGTTCCATGTCTGTTTGTATTAAGAATTGGGAGGTAGTTTGGGTTAACTTATTTTTTCCTTTATATTTTGGTTTGGTGTGTTTTTCTATTTCCAAAGTCCACCAGATCTCTATAGCAATTTTGTACATATTTGCTTATATTCACTTGGGGCAGTATTCCTGGTCGCAGCCAATCGTTCTGGAAGGAAATTGATTATTTGAAGGAACTGGCAAATAGAGGGCGTGATAATGCAATGAATATTGCATCTGCGTGTGATAATGCAATGGATATTGCATTTGGTGTTGTGATAATGCGATGGATATCACATCTAGCGTTGTAATGCAATGGATATTGCATCTGACTTTGTGATAATGCAATGGATATTGCATTTGGTGTTGTGATAATGTGATGGATATCGCATCTAGCATTGTGATGCAATGGATATTGCATCTATTTTGCGATAATGCAATGAATATTGCATTTGGTGTTGTGATAATACAATGGATATTGCATTTGGTATTGTGATAATGCAATGGATATTGCATTTAGTATTGTGGTGATGCAATGGATATTGCATCTGGTCTTTGCGATGCAATGGATATTGCATCTGATTTTGTGATAATGCAATGTATATTGCATTTAGTGTTGTGGCGATGTAATGGATATTGTATCTGATTTTACGATAATGTAATGGATATTGCATTTAGTGTTGTGATGATGCAATGGATATTGCATCGGATTTTGTGATAATGTGATGGATATCGCATCTAGCGTTATGATGCAATGGATATTACATCTGATGCTGTGATAATACAATAGATATTGCATTTGGGTTTGTGGCAATGCAATTGATATTGCATCTGATCTTTGCGATGCAATGGATATTGCATCTGTTTTCTGTGATAATGCAATGGATATTGCATTTGGTGCTGTGATAATGCAATGGATATTGCATTTGGGTTTGTGGTGATGCAATGGATATTGCATCTGATTTCTGTGATAATGCAACGGATATTGCATTTTGATGTGCGTTATTTTCACTAGGTTGTAAATGGATATTACAACTATCTTTCCGCATCGCAGCTTGCTTGTCGGTCTAAGGTCGAACTACGTTTGGTCTGATTCTTGAGAAAGGGATACGTAGGTAGCCTACCTAGTAGGTGCGACCATCAGAGTATTTAATTTGCATATCTGCTTAAAAACTACGATAACCTGCTATAACCAACTAAAATTGTTTAGACTATGTGAGATTTGAGCTACTGCATCCTAAACTGTTGCATCTATAAACTACCGCATATTGCATTCCTCCCCATTATAATTTTTACGAAATTTGAGAGTCTATTTCTGATCAACGATATTCATTTACTTGGTAAGTTTCGGTTTACCCGTAAACTCCATCATTGAGGGGCTCTGTAGACACCCCAATTTCGTACCCCTGGTATATAACATGACATAAAATATCAAGACCTGTTAAAAAAGCTAACAAATGTCAAGTTACATAGTCGAAAATGCAAAAAGCAAAAGCAGGATGCGTAAACAGTAAAGTGCAGGGGGCCTAAGTGCCAAAAAGAAGCTGGGAAAAGGGCCCAGACGCTGCCCCAGCTTCCTCCATGGGTGGCGCCCAATAGTGCTTTGTGCACTGTAGCCTTTTGCCTAAGGTGCAATCTCTCAAGCACGCCGTACAAGCCGATGAAGCACAAAAATAGAAAACTTAACTGCGAAGGAAGCCTCACTCTCAGCTATAAATAGAGGTGTCCGACTTCAGAATTCACACACCGTTTACACCGATCACACACTATGCAGTGAGTTCACCGCAGAGAGTCCCGAGATAATTTATTCCTCTAGCCCCGAAGCTCCACCAAATCTCCTCCCAAAAGCAAAATCAAGTGGCCAAAGTGAAACATAGCTACCATGTTGATGTTGCCCGAATTTCTATAGAAAATAGTACTGAAAATAGTCATTATTATGACCAAAATTTTATAAATGTATTTGCAACTCCAGGAAGAAGACTGTTGCAAGTTTGTAATAATATATGTATATATATATATATATATATGTTTTATTTCATCTGCTAAATAAATATAAAAAAACATATTTTAGCCAAAAAACTATTTTGAGACCGAAAGGGCGAGTTGGGTGCCAAACCCCTTCCCACCTCGTAACTTAGCCTCCGAACCCTTTTTACAAATCTGGTTACATTTTTTTCTTTATTTTTCCTTAAAATAAAGATGACGACTTTGTTTATCACATTTTGAGTCCACAATTGAGGCCAAGTGTATTTCACGCGCTTAAAAGATTTTGAAACCACCCCGCCTTCTAGTGGCGTAGATCCGGTTAAAAACGAGGCACTCACAGCTGCCTAATCCCTCCCTAACTCGTAACTTAGCCCCGAACCCATACAAATCTGGTTTATTTTGGTTTTTCTCTGTTTAACCATAAAATAGAGGTGTCGACTTAGTAACACATTTTTCGAGTCCACAATTGAGGCCGAGCTTATTCCACGCGCTTCAAAGTTTTGAAACCATCCGCTTCTTGGTAGCGTATCTTGTTAAAAACGGCACTCACAGCATGCAAAGAGCCACGGGGCTTTCGGCGGTTTTAGTTGTTGTTGTTATCTCCGGACATGTGTTAGCCGTTGAGTTGTTGTTACATGTTGTATCCTTGTTGTTTCGCGCTTTTGTGTTGTCAATGGTTTGTTGCCGGTCGCATTGTGTTGCCACGTGGTTCAAATTTTTGGGCTCAGAGATTTACCATTTTTTTTGTTATGTTTAGATTGGAGCTTGATAGCTCGGGCACACTATATTATTTTACTTTTGTAGTTCTGGAATTTGTTTCCCTGTATCACCATTACGACATTACTTCCTTATTAGAACTCGTGTAGCTCGACAGCTTGACTTATGTCATCATGCGTAGCTAGTACTTGTCGGTTGTTCAGCTTTTTTTGGCGACACAACCTTGGGATTCGGTGTAGGGGTTCGGGTCAGGGCGTCACAACCACCACCAACACCAACCACCATCTGTGACCCGCGTTCCTTGTCCTTTGTTATTCATAAACCTAAAAACTCGTTAAATCGATGCATTCGCTCAAGCAATTTATGAAACCTAAAAGCCTTTTGAAATTTCAAATCGGGGTTACGGGAATTGGGGAAAAAGGATTTTGGTTTGTTGGGGGAATTTGGGTAATTAACTGCTTCTAGGATGATCCTTAAAGTGAAAGAGAAGTTGATGAGACATAAATTGTGAAATGAATGGTTTCATTTCTTCCATGAAACCACAACTATTTTTATCGGTAAGATGAAACTAGAAAGGTAAATGTGAATACATGTCTCTCTCTAAATTGTAAAATAATATTTTTAGATATCAATTTTTTTAAAAAAATTAATTTTGAAACAGGAACTGATGGAGTATTTAATTTGACATATTTGCTTTCACATTTGTCATTTACTTTTCATTTTATGGAATTACAAATTCAATAATGGTGTGTTTCAGAAATACGATGAAGTGATAAGGGCAATACAGTCTGTAACGTTATTTACCCTTCAACTCAACGGTCTAACCCGGAGTATAAGTTTCCCCAGCCAGCCTAGGGTTCGCGACTGCGCCACCAAGAAACCAAATAGTGGAAGGAAGCAAAATCTAGGGCTTCATTTCACTAAGATGGCTTGTGCCGTCGTTGTTCCTTTCAACCAATGCTTATACAAGAGCTGTAAACACGGCCTAGGGTTTTACATTCGATCATCTTAATCGTATCTACGTATCCACATTTTTACTCGATTTCTATTTGTTTTGCGATTAAAAATCCACTTATTTCGATTCCTACCCATTGTTGCCTTGTTCAACGTCTGAAATTTGTTCATGTGGCTTACAAGATGCTAATTCGTATTGTTTGTCTTGAAATTGTCGAGCTTGGACCCATAAATGTTATATTTGTAGGCTATTTTGTATTGGGTTGTAATTGAATTTCATTCTGAATGTATGTGACCTGTGAGATGCTAATATCGTACGTACTATTCATTTGGTTGATTTTTCTTGAACTACACTGAACTGATGTTCTTTCCACCAGTTGAAGTTAGACTACTGTCTTGCATTCAGTGCTGGTATATTGGTATTTTTGTAGTGTGTTTTGGCCAACTATGGAGGCTCGATTGAACATGTTCTTTGAGCGAGCTTCTAGTACTTACAGATTTATTTTTTCCCTTTTGATGATTGAATTTTGTAAGCTATGTTTACATAAGAATGCTTACATCCATTGGGATTTGTGGTATTTTGATTCGTTGCATTTGAGCCCAACCTTGATAAATATTAATCTTTGTTTTTAAAGATGATTGAATATATAAAATCCTGTAAGATGGTGAAAGTGACTGATCTCTAGTCCTGCTTTCTATGATCCATTTCTGCATTTTTACACAGTTTTGTTTTGTCCCAATGAAGAGTAAAATAAAATTTAAAGTAGTGGACTGATCTCCATTGATGAGCAATCAATTCTGAGGGACTAACACATTCTTTTACTAGCCAATTTCTTGTTTGTGATAAGAATAGTTGTGCAAGTATAATTTTGTTTCACTTCACTGGAACTTGATTGTTAATTTTGCAACTGAGATATCCCCTGTTGACTGTTTCCTCAATTTAGATGTAGGTGTGGATGTGTAATTCATTCTTAGGGATCCCTCTTGTCTCTTAATCCATCGTGATCATGTGTTAACAATCTAGTACCTATTAGTAATGAGTAATGTTGACGAGTGTTTTTCTCTTTCTTGCAACAGATTACAAGTAGCAGGCATTTGAATTGATGTTTAATAATTTTTTTTTTGTTTCCAGCTTATCTATTAGGTTACCTCTTTGGTTTGTAAACTACTATGTGACCTGCTTTCATATCTTATATGCAGAGTGCCCTAAGCTCAACCCCTGTGAGGAAACTTACGCAAATTATAATGTTAAAAGTAGTGGACTGATAATTATTGATGAGTAGTCCATCTGAGGGGTGAATAGCTTTGGACAAGTTCCTATTTTGTGTCATGGTTTTCTTTAAATTTTGTTTTCCAGAGTGGGGTATTTGGGAAGTAGAGCCTTTTTAATTGGGTTGGCTTCCTTAGTGTTTTTTCTTTTCCCCAAGGATAAACTGATTGTGTATTCCTAAGGTGTTTGCAACATACAAGTATGCCTTCTCTCTTATGTTACAAGCATTTCATGCTTATCATATTAACAACTAGGGGTTTTCGCTTGCCCTTTTTTTCTCAGTGAAAATTCTGCATGCCTTGGGGAATGTTTGATGAACAATTAATTCCAGTGATACTTGATTCTTTAGCATATAGTTGACCTGTTATCTTTTTGCATGATGTTTGATCACTTTTACTCCTGAAACTTGGATGTATAACAAAGGTCAGGTAGCATAGATTGTCTACTGTTATAAGACACTTTTGGAGCAGGTGAAAGGCGTGCTGCATCTTATTTGCACTTTTTTAACTTTAAACTAGATTATTAGTCAATGTTCTTTCATTTTTCTGGAATTATTGGCTCTAATCTATTTGGAGTATCATGGCTACTCTCGTTTTAGTGTTTACAAGTGTTTCTTTCTCATGATTCGAAGAAAGGAAGGTTTTCCATTTTCCCTTATTTGATGCAGTTTCTAGGCCCAATATGCGTCTGAACAGTTTGTAGTGTTGGGATAGTTGTTGTTGATGCCGGGTTTTGCTCAAGGGTGCGGAGAATTGGCCGGCTTGAATCACGGATTTGTCTCTACACAACGAAGACTATTACTGTACTGGGAATGTCCATCCAAAGTCAATTTAGTACAAGTAAGAGAGAAAAGGGGTGAGAGCATCTCCTTTGTCCCAATTCTCACCTCAATTTTTAGTTGAGTCCCACTGTCATTTACATATTTTTTTTAAAAAATTTTGTCTAGCAATTGTTTTCATTTTTACATAGGTTCCATTATCAAATCATTCACTTTTTTACACAATTTTTTTATTTTTTTATACGTTTCAAACAAATTAGTTAATTTTTATATTATTTTATAAATGAATTAATTCATTTATAATTTTAATGAATATATGGCATTTGCAAATATTATTTATAAATAAAACAAATTAATTCTTATAATATTAGTAATTAATTGTAATATTAAATATTACAAATAAATTTTAAAACAAAGTATTAATTTATATGCACTTTGGGGAGCGTGAGATGCACATGCCTAATGGATTTCAAAAATTTTTATTTTGGTTGATTAAGAATTTTTGTGAGAATTGGATCCCACAAGGAATTAAACCGATCGGTGTTTCTTAGCCCAAATAAGAATTGGGCTACTAATCACCAATGGTGATGCTTTCATAGCATGTCAAAACAAAATATTCCGTTCTTAAATTGTCGGTTTCTTTTTCTTTTTTGTTCGTCCCAAAATAATTGTACAGTTTGAAATTTACCTTTTTAGAATATTACTTTTACTATTTTATCTTTACTTTTTCACTTTATTTTAATTATGGACCACATACATATGAACTTTAAAGGAAACTACACATTAAACCAATATAAATAATCAAATCAATTATTTTTTCTTAAATTATGCGTCGGGTCAACTAGGACGATTATTTAATGACAGAGGGAGTATTATTTATCTAAACTAACTACTACGGGAATTGTTAGAAGGCACACAAATGTCACCTTAACAATTTGTTGTGCATTTGATCCAATGACTTAGAAGTCGAATTAAATTATGATTGGTGAACCAATGTTGTGTTTTTTTTTCTTTGTTGAAAATGTACACATCATTATAAAAAAACATGCATTTAATTGATTTATTGTTAAAAAATGAGATATGTTTGTGAATGTGAATGTGTCAGTCCTGAATGTGCGTTAATAAATGAAAATTATAACTTGGCGTTACGCGTGATAGCTATAATCAAATAAATTACCATGCTATAAATACATATGAAATGAAGAACTTGATATGATAATTGTAATAATCGATTAAAATTATTATTAAATGATAGTTAATGCATGATATTTAAATGTGACAATTACTATACAACATAAATTGATGTAATCACGATGAATGTATTCTTGTAACTATGTCATGTTTACTGTAAATTGTCCATCATAATGATGCATGCTACAATATACTACATTGATGTATATAATTAAATAAATTTTGCATTCGCGGCCTTATGTATGTCACATCCCTTATGTGCCTTATGATTTTATTAATCTCCGTTCGCGCATGAAAAAAGAAAATACATAATCACCTACTTATGAAATATCATTTTATCAATGGACTTAATTATACAATATATCTGATTATTTACCTGGCCGAGCATGACAAATGGTAATGAAATTACTTTATTCACCGCTACGCCTAAAATCACACATGAACTCTCTATATAAATTATGTTTTGGTCGCATATGACGCATAAACTAATTGTTTATGATTTTTTCCCGGGTCGAAATATTTAGTCCCGATAAAAAAAAAAAAAAAAAAAAAATATATATATATATATATATATATATATATTTGTGCGAGGTGCACATTATTTCATGTCTTAGTCACACGACACATATATAATATAAACTTACGTGTTTGTTGTATCTCATAATTGATGCTATTTTTTCTGGTCATGCTAATATCAATATTTAATTGTTGTCACGTATATAAATTGCCAGCATGAACATCTTCTTATAATCATAAGATTAATTACATAATACATACCCCAATTTTTTTTTAAAAAGGGAAATATGTTTTCTTTGCAAATCATACACTTAAACTTTTAGTTACTCAAACCAAGTCAGCTAAGTCTTGGTAACTCCAAGAACCATGACAATCTCTTTTTTAGGGTTGATCTTGCTCGTGCTGAACGCCTTAAGCATGATTTTAGTGCCAACCAAGACTTCCTTCGAGGAAAAACTACAACGACCATAAGTACTTCCCGATTTCAAGGTAAACACTTATAGTCGAGAAGTGTGGGGCTTGCCCACAAACAGAAAAGCCAAGATATCCTTACAATCATTTAGATGACCTTAAACACTTTTATGTGACTGACTGGTAGCCTAGGTGATATACTGGCAGCAGTTTCGGTGTACAAACACTAGGCAGGGCCATGCCCGGCTTGTCGGTTGCCGCTAAGAGTAGGGCCATGCCCACTAGAAGTAGCCATGCCCACAAAATAACTACTAACTACCTTGGATTCCTAGGGTTTGTTTAGTAGTCGGACAAGGATAAGCAGTATTATTAATTCCAGTACTATTAGTGCTTTCGCTATTAATCCTCACTTATATATCAGGGGTAGTTTTGACATAACAAATGTTAATCCCAATTTTTTTTAGTGAGGACTCTAATAATATCACCCTCCTCCTTAGTATTAATAGTGATGGGATAATGACTTTATCCGGATAACTCGTGTTATTAGTCCCGACCACCTATTGCGTACCAAACATCAGACAACTCGGCTTAGTAATCCTATCTGGCATTAATCCTGACTACCAAACGACACTATAGTGTACAAGTACCACTGTTAGTATGTTATTAATACCTAGGTGATATACTGGCAGTAGCTTCGGTGTACAAATACTGGACACGACCATGCCAGGCTTGTCGGTCGCCGCTAAGAGTAAGGTCATGCCCGCTAGGCAATCACTTGGAGACAGTAAGGACTATGCCCACAAAATAACTACTAACTACCCTCGATTCCTAGTGAGCGGCCTAGGCTGAGGCCCATTCTTCCGTCTAAAACTAAAAGACCAAAATTAAAATTATGTTAGTTAACTGAAAGAATTCCTTCTCCTTCCAAAAGAGAAATTGTTTGCTTACTTTATTTCCTCGGTTCCTATCAAGCACCTATTTCTTAGTTTCCGCTTACGTCCCTGCTCGTTTCGTATTCTCAGGTAAGAATTGCACCTACGTCAAGACTAAAAATATCTCACTCACTCAGTCATTCTCTAAGTCTCTCTCTTTCGTCTTCACTCTTCGCTGCCTCTCTGGCGAGTCTAGGCGACTGCGGCGACCTCTACTCCAGGCTCCGGCTTTGCACCTTCGATCTGCCTCTACGCCTCTCTCTCTCTTTCTCTCTCACTCTGGCTCTCTGAGACTTTTAGTCTCACACACTCTCTCTCCCATCCTCAGATTCGGCATGGGCCACATAGCGACATCTCGTCACCGTCACGACTCACAACATCACAGGTAGATCCAATCAAATTAGGACTAGCTTAGTTCATTAACAAGTTTTAATCTTTTATGTTAAAGAATAAAATATTGTCTACGCCTATATGAAACGAGTTATGAAGTTGCTGGCAGCAAGTTAAGTTGGAAATAAATGCCAAAGGTTCTAATGCCTGCTTCATCTTACTGCCAACTGTGTCACTTGCATTCCCATTTGCGGTTTTGTGCCAAAATTGATAATTATTAAATTATTAATGTTATAATGAGAAAAATATAAAATAAATTCAAAATTTGAAGGCTTGCCCGTTTTGCTCGTAGCCCTACGCAGGGTGGGCTGGCTAAGGATTTTAGGGACCGTCATGTTTGCGGGCTTTCTCGCCCCGTCCCATCTTATAGCGAGCTTTTCAGGCCCGCGGGCAAACCCACCTCGCAGACCCGTTTTGACAGGTCTACAAGCCAACCCTAATCTCATAGGTATAAATAAAACCTACTTAGCTCATAGCATGGGCGCTCTATTCTACAGTTTTTTTCACTCAACACGCCTTACTGTTTTATACTCCATCTGGACCTATATATAAGCAAAACTAACCGATTTCACACAGATTAAAAAAATAAGTTAAATTGGTTAAATTGTCTTGATTTTATATAAAACAAAAGTATACTTACTAAAATACCCTTAAGTATCCCACTCAAAACTGATGACAATTAATGCAATATTAACTCATTGTCATCAATTCATCATAGCTCCTTTTATAATTAGTGGCTCTTTGTGTATAGGGAATGTGCACACATCTTGAAAAACAAAAGAATTAATAAGGGGCATTTTTGGTACTAAACTTCTTGGAAGTTGTGAGTAGAGTTTAATAAGATAATTTTTGCTTATATTTAGGTCCACCAAAATTTGGTATTTTTTGCTTATATATAGGTCCGGAGTAGTATACTGGATTGATAAACATGTCGGAGGGTTTCGGTGGGAATCCCTCCCCGTCGACTCACGGTGGATTCATTTTGTAGACTTACACATAGCCAGATATCCGACTCTGACGACGATTTCATCACCGATTTAGTCAACGGACGATTCACGTACGGCAATGACTTTCGGCACCCCCGTATGATAATATTTTTGCATCATCAGTTCTTATTCCTCATCATTAGCTCACAATTAATTCTACCACTTTGTTACAACTTTGCCTTAAAAAGCCAAAATTGTTTTAAATAAATGTCCTTTTGTCCTTCTTTAACACAAATTCAATTCAAGATAAATTTGTCTTTCTCCAACATAACTAAGAGCATCATCATTGCTTTCTTCTTATTTCATCTTCCTATTAAGAAGAGAGCAATGAGTATTCCTATTTCATCCTCCTAAATGGCCAAGTAGGAGAGAAAGAGTATTTTCTTCCTAGACCCTAAGGGATGGCTTAGTGGTAGAGTTGAGACTTTGCAAAATGTGAGGTCTCAGGTTCGATCTCTTTCCATGCCCTCTTAGGGGAAAGGTCTATGGCGGTTGTCAAACCGTCAAAATTAATTATCCTTTTTCCCAATAACAAGTATAGTGTAGTAAGGTTCGTATTCACAGGGAACATTGTATTTATGTCTTTAAGAAATTTACACAATTTTTTTTTTTTTTTAACCAGGTTGAATCCTGGGGTAGTAGTTCCGGTCCCTCATTGCTACTACCAGGAAAATCGCGAGATGTGCCCGAAATGATACAGGGTTTGAGAACAGTGCAACTGATAACACATACAAGGTCCAACCTCAGAAGAAAGCAAAGTGCTTCCACCAAGTATCGAACCCACGCTGCATGCCTCCAGCATCTTATGTCCCCCTCCTTTTACCACTCGGCTATGCCTCGGGGGACAAGAAATTTACACAATAACCAAGACATCAGGGGCTGCCATCTCCCTCAATGTTCGTTGAGGTTGTTCTGCCATGACCTCTTAATGTTCCTGTACTTCCACTTTGTCTGTTTCCACTTTCACTCCTACTTCCACTTCTTGCTAAATTGGCTCGTCTTCACTTGAATCCTCTAGTTCGAAGGCTAATTTTAGTCCAGGTGAAGATGTGCCCGCTCGTTTGTGGTGTTTAGTCTGCTTTGTCAACTTCCTTGCAGTCTTCTCAATCTCTGGATCGTAGATTAACTTTCCTATACGAGAAGAACGAGGCATAAAAGGCAACAAGACTGGAGAATAAAATTCTTAAAGAAAACTAAATAAGAAAACCGTTCCCTGGCAACGGTGCCAAAATTTGGCGGTTGTCAAACCGTCAAACTTAATTCTTCCTTTCCCCAATAACAAGTATAGGGTAGTAAGGTTCGTATCCATAGGGAACGTTGTATTTATGTCTTTAAGAAATTTATACAATAACCAAGACAGTGATTTGAGATTTTAAACTAACTAACGACTAACCTTGAATGAAATAAAATATGAAATTTATAGACTTAAAGAAAACAAACAACAAATAGATTTAATTCAATTTTGAGAAAGGTCAAGTTAATGAACTGATGCAATTCCAAAAATTAGCCACTGATCATTGATTCCAAACTGACTCAATTGATTGCAAATAAACCAGTTATAGTTGTCGACAAACGCCTAACACCCAATTTCTCCTTACGGATTCGATAATTAGGAGAAGCTCGCTAATTATTCTCTAATCAAAAGACAACCCTCGAAACGCTATAAAGATTTAATGTTTTGAAAGCTTTAAGATAAGAAAAACCGGTTCTAGACAACAATAGTAAAGTAATATCATTTAATCTAGAGTACTCATTCTCGCAACACGGACCAAATATGCTTGTGATGCCTAAACGGTGTGTCACTCGCTACTACGTTAGAACCCGAAGACAATTACGGATCAACGGTTCTTAACTAGCAATGGATTAAAATGTTTAACTAAAATTTGGGCCCTGTAAATTAATTAAGCATAATAATCCTAAGTTACAATTCCTTTGCAACAAGAAAAATGGAGAATGAATAAATACTTGAACTCAATTGAGACTTGAACAGTGCACTTAAGACCTCACAGTAGCAATTTCCGAAAATGCTTACTTGTTCATTAACTGGAAAGGAAGTTCTTAGCCACTAAACATGGCTAAAAGATTACTTACAATTGAGAAAAGAAACAACAATTTCGCAAGTGTGATGAAAGGAAGAAATTAAATTGCTCCTGTCGATCTCCGAATTAAACCTTAATCTGTGTATGTGTGTGTGTGTTACAGTGCAAGAGAAAGTGAGCCAGAGCCAATTCCCTTGGCGCCAAAACATTTTTATAGGCTCTCTCTGACTTCCATCAACGATATCCTCCAAAATAGATACACGATATCCACTCCCACTTCCTAGCTTTGCAGTTGCTGATCAAGTCTTCTTGATCCTTTATTTCAACAACCGAACTTCCCAATATTTACAAAAGGGAGTGAATTTGAAGAAAGAAAACTAATAATTATAGGGATATTCTTATTTACAGAATTGCCAAAAAGATCAATGTCCGAAATACCCTCCACTAACCTCTTTTCGCCTTGCAACAAAGACGTATTCTCGCTATTTGTTCCAAATTCATTCCAAGATACCAGATGCCCATCCAGTACTTGAATTTTCCTCTTCTTCTGCCTTTGTTTCTTTTTTTCTTCCATCCATCTTCCTTAAAACCTGGAAACACCAAAGATGCAAAATACGCATGAAAGTACAACATTTCCCTTAAAATCAAAGTGCAAAACTAGACTAAATGTTGTACTTATTTAAAGCTATCAAAATTCCCCTACACTTGAACCATGTTTGTCCTCAAGCATTTGGACTCTTCGTGAACATGTTTTTTTTTACTAGCCAACCATCCCAGAAAAAAATTACATTGTTTCAAAACTTGGTATTCGATATGCATTCTCATTTTCAAGATAAAAATTCAACCAAAGTAACTAGCATCCTATAATTTTTTCCAAATTAAGATGACTCGCATGCACCCAAACTTCTCCCACAACTTCCAATTATGCAAATCTCAATTGTTCTCACGGGTTTCGCTCAAAGCACACAATTGTTTGAACATGGGATATGTATCATGAAACACTCAACTCACATAACAGGGTGACATTACCATATGCTTGCAATTTGATCAAATCTCCATCACTAAAAATGAGTTCACATGCACCAATCAAAAGGACTTTTAAAGGATTGTAACGGGGCTAAGGGTGTAAAGGTATGATATAAGGGATAAAGAGGGTTAACATGTCAAGAACGTGCACAAAAAACCACACATCATTACCAATTCCTCCATTGACAGAGCACCGACTACAAGTAGCTAGTTTTTCAATTATAACGAATCTAATGAACTGTGTATACTATGATAACTCATGCTCCCCGTCCTTTGTGAAGTACTATTACTACCTTTTTTTTATTAGAAGAGTAGCAACTCACTGAAACATTTTTTTTTCCGACCTACTGCTATCGTTCATTTCCTCTTTCTAGAGGCTCAACTTTGTTACTTACACAGAACATGCTTTATACAAACAATTAGCCATCACTTGCAGCTCTGAATTCATACAAGATGAGATTCTATACTTCACATGGTCTTTATGCAATTCTTAACATTGGGTTAAGCAAAATGAAGGGCTACAGGTTAGATTTTTATGATTAAAACCAGGAAATAGACAAGGCTCGAAAATGGTTAACTATGGGGAAACATGATGTGGGTAGGATAGAAAGAGAGGCAAAAATGGTGATTCCTAAGGGTCTTTATCCTATTGGCACAATGAACTCAATATGTGACCTCGACATGTATACAGGATGCAAGTTCTAAAATGTACATCCGTGTGTGAGAATCACTCAAAGAATAACCGAGAGCAAAGTATATGAAATGCTCCATTTTAGGCTCAAAAGCTCACTTGAAAGGTTAAACAGTTGAAACTTTGCAATTCTATCAGTTGAAGGAATAATCTTTTTTTTTTTTTTGTAAACATGCGTGTCAATCCAACTAGGAAGATTATACAATGCACATGAAAATACACATTAAATACCAAGCTTCATAGCAATGCCAACTTTTTCTCTACCAACCCTTCAACCCTAAATATGTTTAGAAAACCAAGATCCAAAAGAAGATTCAAAAATTGCATCAAAACTTTTTCATCAAAAACCCAAATTTTTTTCTTTCACCAAAACCCAATTTTTCAACAAAACCCAACTGCACAATATACCCACTACAACCAGCCCCCCAAACAACACACCAACTACAACATTCAAAATCCCCCCACACTCAAACTAGACATTGTCCTCAATGTATATAGAACGAAAATGCAAAACAGGACAAAGTATAAAAATTGCGAACAAAAGTGTAAGAGGGATACTGCCCTGACCCAAAATGGGCTGCTATCACCGCCGCAGTGGACCCAAGGTGTCGCCAAAGAAATTGCCTAGGAGGCTTGAGCTGGGTAGACGATGAAGGATTGAGAAAAAAAAATAGCTGTCATGGCTTCCCTAATGAAACAACAACAATGCGACGACAACAAGCAACAACAAGGAAGGACGCGAAGGAGATTAATGCGAGCGGCGGACTGGCTATGGAAGGTTGAAGAACTTGCTACAATGGCGTCGCTTGGAACTCACCTATGAAGAAACGAAAATTTCAATTTGGGCAAAAACCCAAATTAGATTTTAGGGCTTTTAACCCCTGCTCTTTTCATTTTAACTGTTCAACCGCTTCCCTCATTCTTTCAAAAATTAACTGTTAGCCCCCATTGTTGCCTTGCACTTCTCAAACTCCTGTATTTCTCCAAAAATTAAGGGCATGCTACCTTACACATCTAGCACCGATCAATTTATTTAATCCATTTCCAAGATCCAACACTTGCTGCAACAGAAACAAAACTAAAAACAAAATTAAAAACATAACGGAAATAAAGTCTAATCCTAGAAAAACAGGAAATAAAGCATTTAAAAATTGTTGGGTTGCCTCCCAACTAGCGCCACTATTTAGTGTCTCAGAAGGACTCAACGCCCACCCTCTATACTACTCAGAACAGTAGGCCAAACCATTTCTTCAATTGTGCCGTAGACATCAACATTCTCATAGAAACGGTTTCAACCGATGACCATTTACCTTAAAAACCTTGTCCATTTGTGAACTTTGAATTTCAAACACTCTGTTTGAAAGAACACTCACCACAATAAACGACCTGACCAACGAGACTTCAATTTACCTGGCATCAATTTCAGTCTTGAATTGAAAAGGAGAACCTTTTGTCCCACGATGAAATTTTTTCGGTGAATCAAATTGTCATGGAACTTTTTATTTTTCTCCTCATAAAACCTAGCACTGTCATAGGCTTCTAATCTCAATTCCTTTAACTCTTGTAGCTGCAATTTTCTTTTGAGCCCAGCCTAGTAAAATCCAAATTACACTCCTTCACAGCCTCAATAAGCCTT